>CAVLJG010000121.1:2580389-2964973 GCA_963669975.1 Acanthoscelides obtectus
CGACAAGATTTAAGCAAAGAGGACTCTTTATACTTTTTTTAATTCTCTCTAGCTTTCAATGGACTTTGCCATCATCATCAGGAGCTGTAATTACAATGATAACAGTAGCAACAAAGGTGTAAAATGAATTTAAATTGACTCAACTTACAGTAGTATGTGAGAATGTTGCTAATTGTTGTTTTCGTATAGGATGAGGGAAACGTCCAGTAACATGGTGAGAGCTGAATAGGTTGCACAATAGTCAAAATTTATAAAAACATGACAGAAACACGTTAAAAACAGATTAAAAATTATTTTAAAAAATTAGAACATTACATCGTGAAACCACCTGATGATTGCACAAATTAGTGGTCATGGAATGATGAATTGATGAGTGACATGAAACCCTTTGACAGAAGGCCGAAGGATGTCAATGTCAGTATTGAAAGATGGAACGAATTGTGGGCGTGTGCCAAAAACGTTGCCAAATCACTTCAGATGAAGAGATTTTCAGAATTTATGATGGAATTTGTTAAACCGACCAGAGGCAGTTGAATAAACTATTATTATTAATGGGAATTTAAATTAACAATTATTAATAAATCGTGAGGAGAGAATTATTATATTTTGAGTGGAATGAAATTTACTGGTGGAACCGGCCAAAACACAGATTCTAATTATGGTTGTGAAGAGTTGAAATTTGGGGAGATATGTAAGTTCTCCAATTTTTCGCAGTTTAGCAAATATGAGTAAATGACACTCAGTTGTTTAACATCTGTCTTTTTGTTGATACAGTTGTTATTCATGAAAATGTGGGACATTTCCAGGAATAAACGTTTGGAAAGGTGTTTTTCTTTATCAAGAACTTTGATACTTGTGTAATTCATAGAATGCCCTGTTGTGTTAACATGAGATGCTAGAGCGCATCTTTCAGGATGAAGCCTAGCATCACTTTTGTGTGATGTAATCCTTCCTTTAAGAGATCTGGAGGTCTGACCTATGTATATTTGGTTGCAGTTGTTGCAATTGATGGAGTAGACTGTGTTGGTTAAGCCAAGCAGCGGGACTTTGTCTTTCATTTTTGAAAAAATGCAGTTTATAGTGAGGACGGATTTGCAAGCAATTCGAAAGTTCAAAGGACTGCACAATCTGATCAGCTTAGGGGTCAGTTCCTTGATGTAGGGCAGGACAGCAAAACCAGGTCTGGAGTCCGGGTTGGTGCTAGTACTGTTAGGATTGATGTTATTATTGGGAATTACATCAGTTCCGTTATTAGGGGTTGTGCGACTATTACCTGCATCACCAGAGTTCGGCAAAATATTGGAAGGTGAACTAAAAATGATCTTGTTAATCAGACACTTCGGATAACCATTATTGATGAACAGTTTTGATAGTTTACGTAAATTTGAGGTGTGGAAGGTATTATCTGAGATGCTGATTACCCTTGTTTTCATCTGTTTTACCAAATTGATTTTAATCCCTAGCTTATGGTATGACCTAAAATTGAGAAACCGACCTGAGGCCATAGGTTTCTGGTACCAGTCTACCAATAAACTGTTGTTGTTGGTGCGAATGAGTCTTGTGTCTAGAAAGGGGACAGACAGGTTCTCATCTTCTTTTTCAATGGTAAATTGGATGTAGGGGTCATAGCTGTTGAATTCTCTGACAATACCATCCAGACCTATGGAAGGGAGGCATAAAATAATGTCATCTACGTATTTTTTTATGAAGAAGAGGTTATAGGGTCGTGTCGGAATAACTGTATCAAGCAGATCATCCATGACATATTCGCCAAAATTGGTGACAGAACAGATCCCATAGGACAACCATGTGTTTGAGAATATATTTTGTTGATGATGTTGATGATCTGCTTGATACAGTTATTCCGACACTACCCTATAACCTCTTCTTCATAAAAAAATACGTAGATGACATTATTTTATGCCTCCTTCCATAGGTCTGGATGGTATTGTCAGAGAATTCAACAGCTATGACCCTACATCCAATTTACCATTGAAAAAGAAGTGAGACCTGTCTGTCCCCTTTCTAGACACAAGACTCATTCGCACCAACAACAACAGTTTATTGGTAGACTGGTACCCAGAAACCTATGGCCTCAGGTCGGTTCTCAATTTTAGGTCATACCATAAGCTAGGGATTAAAATCAATTTGGTAAAACAGATGAAAACAAGGGTAATCAGCATCTCAGATAATACCTTCTCACACCTCAAATTTACGTAAACTATCAAAACTGTTCATCAATAATGGTTATCCGAAGTGTCTGATTAACAAGATCATTTTTAGTTCACCTTCCAATATTTTGCCGAACTCTGGTGATGCAGGTAATAGTCGCACAACCCCTATAACGGAACTGATGTAATTCCAATAATACTCAATCCTAACAGTACTAGCACCAACCCGGACCTCCAGACCTGGTTTTGCTGTCCTGCCCTACATCAAGGAACTGACCCCTAAGCTGATCAGATTGTGCATTCCTTTGAACTTTCGAATTGCTTGCAAATCCGTCCTCACTATAAACTGCATTTTTTCAAAAATGAAAGACAAAGTCCCGCTGCTTGCTTACCAACACAGTCTACTCCATCAATTGCAACAACTGCAACCAAATATACATAGGTCAGACCTCCGATCTCTTAAAGGAAGGATTACATCACACAAAAGTGATGCTAGGCTTCATCCTGAAAGATGCGCTCTAGCATCTCATGTTAACACAACAGGGCATTCTATGAATTACACAAGTATCAAAGTTCTTGATAAAGAAAAACACCTTTCAAACGTTTATTCCTGAAATGTCCCACATTTCATGAATAACAACTGTATCAACAAAAAGACAGATGTTAAACAACTGAGTGTCATTTACTCATATTTGCTAAACTGCGAAAAATTGGAGAACTTACATATCTCCCCAAATTTCAACTCTTCACAACCATAATTAGAATCTGTGTTTTGGCCGGTTCCACCAGTAAATTTCATTCCACTCAAAATATAATAATTCTCTCCTCACGATTTATTAATAATTGTTAATTTAAATTCCCATTAATAATAATATAGTTTATTCAACTGCCTCTGGTCGGTTTAACAAATTCCATCATAAAATTCTGAAAATCTCTTCATCTGAAGTGATTTGGCAACGTTTTTGGCACACGCCCACAATTCGTTCCATCTTTCAATACTGACATTGACATCCTTCGGCCTTCTGTCAAAGGGTTTCATGTCACTCATCAATTCATCATTCCATGACCACTAATTTGTGCAATCATCAGGTGGTTTCACGATGTAATGTTCTAATTTTTTAAAATAATTTTTAATCTGTTTTTAACGTGTTTCTGTCATGTTTTGTATAAATTTTGACTATTGTGCAACCTATTCAGCTCTCACCATGTTACTGGACGTTTCCCTCATCCTATACGAAAACAACAATTAGCAACATTCTCACATACTACTGTAAGTTGAGTCAATTTAAATTCATTTTACACCTTTGTTGCTACTGTTCTCATTGTAATTACAGCTCTGATGATGATGGCAAAGTCCATTGAAAGCTAGAGAGAATTAAAAAAGTATAAAGAGTCCTCTTTGCTTAAATCTTGTTCGAAGTACCCAACAAAAAGCGGAAGCTTTAATTTTTCACCTAACTGGTCTAGACGACAATGACCACGTCTCAAGTTATATATATATATATACATATATATATTCTCAAGGTAAAAAACCACGTTAAGTATCTATTTGTATTTGAAAAATATATTTTATTTACGGCTTTGACAAAAACGCTAGCTTGATTTAGGTTTTAAATCGCGCAGTTATCATGATTTTTTGAATTGTGGCAATTTGGGAAGTGAGTAGACATTTTTCCGTTTGTTGAAGTGTAGAAACAAACTCAAGTGTTTTTTTACATGGTGTAGATTGTAGAGATACAGCTATTTTTGAGTTTACCCGAGACTTTATTTATTATTATGGACAATGCTCCATATCATTGTGGGCTTATTGAGATACTCCCAAATTTAAAGTGAAACATAAACGTATAGTTTACTAAATTTAAACCAATTATGAAATAATCCCAAACTTTTATAAATACCGCACGCCGCTGGCATTTTATGAATGAAACCATGCCATGTTTTGCTTTCCCCTCACCGATACCCCGATGTTGCAGATCCGTTTGCCAAACTTTACGTAGAATTGAATAATCATTACCACAATTATTATACAAGAGAAAATATAGATTTTCATTTACAAAATTGCAATAGTAATATAATTAGCAAATCAATATTTCAGAAGGATTACTTGAATTTAATCAACTAAATAATTGTATAAGGTCGATTTGTAATTCAAAGATGTTTAAAAGGAAATTAAAGGAATATTTCTTGGACAGTGAAAAATTCTTAGAGATGCAAAGTTAATTTTTTCTGAATATCTATACGTTATGTTAATTGCTTATTTTTAAGAAGAATGTCATTATAGCAATCATGCTAATAAATCTTTAAACATACAAACAAACAATTTGCACCGTGTTGCCGCTCAGCAGCCTATTGAGTCATGTTGATGGGCATCCGACAAGAAAAATCGAGGTGGAAGTTCTCTTCACCTCACTTGAAAGTGGTTCGAAACCCTCGTCACATAAAAGGCCAATCGACTGCCAAGGTCATCCCTTCATGAATATTCACAGAACCACACCATCATCAGACTGAGTTGGCGGCCTCCTTGCTGGGTGAAATGACCCTAAGGGTCCAGTTCAGGCGATAATTGTCCCATTAAAATTGAAAGAGGGGCCTTTGGTCCGAACTGAGATGTTAAAAATCTTGTTAGCGAAACTCTAAATTAATTAAAAAATATTATTACGCTTGCTTCCTTCTAAATGGGGTTTCATTAAAGCGGTTTGTAGCAGGAAAGGTTGCTTTCCGTTTAAGCCCCTATAATTGCTGGAGTTTATTTGAAATTGCTACTTGCGCCTTTTCCTGTGTACCCGTATGTATTTCTTTCAAATGCAGCAAAGCCTTTACTATACAAGGTGTCCCAAAACAGGATGCAGGACACCCGTACCTATAGGATCCTACCAAAACAATTTTGTCAGCACGATAACTAGCATTTAGTTTCCAGGATGGACTAGCTCCAGTGCAGAATAACCATTTTTTCTATAATCTACGAGTATATAATGAAGGTTCAGCAGTGACGTTAACGCAAAGCTGAAAAGACTGTATATTTGACTTGGATAAAATGATGCAATTTGTCAGAATATTTTTTCTTATTTCACTATATCTGTATAGGTTGTGGTTCTGGATCCAGTATACTGTTCCAGAAAACTGTTGACAATATAATAATTCTGATAATAGATTGACAAATTGAGAAACTCTAAGATATACATTTTCAGTTAATCATGATGGTATATTTTGCCGAACTTCCTTGGAAATCGCAGTGATTATTAACCTGTAAGTGGGCGGCAAAACTAAAAGAAAGGCGTCAAGTAGGTTGACTCTGCACTTCCCACGCAACGCCGTTATCAGTTCATATAGGCTTACGTTCAGCCCTAAGTGGACCTCCTAAGACGAAAGTCAGTCAAACAGGTCCAAACAGTCAGTCTATAATCATTCTTTCCCTGCATATGGAAGCGTCTCCTGTCACCGATACATGAAACGGTCAGACGTGGCAACGCGGTCAGAACGTAGGAAACATTATGATGTGGCGCGGCAGAAATACATGTGATACAATACCAGAACAGAACACTTATAAGGGCTGACAGCACGTCGCTGCGAGCAGCAGTCGCGGGCCGATAGTTACGCGACTCGTCTGCTCACAATATTTTTCTAAATTTTAAGGAGAAATCTATGATGTGTGTAATATTTGTAGTAGGAGTGTAGAAGTACCAAGGAATTAAATGTGCTAACATCAAAAAATGGAGATAAATCCTCCTCCCTACAGCCCCCGCCCCCAGTTTTTTATCCTCTACAATTTTGTCCAAAAATGATCAGGGATCTCTGAAACGTCAAAAACGAAGTTCGAGTGGTTTTTATATGTTTTTGTTTTTAGCCTTTTCCTCTGCCATCACTGGAGCGATTTCCAAAACCGACAAAGCTTTTGCATCCTTGGCATAGCAGCAACATTGAGTAAAAATTTCATCGAAATTCGAGCGGTACTTCTCAGCTTATAGGCGGTTATGAAATTAACGGACAGGCCGACAGACAGTCAGACTGAGGGAAATGAGCGGCATTGTTTTTCGTGATGTATTATACACGTCAGATGACATTCAAAAAACCCAATATCTCATTTTAGAAATGTTTCGCAATTACAATCCTTCCTGGCCAGTAGGCATGGGAAGGCAAAAATAGAAGAAAATATAAAAGTACTATTTAATTATTGAAAGAACGTAATATATTCTGATATAGTAACAAGTAATACTCATTCCTACACATCTATATTCCTAATGATTAATTGTTATTGTTAAATTAAATTGATTTGATCTAATTTAAGTTAATAATTGTCAGTGACTACCTTGGGCATGTCTTGAAGAGCAACATTTTTCAAGAGAAATTTTGATAAGCATAACAAATTATTACTAAATGTTTTTTTGTATATTTAGCTGGGATTTATATTTTATATTTTGTCTTCAGCGCGGCCACCGCAGAAAATCCAGTTCCACAGATGTTGTACATTGAAAGTATATAAAATGCTTTTATCTCCAGTGCAGAACATTTAACATCCAAATCTGCCCAAAATTTAAAGAGTGATTTATTATTAAATTGGCTTTTGATTTCGTCACTGGCGGTGCACTTGATAATGAATTGATAAATGAGGGAGGAGGGGGGGCAACTAATGAAAGTTTGTAAAATGCTGATCTGAAGTGTAATTCGACAGGAAACCGTATTGAAATAGGCTGTTTTTCTGACGAATCGAACCTACATGCTTTTTTCAATAATATTATCATTGTTGGGTCATTATAACTACCAGGTGTGAAAAATCAGCAACATTGCATTAGAGATAGTATGTCTCTAGCGGTGTGAATTAATTTGTTTCCCATGGACACCAGCATGTAAGATCTCAACAGGGTTATTACGCAGTAGAAATTTCGTTGAATTATATCATGCCGTTATTCAGGAAAACCCGATTTCCAGCAATGGGCTTCTAACCCTTAGGAGATGCTTCTAAGGTATTTTGCTTAGCAGCCTGGGACATTACATTTTTAAGTTTCTTATACGTACGATGTTTCGTTATGATATTCTGGGACACACCCGTTGTTATTATTTATAGCTTCAATATTTCCATCAAACTGGCGATGAGTAGGATAACATTAGAGTTACATGTGGTTTCGATTGGCCAGAGAAATATGAGGGCTTTCACTTTAAATTCCTACTTTTCTGCGAATACTTATAAAAGTGATAGAGTTTAATGTGGATTGCAGAAAGCAGTTTAAACTGAATAAGAGCAAATCTATCCATCGATAAATACTAATTTTGATTGGCAACATTGTTAGCCCAATTATCCAAAAGTATGCATCAAAACTACAAAGGGCAATGCAAATACGTAAGCTTGACTTCTTCTAATCTGTTCGAATTTATTGCATGACCTAGAGAGGGTAAATGAAACACTCAGCTCAACTCTCGGGAAGACTAATTTATATTCACACTAGGATAGCTGGTTCACATACAGTGTGACACGCTAGGGCTTCATCAGATGCAGTGTCAAAAAAGTAATCTTCAGGTATTTTGCTAGAGTCCATAATAATCCTATTTGTATCAGCTAGGCATCTAAGAAAATGTATTCACTTATTTATTTATTCACTGTTTCCCATTCCATACAAAAAGCATTACGTTTATGTGACCAATTACATTAGCTTTGCCTGAATCATTACATCTACTTATATTTAAACAAAAAGGCTAAAGTTAAATGTACATTTTTTTCAAGTGTTTTTTGATGTGCTTAATATTGCTATTGAAAACATTTTTGTTGAACTTTACAGCAGCGTTGCCAGATCTAAGGATTCTAGTAACTGGTCCTTTCATAATATAATTTTGTTAGAATGATGTGGAATCGGAAACAGTTCGTATTTCATTAACATTAAGATTTATTTGTGCAAGAACACAATTAACTATTTTAAACAGCAAACTAAGTCAGAAATTTCCCTGCCGTGTTTCAATTGCTCTATGTTCAAGATACTCATTTTAACTGAATCATTCTCACTTCTACCTATTTTAGTAGTTGCCTGTTTTAGGAATTTACCTGCTTTAGTGGTGTTGATATCGCCAATAAAATTTGGCCACCATATCAGTGTGATGTACTCCAAAATTCTCCGCACCCAAGAGCAGTATAAAATAAGCAAAATTTTTACAGGAAGAGTAGATCTAAGAACGTATTCTAATATATTATTATATGATTTAGAAGTAATTTCTCTATTGTGTGTTTCAAAAGTTAATTTTGTATCAAAAGTTATACCTAAATCCCTAACTGTATCAGTTCTCATGAGATCTCGCTTTTCAATTCTATATTCATTCATGAGAGAATTTGAATAACGGCATTTACTCAAATTGATGCTGAACTTGTTCTTAGCAGTACGATTCATATATATTTGCAAGGTTTTGTCGTCGTGAATCTTTATCACTTTTCTTGATAATTTAGGATCATCTGCAAAAGTCAGATAACTGCTATTTGGTACAGATGCTGCATCACCTTTAACAAATAAATTTATCAAGGCATTTGTCCTGTGTGCTGCGATCCAAAATAAAATAAATAATTTTTTATGGGTCGGTAAGTCCATGGAGCTCATTTTCTTTAACCTACTTCAACTACTTCATACTACAACTATAATGTCGGATCGAAAAGCGAACTGGCCCGGAACTATTCTCACAATTTTTAACCTAAATGGCTGCTATTAGAGCTACCTCGGCTATATTAAATCAATAATGAACAGCCAAAATGCGGCTCTAACGGAAATTGCCTGATATTCGGCGTTCGCTTTTACGACATGCAGCCAATACTTTTTTAAAGTTTACGTCTACCCTAAAATCCTCGTTTAATAGTTCCGTCATAAAATGGAAGCTAAATAGAAAGCCAACGTTGCGTTCCAAGCAAGTCTGCCGCTCAGTGAACCGCATAAAGCGCAGAACGTACAGGTCAGGGTATTGTGACTAAAGTTTATTGGTTCTGCATACAGATGGATGAACTTCAGGGCTGTGTACCTATGATAAAAGATAAACAAGATAAGTGATGCAGAAATCATACAACTATTTACAGCTAGCTGGGTACTTGGTCAATTCTGTACAGCACGGGTATTACGTATCTTGAAAAGTGAAATTTCGTGTTTTTCTTTTGACATGTCGTAGGTTTTTTTTGACATTTCGTAAATTTTTCTACAAGATGTTAACTTAGCACAAGCTGTTGTACACTGGTTGTGAACTAGTTTTGTACCTGTATGTATTGCTTAAACGTCAGTGTACAGCGATCATAGCAAGCAAACATGGAATGAACTATATTTGCACACTGAAAACTACCTTGACTGCAAGATGACATTTCGTCGGGTTTTTGACATTTTTTAGGTTTTTTACATAATAGCCTTGCTGATTTGTCGACCAAGGCATCTTTTGATAGCAGCAAGCTTTTACAGATGTTTTTTCTGCCTGAAGCATAATAGTTTCCCCATTCCTTGTGTCCTACGGTTTGGAACTTCATCTAAATACATTTCTTATCCGAAAGTTAAACACTGTCTCTATTTAAAACTTGCTTGTCTCACCCATGAAAAGGTGAAGTTAGTTGATATTGGTGACATATCCACGGTAGGAACTTCCAAGCCAAAGCCTCCAATCCGTGAATGAAAGAACAATATTGACTTAGAGGTATCCTGAACACAATCCTTGGTACAATGGCTCTATAATGTAATTTTACATGCAAGGTCTGAGCTTCAGTTACTGAGCTGATGGAGTATGGCAGAGTTAGCATTGGTAGAACCCAAAATCAACGACTACATATTTATGTAACACAGTCAGCAAAATGACTCAATTGATCAAGACTAGCGACGGCTATACCCCGGCCGTCCTTAACATCACAAAACGTTAACAAAGACCCTGTCATGGATGCGAGTCACCTGCAAATAGCTGGTAATAAAGATTCTAGTGGGACTGACAGGATCAATAAGCAATAGAGTTTGTAAAAAACTGGGATTTCTTTGTTCTTTCCTTCTTCCCATTTTCCTATGAGTTTTCCTAATATGTGAGTGATCAGACATCACAGACTATCAGACTAGGACGAGACCTTTAGAGCAGAAGGAGGCCACTTTGACTTGGTGAAAATGATGACAAACAGTCAGTCGAAGATAATGCTGAGAGAGCCCTAGCGTCGTTCAAATACTAACTTTTAGCATGAAATAACTGCCTACTTTTAGAAAAAATAAGTTTAACCTGTCACGTGTGTGAATCAGAAGTGAAGGAAAAATATTATAGTTCGAACAAATTACAAATTTTCTAAGAAACTTAGAAGCAGACTGTCCAACCTATTTAACCTCAGGTGCAAAACACGCCTTATGGCCAAGAAGCAATCATAATGGGAGTTGACCTAAACCTGACGATCCTGCTTGAAATTAAAAAATCTCCTGCAGTGTTTTTGATATTTTTAATTCTATGCGCCCGCTGGTCTAGCAAATGTCAAGAGGACTTGTGGAGAAAAAAAATTAATTTGAGCAGCTCAATGCTCTGAAAATACTACAAACGTCAAACAGCATACACAGAAGTACGAAGTTTGAGGAACAGAAGACTAAGGAGACACCAGATGCGACAAGAAGGGACATGTGAATATTCAGGTAAAAGAAATTGTCCTTAGCGTTTATAAGAACGAAATTTTAGAGCAAACAAAACAGACTTATGTCTTAAGACAATTTTCAACATTGTTAAAGAATATAAAAAAATTCTAAAGATTGCCTCCACCACACAAGAGGCTGCTGGATACCGTTGTTAACTTTGATCGGAATGCCATCAGATGCAAAGTCCATAAATTTTTTGGAAGGCAGGAACTTCTCACCATAGACAAAGTATTACAGGAGTTTAATAGTGATGAAGACTACTTTCAAAAGGACCACATCTATAGTTTACGCAAAGAACATAATTATGAACATAGAAAACGTGGCAGAAATAGTATTTTGAAGGACAGGGTTATTTTATGGAGAAGAAATTATTTAAAAATCAATAAAGAAATACCGCGACCATGGCAGGAAGATTTATTACTTGGATAAAACCTGGATTAATGCAGGACATACAAAACCTGAAGTATGGGATGGATGGACTAACCACTGGCCTAAAGAATCCGTCAGGTACGTGAATCTAACCAATTCGTCATTTGTGTTGTTAAAATGGTGTCAAATAGACTAAATCTATGAGCCCTCGCCAAAAACTTAGCTACACTAAACTATCTGGTAGATTTGGCAGCAACGCCTGTTAGATACTCTGCTTGCATTATTATTAGTTCTCTTGGATATTATATGAACTAATTATTTCCAGCAAAACGATTTGTTATATATCACATTGGCAGTGAAGATGGCTCGGTGCCCACTGCCTTATGGACATTTGAGTCAAATGAAACGACCGACTACCATGAAGAAATGAAAGGGAGTTCATTTGAACGAGATGGTTTGAAGAAACGCTCTTAAAACTTAACGAAAATGCCGTCATTTTACTTGATAATGCTGCATACCACACTAGAAAACTAGAAAAAATTCCCAAAATATCTACAATAAAGGCAGAAATTCAACAATGGCTCCTGTCAAAAGACACTAATTTCAAGGAAAATATGGCCAAAGCAGAACTTATCCATCCAATCAGGCAGCACAAATATAAATATAATCCTAATGTTATTGTCGAAATGACTAAAAATCAAAATAAGACCATTTTAAGGCTACCCCCTTATCACTGCGAATTAAATTCCATTGAAATCATTTGGCAAATATAGAAAACTATGTAGGTTTAAACAATAATACATTCAAATTTTTTGGCGTGAAAAATTTGTTTTATGGAGCTGTCAACAGAGTGACGGCAAACTATTGGAATATTGGGAAAGACGTGGGATCTGGACAATATGATGGATATTCAAATTGAACCTATAATAATTAATATTCACTATTCATGTACTTCTTGCGAACAAAGGGTTATGAAAAGTATGTGCACTTCATTCTATAAGACTAATCATTTATTTTGTTAGATTATTGCAAGACCATTGAGGAAAATACGGACCTGCAACGGCATGTTATATTTTGTCTGGGCGTAAATGGACTACGAATGGGGTATAGGATTGTTTATATTTTCTTGTACCTACACTTCGCCTTCATCACCCCAAGTTACTAGATAAGGAAGAGCCAAGCAGTATAGCCATTTAGATATCGTTAAAAACGAGTATGTGGGCACAACTACAAAATTAACAAGCTTCTAACACTCTCTAATCCTCTGCGAACCCGAAAAAGGCCGCCGACGACCCTACTTCATCCTAGCGCGGTGGCATCGTCTTTGAAGTCTCATACGGGGGCGTGACCTTAGGACGCAGCCAGTCGAGTCGAAATCGCATAATGAACGACAGCCACCCCTAAGTCCGAGGTAATTATTAAGGGCATATTTGTCGAACTAATTTAATTTGTGCCGGGCGGCTTTCTTGGCAAGCTGTGCTGACGCCACTTCGGACACCACCCGGCCCAACGCCCCTCGCCTAATGGTCCGCTTGCCGGCGATTGCGCTTGGCCAGAATCATGGCTGCCTTGGTAAGTCCTGTAACAGGGGATGCATCATACGAGCTACAGAGAACTGTTAAAAAATTAAAAATCGGTAATGGTATTATGTAACAATATATCCAGAGTAAAGCCCAATATCACAGGGTAAGTCTAATAAAAAGTCGTAGTTCTAGCGTCAAAAGTAATACTAGAAACTAGCTGGCAGTAGTCCAAGAGTCCGAATACGAATAAACGTCTGTATCAATAGAGAGATTGAGCTCAAAGCTACTCTCACACCTAACCTTGGGTAGATGTAGTACACTGGAAGATTCTAAAACAGACTATAAATAGACAAATCAAATAATTAATACAGTACAAACATACTTATTTGTTAACCTGTTATAATGCAATAATGATTTAGGTGTGTCTATGTGTCTATCATAATGGTGGAAATTAAGCTCTCAGCACATTGATAATAATTTTTAACAATTAGGATATACATATAACAATATTGTGTAATGATTTATTTTCATAAACTCCCGCCTGTCTACTATCATATCATAAATCAAATTAAAGCGAATTATCAAATGAAAATGGTATTTACCATTTTGGATTGGTATTTACCGATCCGTTCAAGCGAGTGTGGTTATTAGTTTGGTTATAAGATCCGTGACGTCATGAATCAGCTGTTATATGTCATAGTTATTACCGTAAAACTGTGGTATTTACCCAACTCCTGAGAAGTTTTATATTTCTGGTTTTTAGAAATGTGTCAAGTTTTGGCGGGTATTGGATATTTTTGTTGTACTCCAGCTTCATTTTTTGGAAACTTGATATATGCTGACTTCAGTTGTAGCATAAAGTACAGCACCTTATTAGTTGTACTCATTACTGTTGTTGGTGATACCTTAAATCTAGTTCCTAGGCTTAAAAAGGTATCCTGTGTAGCCATATACCACAAGAATATTAAAGTATGGTCATATAAACTCACTGGATAATGTCCACCTGTATACGGTTTTGCTATAATCTTTTTTCATCGCTTTTTCCTATCATTTCTCTCAAATCAACAAATTAATGTTTTCTTTAACATGCGGAAAAGTTTAGGGAATTGAAAATTATCGTAGCTACAAAGCCATGGTTCCATCATTAAACATTTTTTTCTGACAAGAAAACATTTGTGCCATTAATATTATGAAAGGTTTCTTTTTTAAACTTTCCATTCACTGCAGCACCGATTATTAAGTCATAATGAAAATAATCAGAAATTAATAATAATAATAATAATAATAATAATAATAATTAACGTCTTTTATTTGTAATATTCTTACAGGAGGCGAGATTTAGATTATATATCTATTCTACCATCTAACCTTCTTAACAATACTATATGTAAAAAAGAAAAAAAAATTGTTGAAAATTAATAGGCACCTGTATACAATAACGAATAATCCAAGTAAATACATAAGGAACATATGAGGACACTTATGGGTTACAACCGATTTCGCTGCTGATCAAGAAGAACTTCTTTCACTTTTTTCTTGAATTTGGATAATGGATTGGTTTCTTTTAAACTGCGGTCTAAAGAATTATATGATTTGATCGCATTGTAAATGTATGAATTATGAAATAGAGACGTGCTGTGGCGTGGAATTGAAAAAGTCTCTCTATATCTAATATTAATACGATGTATATTCCCTCTACGTATGAATTTGTTTACTAAATATGACGGTGTTTTTGAATAAAGAACCTTGTGAGTCAGATTTAGGAGCTGGTACTTATACATTTTATCAATTTTCATCCATTTGAGTTCATTAATGGCATTCGATATATGATCATATTTTCTGAGATCATTTACAAGCCTGCAACATGTATTCATAATACTTTGAATACGATTTCTTGTTATAATATCTAAATAAGGATAGTAAACCACTAAGCAATACGATATCTTTGAAAATACGAAATAGTCACACAATTGCTTTCTCGCAGATTTATGTAATGTAGCCTTATTTGCAAATAAAACTCTGAGAATAGCGTAGCGCTGAGTAATTAGATAGTTCACGTGTGCAACAAATTTTAAGTCATCATCCATTACAATACCTAGGTTTTTCGAATGATCCACAGGAATTAATTTATTACCCTTTAAATGTATGTCTATGTCCTTTTTTAAGGTATTCTTTTTGTTCTATTTGCGTATACTAACATATTTGTCTTCAAAGGGTTCAAACGAAGATTATGACTACTACTGAACTTTTCAATTTGGACAAGATCTTGGTTAATTTTATTATTTGCCGTTTCCAAGTCATTACTCCTAAATGAATAGAAAATTTGAGTATCATCTGCAAAAAATTGTATGCTGCATGATTTTACCTCTGTTTCTAAATCTGAGATATATAATGAAAATAATAGCGGTCCTAAGACTGATCCCTGTGGTACACCAGAACAAATTTTTTGTTCCGTAGAGTACTGTTGATTTAGACGAACTTTTTGATACCGATTTTCAAGGTAGGTTTGAATAAACGAAAGAGGTTTTGTCAGAAAATCCATAGTAACTGCATTTAGATACAAGAAGTGAGCGATTAATGGTGTCAAATGCTTTAGTAAAGTCAAGAAGTATGAGAGCTACTGGTTTTTGGTTATCAAGTGCCATTGTTATATTGTCTGTTAAATCACAGAGTGCCGAAGCTGTATTATGACCTTGTCGAAATCCAGATTGTTTAGATGGAATAATTTTGTTACAATATAAGTAGGCGCAGAGCTGCTCGTAAATAACGCGTTCCAATACTTTAGAAAAAATTGGCAGTAGACTGATCGGTCTCAGTTGACCATAGTTAGTAGGGTCAGAACACTTAGGTAGCGGAATAACTACAGCGCGTTTCCACTGATTGGGGAAATATCCCCTCTCTAAACAGCAATTTATAATATGCGTTAAGTACACATCAATTTCAGGTATACATAGTAGTAACATATGCAAAGTTATTTCATCTGTACCACTAGAATTTGATTTTATTTTATGTATAATTTTAACAACGGTGTCAATAGTCACTTTATTAAATTGAAATTTGAATTTTGAGTTATTTTTATTAGCTCGGTAATATGCAATTTTATCAGCACAAGCCAAATCACTATTCTCGAAAATTGAAATGAATGCTTCATTTATTTTATACGGATCTGACAAGCTCACGGGAATTGTAGAATCTTTCTGAGATTGTACTTTGAAAGTCTTTAGGGTCTTATAAAACTTTTTTATATCCTGATTTTGAACAGCTTGTAAATAATCTCTTTTTCCTCTTCGCACGATCGTTAATGCACGATTTCTGAAATATGTATACTGTTGCCAAGAGGCGGCTGTACAACCACGTTTGAACTTTGACAAAAATTCAGCCCTCTGCTTGAATACAAGTTTAATATTATCATCCAACCAAGGAGCTGGAGCTTTGTTTACACGCACTTCCTTTTTTGGACAGTGAACATTAAATAAACATAAAATACTATCTCTTAAAAAGTTAATTTTATCTTCAATGTCATCTATCGATATAATATGCCACCATGGAAAACTCTTGAGATCTTGTTCAAACGCTATTTCATTTAAACTATGGAAATCCCTGAATGTCACAAATTTCTGTTGATTTTTAGGAAGTGCAATACGTATATCACAGAAGGTTAAATAGTGATCAGTAATCATATCAGCATTAATAGTGCCACTCCTAAGACAACTTTCAGGCTTGCTCAAATAAATAGGATCTAAGAGAGTGAGTGTCGATTCAGTTATCCTAGTCGGTTCAGATATCACCTGTTTCAGATTATAAGAATCAAGGCATTTAGTCAAGCTGTTACAAACTAAAAGCAAATTAACATTGATATCCCCTGCAAGGATGATATCATCATATTCAGCTAATATGGCAGGCAACATGTTATCAAAGGTATAACCGGCTTCTGTAACAGAGCTATGTGGGGGCCGATAGAATATACCAATAGCAATTTTTTGTTTTGGAAGCTGCATCTTCAGCCATATATATTCAAGACTTGGGCCTTGCCCAAATGAAATTATGGAAGAGTTGTAGTGGTTGTTTACAAAGACTGCAACCCCACCACCTCGCCCATCTCTATCACAGCGATAGCAGTTGTATTCATTCATTCTTATATGGTCATTAGATATATCTTTTGATAGCCACGTTTCAGATATTCCAACAATATCAAGGTTGTTGTTTTGAACCAGTGTACTAAATTCATGAAATCCTGATAAAACTGATCTGCAGTTTATATGACCAAATTTTAAAACCTTGAATTTATCACTATTCATATTCAATTCTAGATTTCAAGTATGTAACATGTTTTTTATAAGTTGGACAATGTAAGTCTTTAGAAGAATGACTAGTATCAAATTGAGTGTTGAATTTAGAATTGTGATTCACACAGTTTGAACAATTCTTAAAAGCAGACTTACAATTTTTTTCCAAATGATCTCCAGCACATAAAGGAATGATACTTTAGAATGTATGCAATTTTTTCCATGTGGCCAAAACCTGAACATTTATAGCAGCGTACAATTTGTACATAATCCCGTACAGGACATCTTTGCCAACCCATGTATATATGACCTCTATCTAGCAACGTTTTTCTAAATTTTGGGCTAACCTCAATGACAATATTTAAAGTAGATTCGGAACATCTGAAAGTGGTTACAGTTCTTATATCATCGCTACTGAAAATACCAAATTCATTCTGGGACAAGATCTTCTCGATTAATACCTCAGATTTTGTGTAGGCGCATTCTACATTATTTATCACCATGCGTGGGCGATATTTCTTGATCTCATTGACAGTGAAGTTCGCACCGAGATCTTATAAATATATATATATATATATATAAATTATATGCGCACTTTTCTAAAATAAACAACTTGCAACAAAATCGCGATTAAAACCATTAAAACCATCAATTTTTTATTTTTATTATAACAAAAAGTATCTACACTAATATTTTAAAATCAAAAATTTTTGTAATACTTTGGCACAAAGGAATTCGATTCATTTATTAGTCTAAAAGTCATTCCCTCATTTCATCATCTATTCATATTCTTATAAATTGAATATTCGGTAACAAGTATGGATTGTATAGTCAAGCTTTCATTGCTAAAAAATAAATATGTATATAAAAAAAATCTATTTATACATTATGTCCCTTGAAGTGAAATCATTCCCTCCCCATTATAAATATTCTGGTCACACCATTTGATATTTTGAAGGTAGCTGTTATGTTTTTAAAACTTGGCAATACTGCTAATACTGTCAAGAGTTGCTGCAAAAAAGTATTGAATTAGAGCATAACATTTCTCTGTGTCATTACCTCACTGTTTATATTAAAGGTAATTATATTGTTCGAATGTTTTAATGATTTTTTTTTCTTGTTTTGGGAAGTAAAATGCATTCACAAAATGCTAAATCAATCTCAGGTGATGTACTGTAGGTTACGGTGTCGTTTTTGCAAATCCGTCATTACTTCGTGGTCATTCCCTCACTATATTACAAAGTGAGGGAATGACAATTATACGATGGAATGATTTTGGCATATATAAAATTGTGGTTTGGATGTTGTTGTTTAACTCCGCGCTATACAGCATGTGTTTTCAATTTTAACAGATATCCGTATACCAAGAATGGGGAAAATGAAGAAGTTAGGTGAACAAGAAAGGAAATTCAAAAAGAAGGAGTACGACAGGAAGAGGCGAGAACAAATGAAAAGTAATGCTGAGTCTTTAGAAGATTTGCGTGAAAAATAAAGAATAAAGTATTTAAAGAAGAAGAGTAAAAGTCAAGTTAAGTCAATAAGTTCTGAGTACAAGAGAAGCTAGCCAAAAACGAAAACAATGGAAAAAGAATGGTAAAGTTTATAGGGAAAGTCGAGTTACATTACAAACAAATTTACAGAGAATAGTTGAAGAAACACCCCCGCCAAAAAATATTACAAAATGTTGAAGCTGCAATTAGTGCGAAAATACAAATTGCTATATAGATCGAAACATTTTTTCAAAAACTATACGTACAAAAAGAACTGTACTCGTAAAGTTAGCTCCAAAATGCTGAACGTTAAGGATGAAAATACGAAAATGTGCCCAGGGAAGGAGGACTGTCTAAGCTCTCTAAAGTATAAAACAGATCTCAATACATCTATTAATAAATTAACTTAAGTTTTTATTGAAATTCAGCATCAAATTGTTGTAAAAATCATTCCCCCATCCGATCAGTAATTCCCTCATTTCATAATTTTAAAAAAATCATTTTTCTACATGTTATACACAAAAATATGGAGGACCTTCATTTTAAATAAATCTCACTAAAGTAAAACTTTATATTTCTGCAAAAAAAGATATATTTTCATTATCTGTTTTTAAAAAAATGCAAAATTAAATTTCCAAATTTGTTGAGAAATGCCCACGTAGATGACCAAACAGTACTAGTAGAGGTGATGGGGAGACGAATCTTGGCAGCTAGGACACCTTTGACCCTTTTAGCCAACCCTGCTTGTACCACATGCTTCTGATAACAGGTAACTGATTTACTAAATCAACTAGCTCTAAGGACCTATTTCATCTGCCAGCACGTTATGTATGTGGTGGTAGGTCGTAGCTTAGGAATTCTGTGTAGTGGTATATGTCCGAAAGTTAACGTCAATCTGTCAATGTACGTCGATTGCAGCTCACAATTGGTACTCGAATTATACCTCAAAACCTCAACTAAATACGCTATTACTCTTCACTATTTGGAGTTCAATTTCTGTAACCAAGTATAAGTGACACAAAAAAAGGTAAACACACCTACGTATGCTTATTAGAATTCAAGCATCTTTCACATATCGATTTATCTTGTCATGAACAACAAATGATGAAATGGTCAGGTTTTTCTGTTAAGTTTTTGTGATGGCTGCGTGTATTGTTTGGTGATAAAGAAGCATTCAGTTTTCGTACATTTAATGTTAGATTTCTTGTAGCTTATTGAAAAGCCTTTTCGTGATTGCTACAAATGGCTAGAATGCATAGGATTCGCCGGGTGTCCTATATCGATAAAAGAAGTTTCTAGGAGGTCCAACAGATCCTTATGCAGTATAATGCAGTGTGAAAGAGCGTGAACTAACTCATAAGGGCCGAGGACACCGTGTGAGGGGTTTTGGACGTGCCAGAAGGACCACAGAGCGGCAAGACCGCCGATTAAGACTTCTGGCTCTGAGAGTTAGATTAAGTGCTTAGTACTCGCGAGCCATCGCTAATCAGTGGTTTGAAGAGCATGGATGGATGGTTGGTATGCGTACAGTGTCAATAACTGTATAAGAAATCGTGGATCATTATTGAACCAGCTTCTGCAGTCAATTGACGAATCAAGCTGAAAATTCAATCATTTTACTAGTAAGGGACACTGAACATACCTGTATATGCCAAATATTATTAAAATGCGTTTACCTTTTTTGTCACTCAGAATAACTAGTAACGATTCTATCACCGTTTTGACAGCCTCTGACGTCTGTTTTGACATTCATTGAATACGTCTGTGAGTGCATATATGCCTCTAAGATATTATGTTCCTAGGTTTAGAAAATCGTTAAATTTTTCATTATATAGTTAAACTTCAACTGTGGGACTTCCACGCTACTTCTCATGAAAATGACCCAGAGGGCGAGTCTTCCATCAAAGTTTCGCGGATGATAGTTGTAGAACTTTGCATCGGTTATTCTACTGCCTCGTTTGCAAGAATTGACCATCTGGATCCCAATTCGTGGGGGCAGTCTAATAGAACGTTGCCTGAGGGATGCTCACAGAAAAATGATTATAAATTCTGACAGCTGATGGTATTTGTCGAACAAGCTTATGAGTTCATGCATTTTTGGCGAAATAATATGATTCATCTTTTTCAGAGTTGAGAATAACGGTAACGACTATTCTACCAGTGTACAGGAATATAGTCTCCCGAAAGACAAGAGAACGACGCCCACTTTCTCTCGGTAGTTCTACACTATAAAAAAAAAGAGATTCTGATGATAGGATTAAAATGTGTCCTCGTGAAGTTCGTCAGAAGTAAAACCTTAACCAGCATAAAAATAAATTCTAAGGGGTGTTCCATACAAAAAATACATCTGCAGTCTACCCATCTATTATAGGACGTAAAATATAACATGATAGCTGCCTATTTAACAATAATGTCCTATGATTAAGTGCCCTGGAGAGGGCCGAACGCCTACACGAAGTGCTTTTTTATTAGATGACATTTTTACCATTTTTAATACGATGGTAGAGGTTTAGGACGAGATGACAGTCTCCTTATAAAACATTACTTGATAAACGGGTGCTTTTTGTGCCTGGTATAATAATGGCACGTAAAGTGATATTTTCGAATGGACCGATCCTTTAACGGAAAGAAAGGTATTATTTGCTATCGATCAAACGAGACATACTTTAAGAAAAGTAGTATTGTTTTATCCATCACATCAATTCTGAGCGGCCATGAGAACATCTACCTATCGGCAGGCTCTAAACGAAATTCTGTGATGATTGTCCCTCTTGATAAACATTCAAATAGAGTTTTTTGAAGAGATGTGCTACTTAAGTGATACTGTTTTTATGGCACATTAAGATGATGAAATTTTGACACCACCTGATCCGACATCGAAAGGAAAATCGTTGTTTTTTGATAAACATAAAACGAGATAACCTTCAGAAAAACTCTATTCATTTTCATGTGGTTGTGTCCTGTAATGCCTATCTTAAGACAAACTAAACCTGCACACATGCGTAGACTCAAAGAGGTTTCCTTAGATTTCCGTAGATACCTTGGAAATATTTGAAATCAGAAAGACCTCCTCAAATTTCCTTAAGCTCTTAGATCTCTTTGTACGTCGAGAGATTCTACTGAAAAATCAGTAGTGTTAGTAGCCAATACAATGGCGACATAAATGCGCCGCCCTGCGCATGCGCAGGGACAGAAGGTTCTTGAAGTGCCTCGGCAGGAGTATTATGTAAAAAACCTAAACGTCACAAAAAACATACGAAATGTCACAGAAAAACGACAAAATGTCACTTTTCAGCATACGTAATACTCATGCCGATCTCATCCCAGCGAGGAAATTTTTTAATAATGTTTTTTGACTTTGATTCCACGACCTTCATTATCGACAGCGCCGTCTGTAATGAGTGTCAGTTGTCAGCCATTTTGTCCTTGTATTTGCATAAAGGCCTTCCCCCATAGTTTCATATTTAGTTCAATGTTTTCGTGCTCATGTTTGTCAAAAAAAAAATCATCGGTAGCTTCACAAAGGAATGTTCTCTTCAGCACCAAATAACCAGACTGTAGGAACATTGACAAAAATATTTGTTCAGTTAGTTTACCATTCCGAACATCAAAGTCCACTTATCTATTTTATTTGTTCCGTTCTTTAATAGTTCATGGTTGAATAATTATGAATTTTATTCAAGCTTATCTGAGGAGAATGAAAAATTAAAGATGTGTGAATCATACTTGTTGAATATTTCCTATCTGTCAATTTATTTATGCTGATATTTTAGAGGCAGAATCAGCTTTGTGATCTTTTTTTTTATTATGCATCATGTTTTAGCTATAATAAATGAATAAGCAGCAGCGATGGCCGCAGTGGTAGACTCTTCGGTCTCCTGATCGGTCGCCGTGCGCTGCGCGGGTTCTAATCCCTTCACAAGAGAAATTTTTCCCTTCGCTATGGATGTTGTGATTGTCCGTAGGTGGCAGACGGTCTTTGACTGTCGAACGCGGAGGTACCACACAGCGGGCCAGAACGTGTTCAATCGCCAGAGTCCGTGTGGCGTCCCCCCTTTCACCTGTAGCACCACGGTACCCCATGGGTGCTTAGGCCTTAGGTCTTCGTGGTAGTTGGATTCTAAAAACAGAGAAAAACTACTCACGTTTATATTACTTATTCGTTTTACTTAGTCGCATGATGCTTCAAAGAAATGCAGGCTAAGTGTCAACTTAATTCTAAACAAATAAACAGGGGCAGTGGGATTAATTACAAGTGACAGCTGACATAACGTAATGCCATGTTATGTATTGAAATAAGTACGTTCATCCAACACAAAAAAAATTGTGGCAAATTCTCGGAGATCTATCAGCTATCAATCAATGCCAGCCTCATAGCACGTAAGAATAGTACGTGCTCTGGATATTCTATAACATCAGCTTTAATACTAATAAGTGTATGATGACGGGGCACGCAGAGAAGAGTGGGATGTGAAACCGACCGTGTGCACTCCATCCACCTGGGAAATACCACGACGCGTCCAGAAGGAATTAACGCGAGATTAACTTTTTATGTTTCCTACACATGATGACAACGCTCGTATATTACGAAAGTATAATAGATTAAATAAGTAATGGTGTAAGCTAATAATATAGCTTTTGTTCGACAGATCACAGACGACTAAACATGGACAGCTGTTTCGTGCTATTTGGCAACTCCTCAGCATGGTCTAGTCTAGGACTATGCACGAAAGCTAAACCACTATTCTCTATACTGCTACATTATTCAATGGCGAGTAGCATCTAGCCACAGTGGTGACTCGGCTGGCAATGGGAACAGGGATACACTTCCAACAAATAATTTACTGTTTTCACTCTCGCAGTTGTCGATTTTTATAATAGACGAAAATTTGTGCTACGTTATTTCGATAGACCTTGTACTCTGCATAGAAGATACTTGCTAAGCCAGTGATGCAGTCGAAACGTCACACAAGTTTTGTTTACTATTACCTGGCAACAGAAAAGGAAACTCTACGATTTTGTTGGTTCTTGGCCGACAGAGATTACTCGTATACTTTCCAAGTATATCTTCGAGAAAAAGTCACGATTTACATTACACGATATCGTATCCTCTTCGCTTTGTCAGTTTTTTATTGTCAGACATCACCATATACTTGTCATGGTCTCACCGAATGTATTTTTTTGCGCTGGAACCGATGTTCGGCTCAAAACACTAGCTTCGCCCGAAGCTGAAGCCGCTGGTTAGGTTAATTACAGATAAATAATTATTATTTGCGCCTCCGGATCCGCTCCTTATAAGTAGAACCTTCGGTTTTGATGTATAATAAATACTGAATCGGAACTTGTTAGAATTAGACGAAGCGTGAAAATAATTTGGTGAATATGAATATTTGAATTTATTTAAGATGTGTTACATTCAGATTAAAATAACATAAAACTCTTGGTAATTGACATGGTGATTAATATACCTACATTTTGGAGAGACATACCAAGTCACTTAATGTGAATTCGAGAAAGAGTTTTAAAATTCGGATAGTCTTTGAAATTGAACCGAACATATCTGAATAAGAACATACGAATGGTTTCGTTATAAAAGTAGAGCTACCTTCTTTAGCTTTATTTTAGTAAGCCGTTTGCAGCAGGGAACCAAATTCAATTGAAATGAAAATTCAAAATCGGCTAGACATTCACAGAGCTTCATTGTAAACATGCTATTAGCTGTAATAGTTCCATAATATTCAGCATTCAAAGTTTACGTGAAAGACATTCAAAATATTGCCGTACAGATGCAAGATTAAAAAGCAAGGTAAACGTGTGCATCATTTTTTATAACAATTTAACGCGGGCTTAACGCTTAATTATGAGGAAGACAAAACAGAAATGATTGTCAATAATTGTGTCCAGAGCCAAGAAGTAGTAACATGTCAACTCCACATAGTAAACTGGCTTTACTGTTACCGTAGGTTCGTCGTACAACATCGAACACTCTAGTTGCCATTTAATTGTTGCCAGCAGACAGGATTGGATCAGGAGCACATATTCATATATGCATATGTCAATACTCTTTAAAACCTGTTGAAAGGTGTTTCAACTGTTCCTATGTTCGATGACCATGACTATGTGCATTCCAATCTTTTAGCCCTTAACATTTCCACAAAACCTCTCGTGAGTACGTCAGCATTAATTTTTTGATACGCATCTGACATCAGTCTAGTCTTTGGCCTCTTGGGCTGAAGAAGGCCGAATGTGTAGCCGAAGATTTGTTCTGTGGCAGAATGTACCCGAAGCCGATGCGAAAGCTGTCGTCAGAGCCTAATTTTTCTTCTTCAACCCCCAAACCTGTACAATCCCCGTTAGGCTCCGCATGCTCCTTACAATTTCCGCATTCTAAATTTAAATAACTTCACAATATCGTCGTCGTCGAGGCCATAACGCCACATGTTATTTAAATGGTAGCTGGCTAATCCGAACTCAATCAGCATCAAGTGTGCGTGAATAATCGGGGGTGACTCGACGCCGACGACGCTTTGCAAGGCGCCGCGGCGCGTTACTTGGCGTGCCATTTGGACATTATGCAAATGCGCAATTTGTCTGCTTCCGTATGCCGACAGATGGCGACACGAAAGGGCGACAAGACGAATGAGTGGGATAACAGTTGAGGCACAAAAGGGCTGAACTCCATGATTGTCTGACCAAATGAAACCACATATACAGGGTGGCGCATCGAAAACGAAACAGATGCATTTACTGGCAGCTCAGTTTTTTTTTTTTTAAAAACTTTCAGACCCGTCGTTTTTGTTTTCGAGGGGGACACATGCAGCCCCCTAAGCGGGGGTGACATCACCCCCAAAATTTTAAATGGAAAGGGGGGTCGAGTGATACCTTATTTTAAAGGTCTTTATCCCTTTATAATGATATAAAATTAATGTACTTCAGTTCAGTAGTTTTGAAGATTTATTGATTTAAAGCTTAAATAAAACTAATACATCATCATTAGTGGAGTTCAATACATTTGGCTGCAAAGTAATTTAAAAATGAAGAATGAACTGACCCGTTAGGCAAGTAAATGTTGAAAATGGCCACCATGACTCTCCATGCAATAATAAAGATTTTGCTCAAAACGTTGCCGCACATTTTGCAACATTTGAGGAGTCATTCACAATTCTTTGTCGCAGGTCTTCTAATGATGTTGGCTGAGTATCATAGATTTTGATTTTTAAATGACCCCACATAAAGAAATCCAAAGGTGATAAATCTGGCGATCTTGGGGACCATTCAATGGCACCTCTTCTACCAATCCATCGATCTGGAAACGTCTGATCTAAATATTGTCGAACACGTAATGCGTAATGTAGTGGGGCACCATCCTGTTGGAACATCAACCTATTCGCAATGTACCGCCGATCATTCTGATTTTCAATTATGGCTGTTAATGCAGGATCTATGGAGTCTTCCAGTAATTCCAAATACATTTCACCGGTCAAATTTCCAGGTAAGAAAAAAGGTCCAACTAAATGATCGCCAAAAATACCAGCCCAAACATTTAATCTTTGTGGCTGCTGTGTATGAACCTCGTGATAAATTCTGGGATTAGACTCGGACCAATATCGGCAGTTATGTCGATTTACTACGCCATTTAAGAAAAAGAAACATTCGTCGGAAAAGCAAGTGTTGAATAGAAAATGTTGATCGTTTATAATTCGTTCACTCATATCTTCACAAAATTGTAATCGCCGATCAAAATCGTCTTCATTAAGTTCTTGTACCAGGTGAATTTTATACGGATGAAAACTATGGGCCTTTAGAATCCGTTGGACAGTACGTCGGCTAACAGCAACACACAGTCTCCAATTTGCGGGTACTTAACGTAGGATCTACATAAACTTGCCCTAAAGCCCCCACTTCTATTGCTTCGTTCCTTATGGGATTTTCAATGTTCCGTTTTTTATTGGCGAATGACCCAGATTCCAGAAATTTAGCTACAAGTTCTAGAACATATTTTCGATGGACGTTACTGTTCTCATGTCGCTCATTAAATACTTCTGCTGTTCTATTAGCGCACTGATTATTTCCGAAAAATTTTTCGATAATTTCAACGCTTTCTGCTGTGGAGTATACCATGGTTAATTTATGTAATAAAGCGTTACAAGTTATTTTAGCAACAAAGTTTGGTCAAATCAAGCGCAAACTATGTACGTATACTAAATTCCTATTTAAAATAAGTACGAGATATTTCCTTATCTTTCTTCAAGAAATATCTTTTTGTCACAAAAAACGCTCCAATAGCTATTTTCAACAACAAAATGATAAACAAACCATGGGTGTAGTGAAGAGAAGCATTTACTTATTAACTGAATTATTTTAGTCAAATTTCTTCTGAAAACTAATCTGATGTACCTATTAAAGTCTACTTTAAGCCTTAAATCAATAAATCTTCAAAATTACTGAACTGAAGCTCATGTAGTTCACATGATTATAAAGGGAACTGAAGGACCTTTAAAATAAGGTATCACTCGACCCCCCTTTCCATTAAGATTTTAGGGTTGGTGTCACCCCCACCCAGGGTACTGCACGTGTTAACGTGATTTTTTGCCATACTTGTGTCCCCCTCGAAAACAAAATCGACGGGTCTGAGCACCACCCTGTATATGAATTACTTGTTACTATCGCTTCGGCCTCCACGGTAGTATTTTACGTTGAACTATGCAGATACTGCATTAATATTCGAAGATTACTTAGCAGTTAACGGTATGCTGTTACAATAGTTCTGGGTGGGTTTCTGGACGCTGAGGAAGGGTGACGTGTCAGGTATATCCAAAACAACAGATAACGTCATGCTCGCTTGTCGTTTGGGGGGAGAGGGGGAGAACGGGAATGCCTACCCCAGCCGGCTTGAAATTGCTGGTTTCAGGTAGTGCCATCTTAAAATTGCGATGATGGCTTCTCGTGACCTTGGCGTTGTACAGGGCTGTCCAGTAGTATACATACTGTATAGTAGCGAAGAAATTATAAAATAAATGACCTAGATAACATATAAACATAGTTGTATCATTTGCACTTTGAAAATAGCCATTGTGGTGGTCAATGTGTCACTTAAAAGGTAATTCATACACACATACCTGTCACTGTTTTGGGTGGATACTTCTCAATGCCATACGAAATAAGTCATCAGTTTCACTAAGATATCATGAGCATACAGGTAGCTTAGCATCCCTAAGGACAACTGCGTAAGTCAACGAATTCGAATAGATTAGCCTATATGTTAACATTGCATTGTCAAAATTGCGTAGTTTGGGGCATAGTTTTGATTCCTTTATCTACTCATGCCTTCCAAAGTGAAAGCGTTGTATTAATATAATAATAATACTTACAGGTGGAAAAATCTACCTTCGTTAAGCTTGTACTGCTCTTTGCAAATTAAGTAACAAATAGAACGTCTTGAGTACCACAATTAACTGAAAACACGCTCATTTTTCGAAAAATGGCACTAATATTACGAATTTAATGACTGACCTGCGAAAAAAATTACTTATGACCTCACTACAGTCTACGAGAATCAAGAGAGAAACAAAACCTTTACTGGCTCCTTGTACCATGTGAATTCTTTGGGGCAAGCCGATCCATGACGAATCTGCTACTCGCTCATGCACACACACACGGATTGAGTGACTATATTTTATATCGAAGATTAACATGAGTCATCTCAAGTGACACGCTCATGACAAAGCAAGTTGTCATACTGACAGAGGCAAGGAGAAATGAGAAGGCTCATACGTTGACGGGCAGACTTCATTGCGGCCACAAAAATCTTAACAATGTAAATGTTTTAGTTCACGCAAACGTCCGCGCATAAATATATACAAGTATGTATGCGTGAGGGAGATGGGTGCATGAGAGTAGTTCGTGTAATTTGACTGTGACCTACCAGAAACCGTAAAAAGACCTATATGTTGTTTCATTTAACCAGAAAATCACAGAATTCTATCAGGATGAGAACCAGAAGAGTGTTACAATAACAAAGGGTAGATATTTACCTTGTAGAAATTTGTTTTCAGTCTGCTTCGCCTATGTCTAGAAAGACCGACTGCCATTTGGCTGTGACGTTACCTTGCCAAATCAGACACATCTTTCATCATTGTCAAAGAAATTGTACAAAATCTTCAAATTTGTGATGTTAGTGAGTTTCACATATACGTTGTTACCAGACATGCCCAAGTCATCAGTTGCTGCCATGATATTCATCCCGACCACTGCATCCCCACGGCTAGGTGACCTGTATGTTAAATTTGTATTGATAGGGCAGCGGGTTATGCTATGAATCATATGTCATAGTTTTTGTGCACTGATTGCAGCGATTAGATGATACCTAAAATATTTTCATAAATAGGAGATGTTTCACATTCCGGATCGAACATTCTACCAAAGATGGTTATAATCATGATACCTAGTAAATTTTCATGAAAAATCCGCTGTACGTAGGTATATCAGAGCTTTCTTATATTTGTTCATCAATTTGATAATACAACACATCTGCGAAAGATGATTATAATCAAGATAGTAAACTATGACAAAGGTCCGCTGTACGTCTTAATTTTCAGATACTTCATTTGCAATTTGAAGATACAACAGACCATGGTAGTGTTTAACTTTTCAAATAGAAGTGATATCGGTCTAGCTCCAACTATCGTAAGTACTATGTTTGTGCTCCTACTTTAAATTCAAAACCAGCAAATGTAAAAGATTCATTTTGCACCCTCCACCACGGGACGTGATCGTCGTTAGGCTTGGCAACCCTGCGAGTGACAGATAGATATCCCCGCCAGTCAAAAAGGCAATCGCTCAGGGAACATTATTAGTTTTTATGAGTTAAAAGACATTATTTGTGAGAAATTTTTCATAATTTTTTGTCCATAGTAATTGCATTATGCACCACGGAGGTGTAGGGTTTGACATATCTTACACGTATTATCTGTACTTTTGGATGGAGAGGACATAATGTTCTTATTGCTTTGAAGAAATTGATAAACCCATAAATTGGTTGGAATGTATGTTTATCTATTTTCTTGCAAACTACAGAAAAATCCACACTGTTGAACAGGTATGTGGCTATAGTGATAGCATATAAACACTCTGTGTTGACCTTAACAAATTCGAGATTGCCATGCATTAACAAACGTCCAATTCTGCTGTAAATTTAACAGCTAGAAAATCAACCTATTATTTCTACCATTGCCATTGGCTGGGGGATAACGGAATGTTAAATGTAAATTTATAACAGAAATCAAAATACATGAGAGTTGTTCTGTTTTCTCTGTACAAAAGCATCATGCTGGAATCAAAAAGGGGTCTTGTTTATAATACAGTCGAATTTTCACGATTTTATTCAATATTTTAATAGAAATCACTGATATTCAGAGACCTTTGACAGCTTCCATCAAATTGCATTTCGATAAGGTATTTTCCCGTTGGTACAAGGGACCGTTAAATATTAATGTTGGTGAAATTGGCCCTAAGTCAATTATAATCAAAATTTGCAGGACTCCTTACGATTACATCTACTGCTATTAACCGTTCTTGCGCAAAATGGGTCATCCACGAGCTAGATCGTTTTAATGAACGCAACTTATTGAACAAGTTCACCGAAGTGAATTAGAATCACTAGAAAACGTGTCTGATAGAATTCTTCGAGTCGGTTATTTCACATTTTTTATACCCTAGTAACTGGAGTTAGAAGCAGTTTCTAGAAAACGTCTGCGTAAGCCTTTTGACACAAATAATAAGATAACAGGTCTCTGTTGCATCATAAGAAACATTTATGAAATTGCGAAGTGGGGTTTCTCCATTTGTGATCAATACATTACGACACAGAAAATTAGCCTCCCATCGACACAACCTTGAAATGCACAGAACGCTTGCATTGGAAAGAGGTCATATTACAGTTGTAAAACCTTAGTAGCATCTAGAGCAAAAATATTCCCATTAAGCTTACTATCGCTAATCGAACAGTGGTGTAGAAAATGTTCCAGAAGCGTCTCGACTCACGCTTCCACCTAGCTAAGTCTACGTATCTGCCGTGGCTGATGAGTGGTGAGGTCGGAAAAAGAAATTTACAGAATTGTACGTCCACAAGCGGGGGAGTCTATGGACTAGTTTTATGGGTCTGTTCGACTTACTTTATTGATGTTACCCTTTTGTTATACCTGTTCGTTAGTCAGCTTTTGTCTCAGGTGGCCAAAGTTGTCCCGAACATAAACCTTTATACCCATTTTACATCAACAACTTCTTCACGAATTTCTTCAGATGGATTTCTTCAAGGTCACCCTGTTTAAGTTTTGCAGTGTTTATACACCAATGGACACATTCATGGATTATCTGGTAATACACAGTGCTGTTACCTACACAATAAATTATGATAGAAACATTTTGAGCTCTTATATGTATAGTTGTTTTAATTTTGAGGCGAATCTCATAAACCGAAGCCATAGTGCTGAATACGGTAGTTCCATCGAAGTCCTAGAAGAGTGGGTCGATATAATGGAGCTATATGCCTACTTAATAAAAATTGGAACAAATTATAATTGCGTGAAGAAACCCACGAGGAATTTCTTGGATTTATTTGTCGTCAAATTCCTGTTGCATACTTTAAAGTATACACTTCATGAAGAAACCCGTGCATTTATCGCCAATTTTTTTTGGCATTATGAACCGATGACAGCGTTGCGTGGGAAGTGCATTGTCAACCTACTTGACGTAATTTTTTGATGATATTTGGATAATATAATGTGCAGGACCTTCATCATCAGCGATGTAGTGGTGCTGTTTAATTCCTTATACGATTTGTAGGCTTACGCCAAGACTTATATCCTTAGCTGCGCATATTAGAATGATCGAAGTTCAACTACCTTGCGCAACGTCCCTTCCTCTACTAAAATTACATTGCCCGTTGTTGTTCAGTTGTTTGTCGGTGAGACATACTATAGTCCTGAGCATTTCAAATTACTCCAAAGCCCCGAAGCAATTTCCATCCCACGTAAACTCGTTGTACAACAGGACTACAAGAAAAAGGAAACAAAAGCAGCCCCAAAAGAATAAGATAAAATCAGTTTCTTCATACACAAAAACGAGCGTATGGCCGTGAAGGGAGCACCGGCTCATTAACTCTGCCCCCACCTCCTATTAATTTTCGACCTTTGAAGTTTCGCGTGAAAAACACGCCGAGTATTTTTCGCACTCCGACAAGAGGAAAATTTGAAATTCAAATGCCGGAATAAACTCGCGGCGTTGCGGGTAAAAAATCACTTGCGATACAGAGGAGTTGTAGCTAAAGAAAGAGCAGTCTTTGAGATTTGTGAAGTTGCTTGTTCTTAGAAGGAAAATATTTCGCTCAGAAATTACGCTCGAGAGAGAGAGAAGGTATTTAAAGCAGTCAGTTTGCTTCTCCCAAATAATTCTTGAGGAGATCCAACACTTGTGTCAGTAGCTATGAGACAGTGAAATAAGTAACAGTGTCACTTCGCGTACTACAATATTAAGTTTCCCAGTTGACCCACATTCGCTTGCATACTTTCCGTTGCCTGTCTCCAATGACTTGACCTATACCGTACTAATGATTGCTAAACAGTATGAAACAACGTTGTATACGGTTGGTTATGGTCAGAGAGACGGGAAGTAGTGTAATCCTTGCGCCTACTGTCAAATGCCGTATATTGAGTGACTAAACAAAACTTAAAAAAATAGATTGTCATCCCATAAGTTTTCTTGCAGAGAAGTACACAAAACGACACAGCTTTGGCCACTCATCATTTTCATAGTAATCATAATTTCAACTTTGACTCACCATATTGGTTAGACAATGAAACCAGTTATAGAAAATCTTTCATCTTTTTACATAACAATGCAACAATAAAACAGACACTGACGTCCATAGTCAGATTTATAACTTCTAAATTAATAAATTTATCAGACTCAAATCCTAAGCAGTAATGTTATGATAGAATTCGTATTTGTATATTTTCAGACAAACAATATTGATGTTTCTGTCTTGCTTCAGTTGGTTCAATGTAGCATTACTGTCTGAACTCACATCAGTTTGTTTCTGTTTTTTATATTCGTTAATTTGTTTTTCATAACTGACTCGATATTAAAGGTTACTGTGGTCTTATATTTTTGCATATTTGTTATTAAATCTGTTTTTCAATACGTTTCTATATAATGTTCAATTTTTTTAGGTTCTTTTTAAATTGTTGAAATCTCCACAATCAAATCATGACTTCCTGTTTGCTTTGTTCTGTGGTATTTGAAACACAAGGGTGTTTCTTGGTCAATCTGTTCGACTGAACTTTTCCATTTAACGCTTCACTTACGATTCTTAAAAAAGAAGATGAACAATAAACGCCAAAACCCCCAGAATTCGAAGAAATGGACATTACATTATTTAAAATCAAACTACGTGAAGAAAAGCCTTCAGTTTCGAATTTAATAAGCTCCCAAGCTCCACCAACAAGAAAAATCCTAACAACGTAAAACTGACGATCATGGTGGCCGGATCACATCCACAGTCCAACAGATAAGGCTTCCTTCCATATGTTAAAGCAGACGGGTAAACCAGTTGGGAAATCGCATACACCGAACATCCAAACTGCCACAAGCAGCCTAAAGTACAGCCTTACTTGCCTTTATATTGGAAAACGCAAATTACTCCATATATTGATATCGGTCTTGGCACCGACACTGCTTCTCTTAGATATCAACGACCTCCTTTCCAGTACAATCAATCCGATCCACAACCTTGCTGATGCAGCACTCTACATGCAGGAATTTGTCAAACCGATTCACTGCTTGAGGTCGCAACAATTTTCTACAGGTTAATGCTCCCAAGACACAGTATCATACCTTGAGGCGCACTAGCGTTCATCCGCATTCGATGTATGGCTGAGCTCTACCAAAGAGCCTATCACCCACATCACCGAAGACATGGTTTAGCACGAACACATCTCGTCAATAGCGGCAGCTGCTAGGAAAAAGGTAGGCTATTTGTTTAATGCTGACAAGTACTTTTCTCAACATGACCTCTTCAAGCTGAACAACGCCCAGGTAGTACTGCTACTATAAAGTTTTTTCGTCTTCGGCATAACAGTAACCTTGCGTGGAAAAAAAGTCAAAATCTGAGCGATGCTTCCCAAGTAATAGACAGTCCAGGGGTTAGCGGACAGATAGATAGGTAGACAGACAGGCCAAAAGAAATGAGTGACGTGGTTTTACAGCATATAACATTCAAACTAAATAATATCGTGATTTCAAATTTTTTTGCGACTAAAAAATCCTCACCAGTAGCGCAGGAAGTAATAAAGTTTTGATTCGTAACAAGAAAAAAACACTTGTCATGTTCGTAGGCAGTCTTTTTTTTATTATAGTGCGTGATTTCCCATAAATAGGAGTATGTACTCATAACTAGTTGATAGGAAATCCTGTATAGCCCTATCATAAGTATACATTATTACAGCTGTTTAATATTTAACGTTGGAAAATTGCTTTTTTTTTTGTTGTTCAGACGGGAAAAATTGTCCCACCTATCATTAGTTGTGAATAATTTAGACAAAACTGTTCACACAAAAAAAAAACGACAAGACGCTGCTAAGCCATAAACTATTTAACTCATCTTGGTATGGGTAAAAATGTTTAATATTTCCTAGGACTTGCAAGCAGCCAGTCAGAGTAAAAAAATTGTCCCTAAATAGAATTACCCCTTGAACTTTTGGTCCGTACTTTGAGAAAACTCCGCTACTCCTAGTTATGAATTGAATGCAGATAAAAACGTCAAATGCATGTTTGGTGTTAGAAAACCGATTTCTTGGGGACGGGTAATCAATTTTAAAAGCGACGTGGGTGGCCTATGGCACCGCGTCATTCGGCAAATAAACGCGAAAAAATCATTTAAAGCCGATCGGCCATCAATCAGTCACAGGCAGCTCCTTGGCGTAACCGAACGAGCTTCGGGAAGGTAACAGTTCTGAAGAATAATGCGTTACCTACGTCTTAGATCGTTTTAAATACCACCACACCGCAGCTGCTACGGGGATCCCAAAGAAATTTTATTAATCCAATTTTTGAACTGCCTAAGGTTAGTAGAACTGGGAAAAGCTTCCTCTTGTAGATTGTCACACAATCTCGATACCCTCGGAACGAAGGAGCGTTCGTATCGGCCAGTTATGGATGTACGATGGAGGAGAGCTCTGAGGACCAAAGCCAGATGGTGTAGCGGTAGAAGAGAGCTAGATTGTCGATGGCCCATCCGTGCGAAGGGGTCCCGAGACTGTGTTAGAGAAGAGCCATTTATCAGTCGGACAACCCTCCTCTGGACAGCGGTAGTCGAGGTGGCAGCATCTCAAACATGTGAGCAGTACTCGAGGCTAGGCCTTATCTGGGCTTTGTATAGAGTTAGGAGGTCATGAGGAGAAAGGCCCTAAACAAATAGCCTAGTTGTTTCATAGCAGCTGCCACTATTGACGAGATGTGTTCATGCCAGATCAAATCCTCGGCTACCTGGACTCCGACCAGTCAAAACGACTCTTTGGCAGACCTCCAGGTCTCTCTTCAGAGAGGAAGTAGCTGCTAGCCCAACTAGCAAAGTAATGGTATAAGCTTTTGGTAAAAGAACCGCTCAGCCATGAAAGCTCTCTATTGTTGTTGCCTGAACACCAAAATGCTGGCTTAATGTTGTGTGGAATGCAATTTTGCTTTCTGCAACATACTTGCTCTAAAATGAGGTGTTTAAAATATTCTTATAGCATAGTTATACAACACCTTATAGGGCAAATTTTTAACTGTTCCATAAACGTTTACACAACTATTTTATACGGCATATTTGCACGTTAGTCAAAATGGTCGTGTTGTGGCATCCATGGTAACGTTTATAAAACAAACCCGAGCCTTGTTGTTTTGCTGTGCAATTTACTACTTTAGCCAACAAATTGCTCCCAACGGAAGCACTTATACAACTGTTGTTGAGTAACTGTTAAAGGCTGTACATATGCTAAATATGTTGGTAAGCAACTTCACCATAACCTGACTTACTGCTGTCATATTTTAGTTAAAATGCCATAACCAATGTTTTAAGACAAACAAATGCATATTGGTTCAAAAAGTTTTATCAACTGTTCAAATAGAAGATATAGGTCTGGTACAAATTCTGGGTGAATCATTGGACTCTGTCGGTATTTCATTTCAGACATTTGTCAAATTGTTGTATAACACCTGCAGACAACACCAAAATATTCTAATAACCTAAAGACAACATGGACGATGCCATGATTATACACAACCACCCGCCATATTGGGCAAACATGTATTCCTCTATTTAATATTAAATAATTATATTTCAGTTCGAAATTACAGATATAAAGTGATAAACATTAGTGTAATTGTGTCTACATATACTATTTGTGGAAGATTTAACGCAGATAAGTTCCGTTTTCCATCTTAAAAATCTAGACATACTTTTGATCATTGCCAAAATATGAATCAAATACGAAGCCCGTAGAAATTGCGTAACTAGTTTCCACGGTAAGCACAATAAAATTTGCTGCGCAAGTAATTCAATAGCCCTATATCACAATGTAGAAGTTTATCATATACCTGTGTATGAAATTCACAATAATGGCCGATATGTAAGTAAACAAGATGAATGTAATGTGTTAGTAATATATTCTTCACTTCGTCTATATAATACATAAGAAATAGTTTGGTTGCAATAAAGTAGAATCACGTAAAAGAATAGTTGTATAGTTGACAAAAACTGAATCTTGCACTGACGCAAATGTCCTATAGCGGCTGCAAGAGGCTTACACTTTTGTTTTATAACTGTTACCTGCAGCTCTTATACAACCTCTTAAATGACTGAAGTGTCCTATTAGGTGTGCCCATTCCGCTTGTATAGCTGTTCTAAGAGGGTTTTGCCAATGTTCTTACAGTATACAATGCTGTTTAAGGAATACTGTATAATCATTCTTGCAAATCTAATAGGAGCGATAATTGTTAGTTGGGAGCCTTCTATTTTCCAGATCACCGCCAGAGATCGGCTTGTCGCTCTGAATTTCTGCATCTATAGTGCTGTTGGTTAGGTTGATCGTACAGGAAAGGTGGTCGTGGATATGTGTTAGCACGAAATCACAGTGGAAGCCAGTTTCCAGCTGACCATCAACTAGCGCCGATCGGTACCGAATTTCGACGCTGGTGCTGACGAGAAAAAAAGCAAATAAACCCGGCCTCTTGTCAGTTCCAGCGTAGTCTTCTCGTCAATATGGGGTCTAGCTCATCTGAAGATGAATTTATTGCATTGGACAGCTCTGTAACTAAAATAATCACATAAAAGAAAGTTGGTATTCACCCCATAAATCGTGAGAGGGTACATTATGGTAAATGTCCTCAAGACGTTGAGAGATGACTCCGATCGCTTTTTTTCTGTATTTATTTCCAACATTTATTAACTACATTTCTGTTACTGTGTTGTTTATTTTTTTGGGGACAGAAGTTTTGTTGATGTCGAGCGACAATGAACACCAGTCTTACGGGGTTACGTTTGAATTTTACTCTACCGCATAGTCCACGGTAGAGTTGGCTGTAAAGATCTTGGAAGGAAGAAGGCAGAAGCCTTAGTCTTTGAGTCGGTAAGCTTAATATATAACTATTGATTTGAAAGTTGGCTATAGCGGGTCCCTGAAGCAGCCGCAAAATGGAAGGTCGGTCGACAGGAATTCATAGTCCAAATGTAAATTTTTCTTAAAAAAAAAGTAAATATAAAACTCTCCCAAGTACGCTTATAAACCAAGTATCATGTCACATATTGTCAGGAATATTGAAGGGGAGATTCAATAAGTCAAAAAGGAAACAATAGTTCAATGAACATTGTTCCGGGAATGCTGCATTTTCAAAATAAGGGCTCTCTAAACTTACCCGAATTCGATAGTTCATCAGCTTACATTTCATGAAGACATACTGAGATCTTAAAAAGGGTTTTAATACCCGGAAATATATTATTAAAGGTCACATAAACTTGGACATTCATGCCGTCAGCTATCCATATTCAACCAAGAAACAATATCTACACCACCGGTCGTCAAAGCTATATCTTCGAGCCTTTTCTTTTTTATACTAAAGTACTCGCGTGGGTAGCAACCTTAACTCCGCCTCACCGCTACTGCTATAAGGTGCTTAAAAACGCTTTGTTAATCGGATTTTTGAGCCGCCAGACATATTGTTCCACAATCTCTACACCCTACGAACGAAGAAGCGGTCGTACCTGCCAGTTCTCGATGTGAAGTCCGAAAACGTTGGGAGAGTATGCACAACGCGCCATGGAAGAGATCTCTGAGGAGCAAAGTTTGTTGGAATATTTGAGGTAGAATGAGCTGCCTATTTGTTTCTTTTCTTTTTTTTTTGGATATTATTGTGATACTTGTTTTTCTGTGACCTCAAGTCTTATGACTTACAAAAAACATAGGATTTTCTTTCATTTTGTCTATACTGTGTTTCATGTTTTCTGGGATTGTTGAATAATGTATTACAAGAATATATATTGTACGATATTAATGTATTGGATTGTTTTTGCGCATAGAAGTTTTTAAACTTAGGCGCTCATATAGAGAAACCTTGCTTTTGTTTTTTTTGATATATATGTATGTATATATGTGTATATAAATTATTTCTTCATTTTGTAAAATTGGGTTTGCTGAATAAATGCGGTAGAGTTCAGGGCGTACTTGTTATCTCCATCAACAATATATCGAATAATGATCTCTAAGCAGCATCCAGTATGGACAATATAGTCGAGTCGGTGGACCACAAACATGTGAGCAGTAGTCGAGGCTAGGTCAGATCTAGGCATTGTACTGAGTGAGGAGCTTGTGCGGAGAAAAATACTTACTGGCCCAAAACAAATAATCTAGCTTCTTATCGACACCTGTTGCGATTGATGAGGTGTGTTCATGATTAATCAAGTCCTCGGAAATTTGGACTACGTCCAGTCAAAATAAACGGCTCTTTGGTAGAACTCTGACGTCCATCGAAATCGGATGAACGTTATGGCGTATCTTGTTAGTCAGGTACTAAGTTTTGGAAGCATTGAACTGTATCAGGTTGTTGCGTTCCAAGCGATGATCATTTTTAATTATATTTGTTTCTAGACTTGACATAGGCTGGTCTGCTCTATGGGGGGTTTTTTCAAGAATGTTCGATGTGCCTTGATTTTCTAGCAGCGAGCAGTGTCGCACATTATGTTGAACCAGCCATTAGACCTCGGTTTTGACACTTTCACCCAATGAGGGATGCATTCCTCCATCTTAACGTAGATAATTTCAGTTGATGAATAACAGACAGCGGACGCATCCAAATCAGCAAAACAATCGTCTCTCCAAGAAAACGTCCTCATCACCCTGGTCCGAGTTAGCCAGGGAAAAACATCAAACCTGTTTATTGTTATTAAAAAATAGGAATCGTGCTGGAACCTTTTCAACAACCATAAAGGTAAACTTCTCATAAGCAAAATCGATACGACTTTTAGGAACCGGCACTTATTTTTGTAATGATTATTTTTTAACCATAAAATATGAACGAACGATTATCTGGATACATTTATGAGACTTTTTCATAATAAGATGTCACTTTCCATATGGCCCTCTTGAAAGCATGTGTTTCGGCGCCAATGCAAAAAGTTTCCTCGCATCTACTTTTTGCTAAGGCACGTTGATGGAAAACGTTTAAGGAACGTCTGGAGGTTGAAGATTGAGTTATTTAACTAGGAATGAGATGCCATGTCGAGCGATGCCGAAAACGGGATTGATGATCAGCTATTATTGGCAACGTGTTGGGAAGGGTGGGATATGGACGGCTTTGGAATCGTTTATCGAATCTTATTGTCACGTATGCCATATGTTAATGTTTCCAGGAGTTACAGTATCTGTAAAGTACCACTAAAAATGTGTACTTCGTCTAAGTCATTATTTGTGGACTTAAGTAAAGCCTTCGATTGTGTATCGGGTGACCAAATAAGTTTTTTCGGTTTTTAGTAGGAAAACATAAATTTTTATTGAGAAACAATAAGGCACTATTTATTCGTCGAAGTAATTACCATCGCATTCAATGATCTTTTGCCAACGTGGAACAAATTTTTGTATGCCGGTATTGTAGAACTCCCTGGATTTGGAGTCAAAAAATTGACGGACTGCATTTATTCCCCCCTCTCGAGTTGTGAACTGTCGGTGCCTCATACAGTTGTCAACAGACAAGAAAAGGTGAAAACCACTGGGCGAAATGTCGGGAGAATATGGCGGGTGCGGTAACGTTTCCCAGCCGAGTTCAGAAATTTTTTCTCGGGTCACTTTCGCGGTATGAGGCTTGGCGTTATCCTGCAAGAATATCACTTTCTCCCGATTGATCAAAGAAGGCTGCTTCTGGATGAGTTCTGCTTGTACTCGTTGAAGCTGCTCACAACACAAGTTAGCAATGATGGCTTGACCCCATTCCAAAAACTGTTGCTGTTCACCAAACACACAACAAAGCCTTGTTTGGGTGCAAGGAAGCCTTGGGCGTGTGTGGTACCGAATCAGTAGACGACAACCGATGATACAAACGCTTAGAATTTGAATACAAGGTCCATTTTTCGTCGGAGGTTAATAACCGGTTAAGAAATGGTTCATGGTAAGACGACTTAATTTGTTATCATTTTTCAGTTCATGTGGGACCCATTTCCTTAACTTCCACGTCTTTCCTAGCTAACGAAGATGCAAACGAATAGTTTCAGAACTCACTCTAAACATTTCTTCAAGTTCTTTCAATTATTAAGACAAGGTGTGTAACAATTTTTTATGTGTGTGAGTAAAGAAGGATTCGTACTAAAGTGACAACAGGTAACAAGCAATCGCTATCGATCAACAACATCCATGGCAATGTGCGTTATACAACCTCTTTGGTTACCTAATACCACATACGATCTTGCTTCAAAAGCTGGAGGAATATTAATTTCCCAATTCCAACGTACAGATCCTAAGATCATACATTGAAAACCGACACCAGAAAGTGCAACTTAGGGATGTCGCGTCGTCAGAGAGAGAGAGAGTTGAAAGTAGGGGTGCCACAGGGGCTCGTTACCTTTTTTGATTTACATCAACGACTTGCCGGCATGTGACAACAATGCCATTTACACGCTCTTTGCTGATGATACCACAATTTCCTTACATTGCACTCGAATGCTTGATTTGGAACAGGGTCTCTAGGATGCACAGATGAGGGCTGAGCAATGGTTCCAGGCTAACAGAGCTAAATGTAGACAAAACCCAAAAACTATTACTGGATCAGAGACCTGAGTAATAGGGATCAGCAGTCTATCAAATTTTTAGGAATAAACCTAGACGCTCGCCTTCAGTGGTTGCCTCATGTAGAAGCTGTTTGTAAGAGGCTGTGGGGAACAGTTTTTCTGCTCCATCGTCTTCAACGGTCCATATCCTATGAGGTTCTACTATCAGCATACTATGGACTCTTTCATTTTGTAATGAGGTATGGAATTATGGCATGGGGTGGAGCGGCTCATGCAAACAGAGCTTTTGGGCTACAGAGGAGGGCTATAAGAATACTAGCAGGACTATCTTTTCGAGAGGACTGCAGGGAAGCTTTTGTCAAATTGAGCATATTGACTTGTCCTGCTGTTTTTGTTCTGGAAAGTGTATTGTTTGTAAAAAAAAGAAGAACGGTTCACTCTTCAGAGCCTGATACATAAATATGAAACAAGAAATAGGAACAAAATCAGACTTATCTTCTGAGGAAGTGTCAAAACAGACCAGAATTTATTGGTGTCAAATTATACAATAAACTACCTTCGCAGACCAAAACTCTTGAATTTAATAACTTCAAAAGTACTGTTAAGCAATATCTCCTACAACTTGCTCCATATACGATATCAGGGATTTTAGACACTGGTTTTGTATGTACTTGATATATATGTGCTATGTGATGGAAAACATTTCTGTGAATGTATCAAAAATGACATGTGCTCATACAATGACTCTATTTTGCATGAATAAATGATTTTGATTTTTGATTTTGAATATATTTCACAGCATTTTGATGATGGTGCATGTACTTCATACACACCAACGGGCACCTGCAATGCAAGGATAGTGAAGAGGCAATAAATCAACACCTAGCAACTAACTAGTGTGAGCCATCTACAACACCCTCATTCGTGTGCTGTAGCAGGATAAGAATAATGCTGGAATTTGAAGCCCCGGTCTATCGTAAACAGTAAGTGTAAGAGATTTAAAATTTTTTGTCTTAGATTTTCTGAAACATGTTGCTACAAGAGTTCTTTAGAATTTATACGTTTACATAAAAAGCGATTAAAATGTCACTTACCTGGATTATGCGATACAGCCACGAGAATTTTCAAAGTACAAGATAGGTACAGGTCTTTTTGGTGTTTCATAGCGTCGGGCATAACTTCTACATCACAAAGATTCATGTCAAATATTTCGGTCGCGTGGCTCAGTATGTGTGTTGGCGTATTTCTAACCGCGTAAGCACAGATACTTCTGCACCAATTTCGATAAAATTTGGAGAGGGTGAGTACTTGATTTTTCTAAATCGGTAAAGTAGCGCAGTTATGATCATAACAAAAAAGTTCCCATAGATGGAGCTGCGTGACCCGAAAGCGCTCGATTGACCGCTGTTCTTACACCGACACTGATTTTTTTTCATGCCAGTTTTATCATTCAATCTTCCGGACTTCAACGATGCTGTCTACCGATTCTATGTATTTTTTTAAGTTGGCCACACTGTATGTATTATTTGAGATGGCAGCGTACATGGCGTCTCGTGACATTTTTTTGTTTTCTACGTAATCATTTCCATTAAAGTACTAAATACGGCTCATTGGTTGTATAAGAAAATATCACTGAAGGTATTTACTCGTAGTATAAGAAAAATGTAATTTGACATCAAGCATCACGTAGTTTGAAAATGCACGTCAAGTCAAGTAGAACAATAAAAAAATCGAGCCAAGTCAAGTGAATTTATTTTCAAGTCAAATACTTCATGAGAATATCAAGCTACTTGATTTGATAAATCGCTAGTCCCTAGATTTAGAGCTGGACAGAAATAGCTATTTGTTTGAAAGCTTGCCCATAGAAACTTTATACTGTGTGACGCCAAGTAAATTTCTCATTTTGAACGCGCCCGGTGCAACCGCGTTAACAGTGGTGGGGGAAGTAGAGCTACGTGCGGATTGTCAGTAAACATGGAGCAGTGGTAGAACGAGCAACGTGCGTTTATGGTCGAGGCGTTTTTTAAATCAAACGATTCCTATGTCGCGGCACGGGGATTGTTTTGCAACCGTTACAATATTAGCCGTGTGCGTGATGATCCGTCGAAAAATTTACTGATATCCTGGGTTAGAAGATTTCGACAAGCAGGTACAGTGGCAAATCAGAAGAGCTCAGTGATACAGAAGTCCATCAGAACCCCAGAGAACATCATCAAGTGTTCGACGGATTTTAACCAAAGACTTACAGTTTCATCCGTACCAAATTTAATTGGAAGAGTTTTTAAAACCTACGGACCACGACATCCTAATAAATTATTGTGAAACAATTATGAATATGTTTTGGGATGAAGGAGGCTTGGACCAAATTCTATTCAGCGATGAGACTCACTTCTACCTGGAGGGCTATGTAAACAAACAGAACTGTACTGGTGTGACAGCAACCCAAAAGAAAAGCATCAAAAACAAATGCATTCCAAGAAGGTTACAGTTTGGTGTGCCATGTCGGTTACTGGAATAATTGGGCCTTACTTTTCTGAAGATGCCCGGGGCCGCTCTGTAACTGTGACAGCCAACGATACACTGCAATGCTTCAACAATTTTTTACTCCGGCTCTTAAAAACTTGGCTGGCTATGACCCAAACGGGACCTGGCTTCAACAGGATGGGGCGACATCACACACAGCAGCAACATCATTTTATGTGAATTATTTCCAGGAACTGATATTTTAAAATTTGGGGACACCACTTTCTCGCCAAGATCGCCAGATCTTACGCCCCTCGTTTTTTTACACCAATCCTCCAGCCACTACGGAGCAGTTAAGAGACAACATTCGACAGACAATTAACAAAATTCTTATTGAAATGTGTCAGAGGACATTCCAACATTTAAGGGCATCATTGGAGAGGCACTACAAGCAGGATGGGCAACATTTGGACAACATTATGTTTAAAAATTGAAATCCGCAGCCCTGTACCTTCAAAATGTATGATTAAAATTATGGCAACATCTTTAATTTTGTTTTTATACCATGTTAAAAAGGGAAATTTACTCTGAGTCACCCTGTACTTGGTAATTGGACCTGTATATGGATTACCCTCAGATAGGCAAATGGTATTTTGATTCACTGATAAACATAGGATTTGTGACATGACAATTTATGGATGTATCTTATGTATTTTGAGACCGTTAAATAAAATCTAAGAACAGAATTTTTCTATCACCCACAGATATTCGGTACCATCTACTTTCATAAATTTCAATACGTAACTTCCCATACTGCTGGATTTCTCGGCGTTTATGCGATGACGCACATATATAATGTTAAGACCTGACTATTCCTGTTTAGAGAGCATATTGCATTTATTAGTAGACTAATAGCAGCCGAGTCAGTTACGTTTCCTGTGTTGAAGAGTGAGATGTTCTGAGTACTGTTAAGAGGTTGGTTAAGAGACGACAATCTTAAAATGCCCTTTGCTGTACCAACGGTTTGGAGAGAACCGAGAGATCATACTACTAATTACAATTTTTGCCTCACAAATCGAAACATACTGTTAAGTATTCCAGTTTACCATCTGCTTTGCGTTCCGTTAAGCATAGTGATGAACTTGCTGCCCCAGTTCCACCAGAATCTTGGTCAAGGCGGACAACTATAAATATATTGTGAGTGTACTAATTAATGTTTATAAGGGAATGGGATGTAACATGTCTCTAAAAATTCACTTTTTGGATTCTCATCTCGTGTTTTTTCCGGAAAATTTAGGTGCGATAGGTGACGAACATGGTGAACGGTTCCATCAAGACATTTTGCTATGGAGAAACGGTATAAAGGCAGATGGAGTGTCAATTTGCTTGCTGATTATTGCTGGACATTGTTAAGAGATACTTCAGGAGCAACATATCGCCGTACAACATCGACAACAATATTCTGAGATTAGTGTTTATTCGAGTATTTGTTAGTATTCTTACACATATATCCTTATATTTTACGAGTATAAGCAGCAAATAAAATGCCTTATTGCAAGAAAACCGTGGGTGGTAGAAAAAATCGAATGCTATTTCCGGCTTTTTGGGTACGTTTTACTTAATAACAAACTTGTGCGGTCCATGTCATAAAAATTATTATAACTTTGTTCACCAGTGGAGAGAAAATTTCGACTTTAGAATGGACCATGCGTTGCAACAAAGTTTTAGGGACTTGTTTGCCTATTTTCATTCGATCGCTAGACGCATATAGCTGTGATTTTAAATAGCTTCCCTCATGCAGCGACATAAATTCCTATTGAAAAGCCATCAACGCGCCGGCTTGCATGTCCTTGGCTGCAGCTTTGATCGGTGTACCAGGACGAGTGGAGGGCCTCCCGGGAGGGTAATGAGCACCCTAATGGGGAGTAAGGGGTGGGCAAGATCCACTTATCTCCTTGTTTATGCACCACTTGCCGCTACGTACGGTCGCCTAAGGCCGTATGTAAGGGATGCAATTAGGGGATAGTTCGCCGGGTTTAGCGTGCGCTACCGTTACCGCTAGTCTACGGTAATTCTCTAAGACGAACTCTATGGCTTTCGGGGGATGTGATAGTCATTAGCTACTGCTTAGTGTAGGTCCTCGAACTTTCTATAGAATTGCACAAAGTTGGCGCTACGCATTTCAATGTAATCAACCACTAACAACGATAAACTAGGTTACAATTCCGCTGGCCAATACGAAAACATTTTCCAGATTGTTGTTTTCGGTACTTTGTAGTACACAGTACTTTTTACGTAATAGACGGGACAAGGATTTGTGGACAGATCAAGAGACAGAAAGACCGACGGAAATGAGTGATATGGTTTTTAGTGATGTACAATGTACATGTAACTTCCAAAAAGGATAATATCTCATTTTCGAATTGTTTCGCGATTACAATACTTCCTCGAATATAAGCGTGAGAAGTATCCCAACTAACAACTATCACTCCTATTAGAGTTGCAAGAACGATTATACAGTCTTCCTTTCACAGCATTGTATGCTATAAGAATATTGGCAAAACCCTCTTAGAACAGCTATACAAGCGAAATGAGCACACCTAATAGGACGCTTCAGTCATTTAAGAGGTTGTATAAGGGCTGCAGGTAACAGTTATCAACAAAAATGTAGTCCTCTTGCAGCCCCTATAGAACATATGCGTCGGTGCAAGATTCAGGTTTTGTCAACTATACAACTATTCTGTTACATGATTCTACTTTATTGCAACCAAACTATTTCTTATGTATTGTATAGGCGATAACTAGCACAATACAGTCATCTTGTTTACTTACATATCGGCCATTGTGAATTTCATGCACAGGTATATGATAAACTTCTACACGGTGATATATAGGGCTATTGAATTACTTGGGCAGCAAATTTTATTGTGATTATCGTGCAAAGTATTTATGCAGTTTGTACGGGCTTCGTATCTGGTTCATATTTTAATAATGATCAAAAGTATGTTTAGATTTTTAAGATGAAAAACTGAACTTATCTGCGTTAAATCTTCCACAAATCCTATATTTAGACACAATTACACCAATGTTTATCACTTTATATCGGTAATGTCGAACTGAAACGTCATTAATTAATTTTCAATAGAAGAATATATTTTTGCCCAACATGGCGGGTGGTTATGTATAATCATGGCATCGTCCATGTTGTCTTTGGTTTATTAGAATATTTTGGTGTTGTCTGCAAGTGTTAGGCCTCGTCCTAACTGGCAGCAACCGTGCGAAGAGATTCGTACGAATAGTATTCGTACGAATTATCTTAGCATTCAATCAAGGAGGCTGGAATGGATGTGTCCTAATTAGAGGATTTTACCGTCCGGCGTCATCGCACGGATCGTCCGCACGGACGAGCTCGGTTTGATTCGGCATCGCATCGTGTTACTCGTACGGCCAGTCAAGTTCCAACCTGCGTTTTGCAAGTGTGGTGTCCTCATCAGAAATTTCGAATAAGCGACGAGTTGTGATAGTACGGGAGAAATCAAACAAGTTTGTTTTTCGTCATCCGAAGTTGGTTTAAATATTATGTCGTTCGAAGAGAATTTAATATTGGAGGTCCAGGCAAGACCACTATTGTGGAATAAACAAAATGAACACTATAAAAATCGGAATAAGGCTCACGAGGAGTGGGAGAAGATAACAAGATCGTTGGGAAAACCCAGTAAGTACATGATTTTTTATTTCAATTTCTTTACAATTTATGCACAGGCTTGAACTTATAGATTATTAAACTAAATCAGATACTAAATTATTAGAAAAATATGCACAGAACTGCGCTCTTGCAGCAATAGCAGCCCTGGAAGCTCCATTGTTGTCGCGAGATGGAGTCACATTATAGTGGGTACTGTTAGAAGTAACATTACTTTCTGCATTAAGTTGTGGCGCGAGACCTTCCTTATCTATTATAACATTATGCAAAACACAAATAGCTTTAACAATTGCGGTAGCATTGTTGACGGACGTCTCTATCGGTTTATTCAAAATTCGAAACTTGGCGGCAGCTATTCCAAAAGAGCATTCTACTGTTATTCTAGAAGCAGATAATTTTTTATTGAATAAAGTTTTAACCTCGTCTCCGTGTGATGTTCTGCGTGGAAATGGCCTCATGATAAAAGTGGTTAGCGGGAACGCTTCATCCGCCAAAAACACGTAGGGGGCGATTATGTTCGAATTTCTAATTCGTTCTTCTGAAGGTAACTTATATGTACCGTCTACGAATTTTTTGAAAAATATGGAGTTACTCAACACACCTCCGTCGCTGTCTTTTCCATATGCCCCCACGTCGATGATTCGGAATTTATAATCTGAATCAGACACAGCCAGGAGCACAATTGAAAAAAAACCTTTATAGTTGTAAAACATGCTTCCTGAATTCCGTGGCTTTTTCACACGGATATGCTTTCCATCGATGCTCCCACAGCAATGCGGAAATTTTCCCTTTTCACTGTATGAGGCAGCAATAGCTTTGAAATCTTCTATACTGGGAAACTTCATGTGCTTGTTGTGTAACTTCTTCCAAATGACTTTACAAACTTCGATCACGATGTTTGCAACCGCTGTTCTTGAAATCCTGTATGTGAACGAAATTTTTCGAAAAGAAATTCCAGTCACCAGAAACCTGGAAGAAAGAACACGAAACAGATATAAATGACTCTATGCTTTATTCACTTTATGTAAAATTAATTATTATTAGTATTGTGGCTGATTATAGGTTTTTTACAGGAGAAGTCGTGAAGACCAAATGGAGAAATTTGAGGGATACTTTCCAAAAGGAACTGAAAAAAATTACTGTTTACCGTTCGGGTGATCCAGGTAGTCCAACTCTCACTAATTACACCGGGAAGTGGGTGTATTTCAACGATTTATGGTTCCTAAAAGATGTCATGAAACCTCGTGAAACTGAAGGCAACTGCCCTGAAGAGTCTCAAGAAAGTGAGGCGAACTCTGCAGAACAAGATATTCTACCAGAGGTCATGAGAAACGCACAAACGAAAGGCCCTCCTCGCAAGAGCATGGTACCCATTTTGCGCCAGCACCACAGTTTACAGAGACAAACGGTTACATAACGCAGCCTACGGATACAGTAGAAATTCGCCAACTATTTGAACAATCCAGTGGCACATCTTCATCCCAGACTTCACTGGCATCACCACCATCACAGTCAAGAGTTACAAATGTTGATACTATTCTCCGACGTAATGAAAAACAACCAAATAAGAAAAGGAAACCATCGCCATCGGCGGCCGTCATTACGGGCTTCCAGAGGCATATGTTGGAGGTCGAAGAAAAGAAAATCGCAGCTTTCAAAGAGAGAAGTAGAATGGTGGATGATGAGGATATGCTATTTGCTAAGTCCTTGGTTCCTTATTTGAAAACTCTTCACCCTATTCAAAAGCTGAGATTGAAAAGTAAAATTCAAAACCTGATTGCTGATGAAATGGCAGCATCGCCTGTTTCTGATCATAACATCGTTCTTTCCTCACACCACTTTTCAGAATTCCAAGTTTCATCCGACTGTATTCAGCCTCGGGATAACCTCGACAATATCTCACGCGATGCATCAATACCCATTAACAATGCCTGTATCGCTATAGTCGATGATCAAACATCGTATTCTATTTAAGATTTCCAGCTACGTGTTTTTTGTTAACTTTTGTATTTTTTTAATAAACTTTACTACTTTCACTATATTTACTATTTACTGTAATACATTGATAAGAACTTACTGTATGGTTAACATCAGTCTTTCTTCCACGCTTATCGGTTGTTTAAAGTTGGTGACCTGGTGGGTGCATTCATCGCGTATTTCATTGCAGATGTAATCGAACGTTGATTTGGACATTGCAGCATACTCGAAAAACAGTTCTTCGTCATCATACAGTTGGGGATAAAGATGATGAAATTCTCCATGCATGCAACGATCTTTCCATATAACCTTAGTAGATTGCTGTTTTCTGGGTGGGTTGGGAAACATCAATGATTGGAAATAAACATTCCGGGAAAACAAAAACGTGGCTTCATCTTCGCTGTCCATCTCGCAAACGAATGTAGAAGTTTTGTCGTACGAACGTCTAGTCCTCTCCTTGATACCTTCTTTTCGCAGGTGAATAAGGACACCCAAAATGCTCGCGCGAAAGTCCTTTTCTTCGTGCGAATGTTTCGTACGAATCTCTTCGCACGGATGCTGCCAGTTAGGACGAGGCATTATACAACATTTTGACAAATCTCTAAAATGAAATACGGACAGAGTCGAATGATTTACTCAGAATTTCTACCAGATCTATATCTCCTGTTTGAACAGTTGATAAAACCTTTTAAACCAATATGCTTAAAATATTGGTTATGGCATTTTAACTAAAAAGATGACAGCAGAAAGTTAGGTTATGGTGAAGTTGTATACCAGCATATTTTGCAACAAATGTCTGCCGAGCACAACAATTTTGTACTATAAAAGTTGTAATTTGGTTGCAGATGTACAGCCTTTAACAGTTACTAAACGACAGTTGTATAAGTGGGAGAAATTTGTTAGCTAAAGTTGTAAATGTGCACACCAAAACACCAAGGCTCGGGTTTGCTGTATGAACGTTACCATGGATGCCACAACATAACTATTTTCACTACCGCGCAAATATGCCGTATAAAATAGTTGTATAAACGTTTATGTAACCGTTCAAAATTTGTCCTATAAGGTGTCATATAACTATGCTATAAGAATATTTTAAACACCTCATTTTAGAGCAAATATGCTACAGAAAGAAAAATTGCATTCCATACAACATTAAGCCAGCATTTTGGTGTTCAGGCAACAACAATAGAGAGCTTTTACGGCCGAACACTTCTTTTACCAAAAGCTTATAGCACTACTTTGCTAGTTGGGATAAATATCAAGAATTTCTTGAATGAGATGCCTGTTTTAGAACCTGATGATGATGAGCAGCAGCACATGTAGGTCCCACCTTCCGTGGTAACGGTATTCCATTGTGCGAATACCTTGGTGATTCGAATAAAAATGTAAAGAGCGTAGACTGATGGCCATGTGCATCCTAGAGATATCAGAATAGACGACGAATTGTAAACAGTTTTCCGATTTATGACTGATGAGAAAAAATTTGGGAGTACCGAAACGTAAGATGTTCAGGTTCGCTTTTCAAGTTTTGACAAAAATTGGATCCTTTTTCAGCTGTATAATTTGTGGTTCATCAAATACACTACTTTTTGTTGATCGAGAAAATTAGAATTAAATTGTAATAGATCTACTGCTATTGTAAAAAATCGTACCTATTACTATTAAGTGATTTCTACTTCTCCTTTCTGATATCCGCGAGCAGCAATAGTAAAATATTTTTCACAGCCGCCACTCCCTATTACTGTTGTGAAAGGTGGCACATGCAAAAAATCTATCGCAGGTAAATCTATTACAAATTCTGTTCAGTATTTACTGTGGGCCATCAATGTTAATCATGGAATTTGATATTTATTGCCCGTGTAACCATGGCGTCATTTATTATTGATGTACTAGCATTGCGAGTTCTGCGACCTAGGTTGGTACGTCCAATTTTTTGGCATTTTGAAGAATCACAATTTTATTATAACGCGTGACTGCGGTGAACTATCTTCCATCCTTGTTAATTATTTTTGAACAAATATTTCTTAAAAAACTCACTGAACAAACTTAAACTGGATAAAAGCTCTAATCGAATGGACTGTGCAGTACTAATAAGGTAAACAAATATTTTTTCATCGATAAACACTGCCAAACGATACTATAAATTTGCTGCGTGCGAGCTATCAAGTTCAAAATGATTAGTGAAAGTCAAGTAAGCAGAAGAAACTTATTTTCATCCGCCATTTGTATTCATAAAGTTAACTGACAAAGATTACAATTAGGCAACACTATAGTTCCGTTTGAAGTGCCATCACAAAGTACGGATGGTAAAGGAATAATAGTCCAAAAAAGAAAGCACCGTTTCTTCATAAACAATTTTCTCTCACATAGCTAACTGCCAATAGCTGTTATTATAATAATAATAATAATAATAATAATAATAATAATAATAATAATAATAATAAGAATAATAATAGCTTTATTGTCCAACAGTTTCCCATTTATAGGACAATTTATAAACATAATACAATAGCAAAAAAAAGCGAAAAGAAAACAACAAATGCAACACAGGTATAAATTTGTAACATGAGCTTTTGGTCCAAATAAGCCTTAGCTGCCTTTAGCAGGTAATTAACATTTGTCGTAAATATATCACAGTAACATCCAATTCTGTTTAAGTTAGAGCACATTACATATAACGGTGACTAGAGAAGAATGTTTGTCCTAGCTCTAGGAAGCCCGAATATTTTAGGATTGCGAGATGCAAACGTTGGAGTACGAAACTTGATCTGTTCCAGGACCATGGGGCAATCAATTAAATTGTTGATCATTTTGTAGCCAAATATTATTGAGGCACAGTACCAACGTTTTTTCAAAGTCAACATGTCTAAACGACTACATAGTTCCTCATTCCTCTCTCTGGATATGTCCCATCAATCCTAAACAGAACAAACTTCATAAACTTCCGTTGTACTCTTTCAATAGCTGTGCTATAAGCATTTATAGTAAGGTCTCCAAATAATACTACAATATTCGACTTTGGATCTAACACAAGCATAATATAATAGCTTAATAGACTTTATGTTATGAAAATTCCTGCAATTCCTTACTATAAAACCATAAGCCGCCAATGCTTCTGATGCTTTTTTGTTTATATGCTGACTAAAAGTTAACTTTTGATCATAGATTATACCTAAATCACGTACATCAGAGCATCTTTCTAGCACAGACCCATCAATAGAGTACGGATATTCGCAAACATTAATTTTCCTGGTATAGCTGACTATTTTACACTTCCTCACACTAAGCTCCAACTTGTTTTCTACATACCAAGACAGCACAAAATTTAATTGATGTTGTAGCTTGATACAATCATCAGGAGTATTTATCTGCGAATAAATTTTTAGGTCGTCAGCAAAGCATAGGCGTTCACATTCAACTGAGTCACAGAGGTCATTAATAAATATCAAAAACAGTAATGGTCCCAGGTTGGACCCCTGAGGAACTCCAGAAGGTGCCAAGTAGGTCTCAGATTGGAAGCCATTATAGCTAACAAATTGTCTACGATCGGATAAGTAAGATTTCATCAACTCCCTAGCATCATCTGTGAAACCAAGTGCACCTAACTTATTTAATAAAGTTTTGTGGTTAATTTTATCGAAAGCCTTCGAAAAGTCGGTGCAAAAAACGTCAACTTGCTCATTACTATCAATGGCCTCCGAGAGGTACTGCGTTATTATAAATAGATTTGTGGTTGTTGAGCGATTAGCGACAAATCCGTGACGCTGGACGGCAGTGTAAATGCGACTGTACAAGACTATTTCAAAGACATTCGAGAACATGCATAATATAGAGATTGCCCTGTAATTCTCAATATTTGAGTTATCCGCACACTTAAACACTGAACAGACCTTAGCGATCTTCCAAATATCTGGAAATCTTTTTGTTATAAGACAAATATTAAAAATCCTAGTTAGAACACCAACAAACAATTCCACACAATCTTTGACTATAAAGGACGGGATGCCATCTAGACCAGATGTCATCTTATCCTTTAGTGTTGGAATAAAGATGGATAGGAGTACCTGTCTCTTTTGGTACTTGAGATATTTCTTCTGATGTGCGTGCTCCATGCTCAAGCAAACTGTCAAACACGCGTAGCTTAAATAGTCGTTAGATTTTTAATGATTTCCCAATTTTCTGTGCAATTTTCTTGATTTTTCTTTCCGTAAAAACTTTCTATACAGCATTAGTAAACTTAAAAAAAAGATGAATGAAATCGGTAAAGTCGTTCTGAAGTTATGGCATGACCACGCGAATTAGGGATTCATTTTCATATATCTAGAGAAGGTTACTTGAAAACCCACTGACACTGTCGGAATGATTAGTAAATCCTGATGGTCGAACTTCAGTCAATACTGATTGTGTAACATTCGTGATACTTTGCAATGACAACTATCTGGATCGTTTAAACAACGTCTGTGTTCTCACAGACTAGAGCCTCTAACAAACATTAATGTTATTTTTAAAATCGGTACATCATATGCGATGATAATATTCTGAGAAAATTGTATGAAGTAGATATTTGTTGAGTAATGCTATCAAAAATAGTTGAATCTTAACTTGGATATCCAAAAAAGTTAGTTAATCTAGTGTACTGTTTGGTAGAGACTACAAATATGCATTTTTTGAAAATTTTCGTTGAAACTGCATTAAACTTTCAATACACAAAGTTTTTATTTTCGTTTCCCATTGTTGCAAGCGAATAAAACTCGGTACATTGGAGTTTATTTGATCTGGGAAAGTAGAACTTTTAAGGCCATCCGAAGGCTTAGACCAAGAAGACCATCAAATTCTTGATATAAGTATCTTATTTTCCCAAAGAACGTGATTCTGTGAAAATTGTATACACGCCTAAATTGCTGAAAATTTTCATCGATGGTATAATGCTTCTCAACTAAAAGCTTCGATTTCACTGCTCTGCACCAAAATCCTCTCCGTCAAACTAAGTTATTTCGGTAAGCTCTACATTTGATTGTGATCCATAATTGTGCCAGTACTGCAGAGCCATCTTCAATAAAATCTTCGAAATCTATCATCTCACATATTACACTGCTATTTACAAAAATCGCCAAACCACCACCACGACTACCCCTGTCTTTACGCAACATTTGGTAATCAGCCGCATCTCATACCTGAACGCACCCGATATTGTGACAAATGACAACATCCGCAAATATGTGTATACGTATTTGTATAAATTCCGCACTGATCAAACATCATATTTTTCACCCTGCAAGCGATACACAAAAGGCATCCAAAACAACACGCTTTTTATATGCATACAGATAAAAATGTTATTAATCGGTTGTGACGTCACTCCCCCAGAAACAAATGACTGTCATACGTTACGCCGCTGTATAATTAGATCATTTTTTAGCGATATCAGAGCGCAGATAAGATTCTTTTCGTGTTCCTATTTTGATAAATGGCCTAATCGATCTCGCTCGGCTTATCTGCCACCGAATTTGGGTTTTATTATGGACAGGGAACGAATCGGTAGTTCAGGCATACTGGTTAGTCAAAAACGTACCTAAAATACTAGTTTAATAAATACGCACACAAAAATCGTAAGGTCTATTCGCGTTTATCTGTTACTAAGATTCAGTGCCCTGGGCCAGTTACTGTTTGCCTCCCCATAAAGAAACGGAGAAAAGCAAAGACTTTTGATTGCCGGCCCGGGCTATGGCCATTTTGTAGTAGTAAATACGTTCTTATAATACGCGGTGTTTCCTAATTGAATGTCAACATTTAATAGGGCGATTTTGGGTCAATTTTAACGAGAAAATTTCATATAAGCGCTTGTAACCGTCTTAACTTACGAGATACAAAGTAGTGAAGTTTTCGATAGACGGAGGTATTTTACAGTGCGATTCCTTGTTAAAGAATATGAAAAAAAGTTTTAATGAACATCATTCCAGAAATGCAGAGTTTTGAGGATACAGGGTGATAATCTTTTTATTATTATCTTAAAAAATATTCAATCGACTCCGTTGAAAGTTGGCAATATTATTTGTTGTATGAAGAGGCTAACTTAGCCATAGATAGAATAAAATTATTTGGTCCAGTGGCATATCGGGGGGCACCATAGCGAATACCATTGGCAAAAAAATGTACGTCACTACATTTTTTTCAACTTTAATATATGCAGTTTTATCAAGAATCTAAAAATACAACTTCTTTGTTTTTTGTATTTTTTTTTTCGTATCCTACTTCGTTTTCGAGAAAAAATAAAAGCCGTTTTATGGAATGTCACTGGACGCAATTGGTTTATTAATTTTTGCTAAAAAATATCACAAGTGCTTTGGAAAGCAAAAAAATAAAACAATTCCTAGGAAAGAGTGTTATTGCAACTTTTCCAATAGGTACCATGACATAAAGTACACTTCAACAAATTAATAATTTTTTTCTTAATTTATCAACCTGTATCTTGAAAACTCCGGACCCATACTCATAGAAATTTTTTTTTCATATTTTTTCGAACACCCTGTAGAAAGTCAGTTACTAAATAAAATAAAATCTGTATTCATTAATGACCGGACTTGAGCTTTTGACTTTTTTTAGTCCAATGCACAGTTTTCACCTAAAGAAATAAAAGCTATTTTCCTGCATGTGATATTATCATTGTTAATCACTCAGTATATGCCAAATTTCATAAAAATTTCTGAAGTGGTATTTACAATTTCTAGTAACAAATGATTTATTTCTGATAACTTTACCACCCTGTATCTCAAAAGTGTGTAGAATACACGTACATATCAAGTTTTCTTCTAAAAATGGGCCCTAATGAATGTCGCCCTTAAATACTGATATTCAATTAGAAATGGAGAAGGTAAACTTTGAACAGGAAAATATTGGGGCTCTCAAATGGAGGCCTCTGGAGAAATGTATAGACAAAATTATTCCTACGATGTTTAACATGGTAGCTATTAAAATAATGGTGAAACACCTGTCAGAGTATATTTTCAATACTACTTCTACTAAGCAACATATTAATGTTCATTCATCTTCTTCCATCCTATTAACGATGATATTGAACATAACCCGACATTTTAAATGATATGCAACTATGAGTGAGTTTATATTAAGTCTTAGAAAATATGGGAGCAATAAAATGTTAAGAGTCTCTTAACACTTTAACTGCCATGAGCGTCAAATTGGCACACACGGCCTCTACACTGAGCGCCATATGCGCCATATTGACGCACACGTTCAAGAAGTGGTATTCGCTTTGTGTGTCTAAAACGCGCACAGTTCTAGTATATATTTATGGGGTTTCAGATAGCCCTGGCGTAGGGGACCTTTTACCACAAATGGCCTAAAGATATTAGCTTTAATGCTTGGTTGGTACCAATTTTTATTTATAGGTATAAAGTGAACAAAAGTTAACATTTTTATAAGACGATTAAAGTTTATTAACATAATTATGATGCCTATATATGAAGAAAAGTAATGTATTTACGAAATGTTGTGTAATTTATAAAAGCATTCCTTGCACATATGTGGTTTCTCGGGACATCCGGCACATATGTAGCGTACTGTCTTGGCCATTTTCATTGCATATTTCCTTCCCTGCGCCTCAGAAAATCTTGTATAACAGTTCTTGCAACGACTTCGAATTATTTTATTGTCGTTATTTGCAACTTCTAACTTGTGGGTGCTCCGTGGTGGTCTTCCTATATTATCATTGGACGGCTGTCCATAGTGAAGGAACTGTGAGCACAAATTTTCCCTGAACTTTATTATGGATGTACTTTTTCTATTGACTTTATTATAAAGAAAAAGCGAATTTACGACTGTTGTTCCCATTAGAAGCTCTACTGCTACCTTCCGATACCATTTCAAAGCTTTTCTGACAGCCGAAGAATAAGACGATTTCTGATCAGAGATATCTATGAATGATTTGCCTGCATTGTATTCCATAATGGCGACGGGTCTTTGTCTCTCTTGATCAGATTTTTCTGTACTGTGTTTTGTAGTAAGCATAAGGACATCACGTTTGTCCTTCCACTTGAATACTGTTATGCCATCGTCACTTTCCATGCCTAGGATTTGGCCGCGCTTTAGAGAAGTTGTGATGACATTTTTGGGGTTGCATTTACGATTACTACGTAAAGTCCCAACAAGATGAGTTGAACGTGCTAATAGTTTTCTCGCCAAACCCACACTAGTGTACCAGTTATCCGTGACTAAAATCCTGCCAGAATCAAGTAGATTGTTCATGAGCTCGAAAACTACTTTGTCTGCAACTGAAACTCCATCCCTTTTAGATTCTTTGCCACAATAAATTTTCATATTGTAGGTGTAACCGCCATCTCCACAGAGCTTGAATATTTTTATTCCAAACTTGTGCCTTTTTCCTTTCATGTACTGTCGGAATCGTAATCTTCCTCTAAACGGCACCATAGTTTCATCAATGCACACAGTCTCTGATGGAATGAAGCATTCTTGATACTTGCCTACCAAATAGGTGACAAGAATTCCAACTTTGTGTAAACGATCGCCGGGAGGGCAAGTTTCATTGTCGGCAAAATGCCACATGCGGAGTAAAATTTCGAATCTATTTCTGGGCATAAACTTACAAGCAGGACTATTATACAATTCAGATCGACTCCAGTAGTGAGACAGAGAAGGCTTTCTGTCTAGGCCCATCCACAGAAGTATGCCCAAAAAAACATGAATTTCAATTGCACTGGTTTCTACCCAATCATTCAGACGAGAGTGCCGTGTTATTGAATCATCGCAGATTTTTTCAGTTATTACTTGTTCAGCGTAACGATTTGTTTCCCGCACCATAAGGTCAATTAGTTCATCATCGACGAATAACTTGAATATTTCAAGTTCTGTTTTACCAATAAGGGTTTCCACGATGTTGGAGGGTATTCCGTGGGTTGTATCAAAATCGAAATTGTTTAGGCTTCGACCAGAAGGGTTCCTCCAGGTTATATTATCCTTATCCACGAAAAGTGTCTTGTTACTATCATTGCTAAGTGGAATATTGACATTACTTGAGGTGCACTCTCCAGAGACTGCAGATATTCCATGGTTTGGTATACCTAAAAAAGTTTACTTGGTCATATGCAAAGATAAAACATTGTGAATAAAAAGTACATTCTGTCTCACATGTGTCAAGAACAACTCTGCGAGTTTCAGCGAAATTAGGAAAGTTGATTTTGTTTCCTACAATAATTGGAAAATATAAAAAATAAAAAAATTAATGTATTTTTTGTTATTTACCTTTTGTTGCAATTTTTGTAGATGGACGATCCTCGTATTCCGAACTATCGGACGTGCTTGGTCTATAGTTTTTGTCAGCCTCTGAGTCGTCGACATCCTCAGCAGAGGCACTGCTCATAAGCTCCACATCCTCGTCACTCATATTTGTAATTTCTTCTGCCCATTTTTGTAATTGTTCGTTTTGTTTTTCGTGCCGTTTCCACGACATTTTTATTATTGAACCTCACTCAGTAAGTTTCAGAACACACAGCACAACTAAAAGTATCTTCGAAAATGGTCCGAATAACTTGTAGGCACTTAGAAAATGTCATTAAAACAACATAACCTATAAACGCACAGAAAACACTTCCTTCGCGCTATAAATTGAGATATACACTGTACTGATGATTGACACGCTGAGACTCGACAATAGCAGACTATTTACCGAAATTCTTGCGAAAACATCCGAATCACACGAAGGGTTGCAAGGTCACACGCGTGAGTCAAAATGAAGCGCACGGCGCAAGGTCGACTTTTTGTTCCTACCGCGCCGCGTGCGTCATTTTGACACACCCACAAAAACACGCTGAAAAAATCCTGGCGTAGAAGCAAGTGTATCCAAATTTCCTCGGCAGTTAAAGTGTACTACTAAGTTCATAGCTACCACGTGAAACATCAATATCGTCCATACTTTTTTCCAGAGACCAGTGTCTTTGTGGAAGTGACCTGTAGACTATTTTATACAAAAATTAGCACCAATATTTTCTTGATTTAAGTAAAAATTTGAGGTATTGCCTTTTTGTTCTATATTTATATACAGTGTGTCTCAGAAATAACACGCCAGTGTGACACGGGAGGTAGGTTGACTTCAGATCAATCAGATAAAATCAATATAACCTGAGTAAAAGATTTCTATTGTCGAGATATTGCCACTTTTCAGTTTTTTCAAAAAATCTCTACTTCTTGCTCCTTTTTTGCCTGCTGTGGCTATGAGGAACTTCTAACTTGATTTTTTTTCCTGGGTGACCATTAATAGCTGGTTGAGACAACCGTGTATTTATTTCATTAAAAACTAGCACAGTATGCTAACAAAACTAAATTATTGCATTTGGTTTCAATGCGAAGACTTCCATTAATGTTTGACTAATTACTGTGAAAGAAAATGTACCTGAATCAGCAAATACCTGAAAAACTAGCTATTCAATGTTCTTTCAAAAACAGTATAACATCAGTAGGTTCTTTTTACTAAAACCTGAATAATTCCAAGTTTTGTCACTGAAGTCGTAATACTTGCGGAATACTACAAATAAAAAATAATATTTATAAAAGAGCATTAAATAGGCTACTTTTTAGGATCATTTGCCAATTCAACCTAGTACATTAATTTTTCACATTACTTAGTCAAACTTTGGTAAAGGTTTTCACATTGAAATAAAATGTAATATTTTTTTTTCAATCATGAGTTAGAAGTACTTCATAGCTATAACAGGCAAAAAAGGAGCAAAGAGTATGTATTTTTTGATAAAACTTTACAGTGGTAATATCTCGAAGACTAGAAAATTTTTACTAAGGTATGTTGATTCTATCTGATTGATCTGAAGCCAATCTACCTCCTGTGTCACTCTGGCGTGTTATTTCTAAATGTATCAAGAACTGACATCTTGAACGTGGAGCAGAAGAGTTTGGTTTTTGCTTTATGTTTGACAAAGACGTGATATTTTATTTTCACTAGTATCCTAGTTTAACTGGACTATATAAAAAGGAGTGCATGTCGGGAACATGATGTATCGGGTTTTAGCCGGGCTCAATCGGTCTCTCGGCGCCGTTGTCAAGCGAGAGCGGAACCTAGATTGACAGCAAGATAGCGATTATGTACTACAGCTAATTTTTGTAAAGGACCTATTGGCGACCCCCAAGCTTCACTGGGGGATGCGGCCTTGCTAAACATATATAATAATAATCACAATGTGTAATAATAATTTTTATTGGAATGTATATACATAAAAATATAAAAACAACATTCTAAAAGGAAAGAGGATTGGCAGGGCCATTTTTCACCTCCCCCTAAAAAGTTGATTAGTATTCACAACAAATATTATGCACAACACAGTATATAATACGATATAGTCTGAGTGTTAATGGAGGGTAGTGTAGCAAGCGCCATAAATTTAATTTGTGGATTCAAATCTTTGCAGCTGTAGTAGCACTTTTTCCATCTCATTTCTGAAGTTTTGGATGGAAGCTGCTTCAAAAAGTTCTAAATGATCGTTTAGTAGATATGGTGCCGTGTAAAACATTTTTTGAATTTAGATGTTGTATGAACTGGAATATTGAAGTATTCATTGTTGCGTAAGGAAACTTTACGGAGTGAACATCTCTTCTCCAAAGCAATAAACAGATATCTGGGTAATTGATATTTCAAAACTTTATATAGTAGAGTTCCATACTGAAGTAATACACGATATTTGAATTTTAAAAGATTTTCTCTCACACAATATCCAGTAATATGTTCTTGTATATGTATATCTTTGAAACAGGATCTCATGCAGCAGTTTTGTAATACTTGAATTTTGTGCTTCATTTCTTCCGTCAGAAAATTATAATATACTGAAGCGCCATAGACTAGGTGAGTGAGGATTAGTGCATTGGTAAGCCTTAATTTTATATCGCTGGTTAAAACATGTTTGTATCACCAAAGTGACTTGTATTTACAATAGCATACTCGAAGTTTATTAATAACATGGTTCTCAAAACTTAAATTTGTGTCCAACAAAATGCCTAAATTCTTAGTCTCCTCTACAATTTCAACAGATGTATCACCTAAAACACTGTGTACTCATCAATCCTTTAAATTTTGAAATATTTAACCTAGAACCAATGCAGCAAGCTTTAGTTTTGTGGGATTCAGTTTCAAACAATAATTCTTGGAATAGTTTGCAATCATTTCTAGATTTACATTTAACTCTTTAATCAATAAATTAACTTCACTTGGCTTGCAAGCTTTATACATTTGTACATCAGCATATAGATGTATATTCCAATCATGTGATATAAAATTTAATAAATCAGATGTATAGAATGTAAATAGTAATGGACCTAATACACTTCCTTGCGGAACACCAGAAACTACATTTTGTAAAGTGGAAATTTTGTTAAATATCTTTGTGCATTGGGATCTGCCAGTCAGGTAGTTGTTGAACCACAGTAAGGCATTACTAGACAAACCATAATATTGTAGCTTTTTACATAATACTTCATGGTTGACCATGTCAAATGCCTCACTGTAATCTAACATACCAATACGGTCACCATACCATAATCCATGAACTTGACTGTATCGCTAGTTACTTTTATAAGCGCTGTGGATGTGTTGTGTAGTTTTCTGAATCCCGACTGTGCATCGGGAAGGACTTCATTTACTTCTAGATGGTCACGAAGTTGGTCAGCTACCACTTCCTCTGCAAGCTTGGACATCACAGGTAAGGTGCTTACTGGTCTCAAATCCTTCATCTGTATAGCGTTATTGACTTTTGCTAGTGGCGTTACAACTGATTTGTTCCATAATGTTGGTTCTTCTCCTGTGTTCAGGGATTGATTTATGATATTCGTTATTTCACTTTTACAAAAAGAAAATACATTTTTCAGCATGCTTGTGGTAATACCATCTATACTAGCAGCATTTGATTTCACTTCTCTCAGTTTCTTTTCAATATCATCAGATGTAACTAGATGGAACGAACTTTTAGTTACGAGTGACTTTTTCTGCCCAGATAAAGTGTTAAGAAATAACTCATCAGGTTGAATGGTTGGCAACGAGTTCACAAAGTGATTGCTGAAGGCTTCGGCGTCTTCAATGCCCTGAGATATCTGATTAGTGGATGTTTGATGTATATTCCATTTAGCGAAGTCTTTCCATAGTTGCTTGGGATTATTCCTGTTCTTATTTAGTTGATATTTTATATAAGCTGTTTTTTCATTCCTTAAAACCACACCTGAGTAATTTCTAAGATAGTTATAAAACAATCGATCTGTTTCAGATCTAGTTCCTTTAAATTTATTGTAAGCTTTTCGTTTTAAATTTATTATACATTTTATTGTATAGGTGACGTACGGCCTGTAGAACTTATGAGGTGTAATTCTTTTCATGAGCATGTATGTCATACAGCAAGGTAATGTTCTCAGTAAGATGGAGGACTTTATCATCAAGACTTTGTGGATTATTTATATCATGCCAGTTCACAGCAGTTGCATCCTCAGCAAATTCATCATAATTAAAGTGGGAAAATGTCACGACAATAAAATGTTGTAGGAGCGTATTCTGGAATTCACAGAAGCATAACCTGTGATCAGTTGTATCTCCCATGCCTATAGTGCCACTCTTGCGCACATGCAATGTATTTGATACAAAAATTACATCAATCATTGTACATAGCTGAATTCTTGGTAATTCTTGTGGGTTCACTATTAACCTGAACGAGATTGAATAATGCCATGGTTTGAAAAAATTTTTTACTGGGATTGGAAGACTTATCGGTGAGGTCAATATTCACATCGCCCATCAGTATAACTTCATCATGGGTAATGAATATAGAAGCAAGGTTATTTTCAAGGTTAGAAAGTAGACTTAATGCAATAGATGGCGGTCATCACCTATTGCAATGGTCTTATTTAGTTTTAGCGATAACCACATTATGCCATTTGAAGAAATGTTGTTACAATCTACGACTTTAAATTTTATGTTGGTCTGGATGTAAAAACATACTCCACCTCCTCTTTCTTCTCTGTCATTTCTAATCAGCTGGTAATTTGGCAGAGTAATTAAATCCGAAGGAAAATCATGTGTAAGCCAAGTCTCTGTTAGTGTTATAATATGAAGGCTCTGCTCTAGTATAACGTCTGAAAACATATCAAAGCTAGGAATAGGTGATCGAATATTCACATGTGCTACGTTTAGCGTGCTACAATTTTTCGTGACGCCTTCACTGTGAGCAATGATTGGACTCTTCGATGAATTTTCTGACTTGTCCTTTGATTGCTATATAGAATAATTTATGTTGCTTCTTCCTTTTTCAAGCTTCTTCCTCATTACTGTGCAATTTACTTTGTCAAAAGCAGAATGATCAATCTTTAAATTCAACTTAAATTTATTATTAAGTTCCAAGCAATTTGGGCAAGATATATTTGATTTCGTGCATATATCTGCTTTAAGTCCTCTCTCACCGCATTTAAACAGAACATCTCTCCAGTACATTTATTAGCAGTGTGGTTGAAGCCGCTGCAATTGTAGCATCTTAACAAATTAATGTGTTCATATACTGAGCATATTGTTAAATTAATACATAATATTCCATTTTCCATGATACTATGAAAGGTTTTGGGGTCACATTCTATAATGGCAAAATATCTTGTTTTCATTTGCTTTGTTTTAACTACATTTATATATGCATCCCTGTCAATAAACATGTTCTCTTGTTTTATAATGTTAACAAGTTCTGTATTTTCAAACATCTGTTCTATACCTACTATCTTAATCTTAGGTTTTTGTTGACTACTTACGATGTTCACACTGTACGAGCTAGTCAGTTGTTTATTGATTACCTCATTTATTTTCTGAACACCACCTTCATCTGCACACGAAATTTTTAATGTTCCATTTTCGGATTGTTTTACTCCTTAAGTTTCACATTCAACTCAGCAGGTCTTAAAACTTTCAAAATATCTTTTTTGGTTTGCATGACTTGTTGTACTTCTTTTGGTTTTATAATAATGCTGTTAGAACTTGTATTTCCCTTTTTCACCACTGAATTATATGACGGTTTCAAAGCTTCTGTTCTGTTGATACAAATATCTTATCTTTTGCCCGAATTATTTCATCTTTGGATAGGATGATTTGTTCTTTTGATTTTATGATGTCATTTAATAATACCTCCTCCCTATTACTGTTACATTGTATTGCTTTTCCTTCTTTTCCCTTTTCTTCCTCTCCTTCTGAATGATTTTGATTTTTATTTTTCTTTCTTACACCTTGACTCATATCAAATGCGGTACTGTTTTTTCTTCTATAATGTTCTTTTTCTTGCCTTCAGCCTAGTTATATCCTACTGCTTTGTCCTTAGCGCCCTGCGGGTACTAACTCGTGCGACTTTTACAATTTCTGACACAAATGTCACAGAATATATGGGTCAAAATGGTTAAAAAAACACTCAGCGGCTCCAGAGTACACCACCAACAGTTCCACGGACACGATTCTTTCCGATATCGAAGTGAACGCTACTGCTTTAATTATCTTCAAGTGAGATATTCAGGTATTTATAGCGATCTAAATGACTGATGTGATCTATGCTATACTATACTCGAGTATGTGTGTACTCTTGTCATTTCCTTTCTACTATAGTATAGTACACATATTCCATACCTAAACAAAGCATTATCAGTAATTATTCAAAATGTGCTTTTGTACAGAGTGTGAAAAGAAGATGTAGAAAAGAGGACTGGCCCAGATCGCGATACGAGGTGCTTGAGCTTAGCATAAATTGTACGCTAACGGTATCGTTTCTAAAAGCCATCATAGTGACTCTGCTTCATCTTCTTTAAAAAGTGTAACTTTGGTTACTAAAAATAGCCCCGCGCCAATTGACAAGGAAGTACTGTAATCGCGAGGAATTACGAAATTTAAATATTATGTTTTTAGGACGTCATGAAAAACCATATCATTCATTTTCGTGGGTTTTCGTATCGGTCTATCAGCAAGCCCTTGGTCCGTCTATAATTAAAAAAGTTCCGCCCGCATTCTGCTGAAATTTTGACACAACGTTACAACTATGCTAAAGGAAAATCTTTATAATTTCTGAAAATCGATAAAGAAAACAAACATAATAAAAATCTCAACTCTTTTCTTGGCATATACTGATCAATTCTTTTCCTTGAATAAAATTGAAAATGTTTCTAGGTTGACTCGTTATAATGATATGTTTATTGATAAAAGACATCACAAAGTGATATCATCTACTACCAGAATCGACCACTGCAAGAGTGAAACAAGTTGTCTATTGGAACTATATCTCAGTTCACATTTGTCAGCCGGGTCAGCACTGTGACCTCTAGATGCCCGCCGATTCTGGTGGTATAGTCGATACGGTCCACTTGCCATAGACGTTCCACTATTTAGTGCAAATGCGAACACGTATACGGATCCAACAGCCAACTTTCTCTCTCGCAGTGATTGATTCTGATTATAGATGGCACTTTGTGCTGTCTCATTTCGATATACCTTATTTCCTGTGATCAGATGGACGAGAGGCGTATTACTAAGTTTTAGAAAAAAGCATGAGATGATATACCAAAATAATCATGAAAGGCTCAGATGGCATCACAATTGATATGATCCGTATAATACAAAAGCATTTGCTCAAGTATATTACCTTCATTATTAACTTTTGTATAACAAATAATCTTTATCCCTCTTCCTGGAAGAATGCTCTTGTTCTCCCTCTGCCTAAATCTAATTATCCTTCAAGTTTTTCTGATCTTCGTCCTATAAGCATTTTACCAAGTTTATCTAAGCTTTTGGAAATGGCTCTACATGAGCAGCTGCACACATTTGTTTGTCAAAATAATTTACTGACCACCTTCCAATCTGGCTTCAGACCATTACATAGCACCACCACTGCGCTCCTGTCTATATCGGATAATATTTATAGCGCGGTTGATCAAGGAAAGCTGTCCTGCTTAGTTCTTCTTGATTTTAGCAAGGCCTTCGATACGGTTGACCCAAATATTCTCTGTAAAAAGCTTAGATACTTTGGCCTGTCATCATCGGCTTGCACGCTGATTAAGAGCTTTTTAACTGATCGCTCACAGTCTGTCATATATGAAAACAATATATCAACTTCTTTATTCAGAAATTTTGGTGTCCCTCAAGGATCTATTTTGAGTCCCCTTTTATTTGCTCTTTATATATGTGATTTCATGAAACCGCCAGCAACTCAATCGTTCATCATTACGCCGATGATACCCAACTTTATAACTGCTTCGATCCTGATGAATATATGCTTGGCCAACATCAAATAAATCAAGACCTGCAGTCTATTTTTGACATATCTAGTGCTCACAATCTAAAACTAAATCCTGGCAAATCATGCTGCATTTTATTTGGGCCCAAAAAGAATCGTGAAATAAATCAATATCGCATTAATATTATGGTGAATAATGAAGACATATCCTTCGTAAACGAATGCAAAAACCTTGGTATCTGGTTTGACTGCAAGCTACGCTTCACTAAACATGTTAACCAACTATGCAATGCGTCCTATAATGTGCTTCGTCAGTTATACCCGAGTCGAAGTGTCCTGTCGACACAGCTCAAGCTTAAACTCTGCGAGTCCCTTATCCTGTCAAAATTATCTTACGGTGACTCTGTTTATGGACCTGCTCTTTTACAACGTGATGCCGAGCGGATTCAGATGATACAAAACTCATGCATCAGATTTTCTTATGGAATCCGTAAATTTGATCATATTAGTAGCGCTTTTGACCAATCGGGATGGTTTAAGATGAACAAATTGAGGAAACTGCATTGCCTATCTTTGGTACATAAGACCCTTATCCTTAAAGCGCCATATTATCTTTATACAAAACTAAGCCTCCTCTGCCAGTACGATCAAAGATCCTCTAGGAATAAACTCATCTTACTTATCCCGCGGCATTCGACAGCATTGTTCACACGCAGTTTCTCGTACTGGGCACCCAAACTATATAACTGCTTATCAAGTGAGTATAAAGAATATAGCCTAAGCAATTTTAAAAAAAGGTTAAAGATGAGTTTAAAGCAGTCGGATGGCTAAAATTTTACTTTATGCATATCCACAGGTAATTGATTGTTTCCTTTCTCTGATAAGTGTTATATTCTAAGTTTTTTTTTTCTCTCTCTCTCTATAGTTTGTGTCAATGTTTTCCAGGTCGGGTTGAAAAACAGCATAAGCTGACACTCCACCTTTTCGTCACTGTTCCTTTTAAATCAATTATTTTGTAATCGTGTGACGAATAAAGGCCATTTATTATTATTATTATTATTATTATTATTAAAGTCCTTTCAACACTCAATTATTGGGTTATACGAAAGCAATATCAAAACAGTTGCGGTTGTACCCCCAAATAGCCTAATTTTGGTGTTACCGGCGCCGGTGTTCCTCCCTGTATGAAAACAAAGATTTTCTGTCCGTTAATTAAGACGATCCGGGGGCCATAGGAGATGACAAGTCTGGGATAACTTGATGAAGCAACCACAAACAAAGGAACAAGAGAAAACAACCAGTTCGATTGAATTCGAGCGCACCTGCTCATCACTTTTGCGGACCACCTGCTCCAGTGGCGGGTACAGGTTGACCGATTTCCAATAGCGAATTTTTGGTAAAAAAAATATCGAACCTTCAAGCCTTCCATTACATTACTTTTGACAGCGATAGTAAATAAGGATGGTTTTAAATATAAAAGTTTTTATGTCCACTAAAGTGAACTGAAGTAGTTTGACGGTACTGTTAGTCATGACAGGTTGCTTCAATTTTGACGTGATGCTAGCTCCAAAACCTCTAAGCCTTGTCACATATTTTATGTAAGGTTTCGTTGATATGTGTGACGACAAAACTAGCAGAACTGCAGTTGAAGGATAACTTATTTTGCTTATATAACAAGAATCAGGACAATTCAATTCATTAGTTTGGCCAATATGCTTTTATAACTTGATATTATTTTAATTAAGCTGATCCACCTATACGAATAAGCTGAATAAGGTAAACACAATTTCACGAAATAAGCCTTCCTTATTATACAATAATAAAGGCATGAGGTACATCGAAGAAAATCATATGGACTTCAGCTTACGATAAATCCATGGTGTCTAGAGCAACTTTTGAAGGCGTGCCTTTTTTAAAGCAGATTAATATATGATAATTATCAAGTTTCATCGGAAGACAGTGCTGTCAAAAATTAACAATTTGTGATATGAATGTCTGGAATTTGGAACACCCTGTATAGATGCAAATCTAGAATCAGTAAATCTGCTAATGACACTATGTCTTTACTGTCATTATAGAATGTTAAGTATGAAAACCCTTGTATTAGTAACTCTCAACGATACATAAGTACGGAGCGTCCGGCTATAAATTCCTTCCAGAAAAAAATTCATAACAAAGTTATAGGGCCAGGTATGAAGTTTTGCACGTAATATTTTTTTGTGTACTCAGAAAGGTGCTGTTGTTTTTTTTTTTAATAGAACACTATCTATTTTCAGGGGAAATGATAGTCGCTTTTATTCTGATTCAACATATATAGGGTTTATCCTACTTATTGTTATTAGTTTGTGGGTCATTTACTTATGTCTATCAGATTTCGAACCACTTTGCATCTAGCTGCCTATGCAATCTGGCTTAGGATCACACGAAAGTTTTTGACCAAAGTAATAAGAATAATATATGTTAGGAATCAGACAAAAGAGGACTACCATTTTCATTAAAAATATACAGGTGGTCCATTAAGAAAAAAACTTTTCGGGTATAGATAATGATGATAGTCTCATAATTACTTAGTTATGTAAAATTCAGATACACGTAGGCATTCTTAAACATTGTTAATAATTTTCAAACATTTGTCATGTGAGCTTACCTTGAAAATCAACCTCCAGCGGCTGTGCTCCATAGAGTCAAAAAGTCCAATTGCATCCAGCCACTATGTATGTATATCTGAGAAAAAGAGAGAGCATTAAAAATCCGTTTATACACTAAAATGTATAACATATCAGAGTCAATATTATAAGTTCTCTTCATTATGCGTTTGTTATGTGAGTATGACTTGTACCTTAAAATGTTCGTTTTCCTTTAAATACATACATCATTCTTCGGTAATGAGCTGTACAGTTTCCAATACGCACGATTTTGTAACTGCACTGCAATCTTGGCGTTGTACCTGATAATTCTATGACAAAATTCAAGCAGGCTATGCCAATATTAGAGGCAGATTCTCACGTACGCAATTGAGTGCAGGTATTAGAGTTACACGAAGTTGTGGTTCACACAATTGTATATTCAGTCCGTGTGAAATTATCAATCTAGTAGGTTATAGAAGAACATACTAAGTAACATGACATCCTTCCACGAAAAAAGGTGACATATTTTAAAAATTGATTTTATAGGAGACGAGTGTAAGGTTTTTTTCCTGAAAAATAGTCAATTGGAACTTTATTACCGAGACGAGAAGCTCCTTAATATTAGAACTTCGCTCACGGATGCCAAAAAACTGCAACGTTTACAACCGCCGCCCCCATCAGTATTCCCATTAAAATGTTTTCCAAAAATGAGCAGTGCTGTCTAGAACATCTAAAGACAAAAGTTTGAGCGATTCATCTGTTTTTTCATTTTTATCCCGTAGCTACAAGCTACAAAGTTTTTTCGTAACAACGCGTAGAAGAGACATGTTTTTTTTATGATGAATATTTTGTACATGTCATATGTTAAGTTTGTAATGGAGTTCTAGGATGATGGACATAAAATAGTTGTTTTTGCAGTAACTCTTCTATAAAGAAGATATCTAATCCAGATACTATAAATAAGCTAAACTAAGCAAAACACTGTATGGATTGTCTTTCATATTGTTAAATATAATTCAAGTTAAAGTGGTTTGTCAGTCGCCGCGCACTACGCGGGTTCGAATCCCGGCCCAAGAGAATTTTTGCTTGGCTATGGATGCTGAGATTATCCGTAGGCGGTAGTCGGTCTCTGACTATCGGACGCGGAGGTACCACCCGGCGGATCTCTAAGGCGGGACCAGGAAACTATAAGGCTCGGGTTTGTTGTATAAATGTTACCGTGGATACCACAATACAACTATTTTGACTACTGACCTAGTATGCCTTATAAAGTAGTTGTATTTACGTTTATACAACAGTTCAGAGCTTATCCTATAAGGTGTTGTATAAGTACGGTACACAAATGCTTTAGACGCGTCATTTCAGAGCAAATATGCTGCAGGAAGCAAATTTGCATTTCACACAACATCAAACCAGCATTTTGGTTCAGGCAATAACAAAAGAAAGCTTTCGTTCTCACCGCTAATCGTGTTGCACGTTTGCATTGTGTGTTTGTCAAAATTGCCCACTTTTTATGGGTATTAACGTTATTGGCCGGTCATTATGTTGAATAACCAACTTAACTGAACACGATATTGCCGGATTTCTTGTCTTTGCCCGTAGCTTATATGTATACGTCGCTAAAACTGCAAATTTAGCGACGTCGTTTCTCTTGTATAGGGACAGAGCAAGTCTATATAAATTTTTGGCCTGTTCGTAATTCAAACTGGATATGACTTGTTGAAGTTTTCTAATTTGCATAGTAGCAAAATGTATAAACAACTTTGTACAGCATACCACCGTCAAGAGTGATATAGCGGTCATAACCAAGGCAGGGCAACTGGAAGGGTGAAATTTTAAAGGAAGGCGAGAGTGTGTAATTACTTGGTTAACAGCTGGGTTACAGCTACAATGTGGGGCGCTCTGCAGTACAGGGATGCGGAGCCTTTAATGGAGTTTATGTACTCGTTTTTGTATGTTTACTTAGAGCTTAGAGCAGTCTACGGTGCACTAGACAGGTGTTACTTCTTCATACAATGTACCAGATATCAATCTATTGCTGGAGCTCGAAGTTAGTTTTAGTAAAAACGGTTTGACAGAGCGAGTAAAAGCCGGATTTCAGTTAACATATTTCATCTCTTCAAAGATTGTCTACGTATGCAAATCTGTACCTGCCTACCCAACCAGCAAATATATTTCACAATTTTTAACTGTTCGTGCCACTTTATTTTATAACTGTTTTATTACTGCTCTTACAATGCAATCTTGTTTTAACAAGCTTGCCAGTGGCACAACTAAGCTTTTAAGAAGTATTTTGCTTCATAAGGTAGCCGTAAGGACGTTTGTAGAGCAAAAATACAAAACAGCTTTAAGACAAATTTCAATACTATTTTATAAAGGCTTACATAACAATTTTATACGTACGACATTCAAGCTTACTGAACAAATTTGTTTCAAAATAGATGTATATTGATATTATCCGAGTTTATTCGTTTGCGAACAACAAATAGAAAATATTATTAGCGCTCTGTGAAACATTTATAAGATTGATTTATTAACATGTTCTTTCTGATAGATAGATGGTACCTCGACGTGGTTGACTTGAATTATTTTATTACAATACAGATCAGAATAAGAAAAAATACATACACAATTAATATACTTAAATACATATATCCGACATATTGAAAAATGTATAGCGCAGTAAGATATCAACCATCAGATTGCAAAACAAATTTCTATCTGTCTGGTATTATATGTCAGAACTAAGTGCAACATAGCTGACGTAGTTACTCAAACATATTCTCGTTGCTAAAAAAATCTAAAGCTTGCCTTTTTGTTATATCGCGAATCCTTCGAAAACAAATTATTTTCAGTGGGTACATTTTAACAGCAAAAGCAAACTTTTAGTGTTAGTCAAAACAAAAAGCTGCAACTACGATAGTAAAACAGCTTTTATAAAAGTGTTTTGTTCTAGCTCTATAGATGTTTTCAATAAAACTGCTGTATAATCGCTATAATACCTTGAAAACGTTTAAACAGTGGTCAAAGCCGTGGAGGCCATAATAAAACAAACTAAAAAACAAAATTGTTGCACAGAGGTGCGCCATTTTTATTGTATAATAGCGGCATTGTTATTTTATGAAAATAGTTCTGTAAACGTTGTTAGGATATATACAGGGTGGCGCATCGAAAACGAAACAGACGCATTTACTGGCAGCTCAGCTTTTCTTTGGAAAAACGCTCAGACCGGTCGATTTTGTCTTCGAGGCGGACACAAGTTTGGCAAAAATCATGTTAACACGTGCAGCCCCCTGGGCGGAGGTGACACCAACCCTAAAATCTTAAATGGAAAGGGAGCTCGAGTGATATTATTTTAAAGGGCTTTCAATTCCCTTTATAATGATATAAAACTAATATACTTCTGTGCAGTAGTTTTGAAGATTTGTTGATTTAAAGCTTAAAGAAGACTTTAATAGGTACATCAGATTAGTTTTTACTACTTTCAGAAGAAATTTGACTAAAAGAATTTATTTAATAAGTAACTGCTTTTCTTCACTACGCTCATGGTTTTTTTACCATTTTGTTGTTGAAAATAGCGTTTTTTGTGGCAAAAAGGTTATTTCTTGAAGAAAGATAAGGACTTATTTTAAATAGGAAATCAGTTCATAGTTTGCGATTGATTTGACCAAACTTTGTTGCTAAAACAACTTGTACCGCTTTATTACATAGATTAACCATGGTATATTCTACAGCAGAAAGAGTTGAAATTATCGAAATATTTTTCGGAAATAATCACTGCACTAATATGTTCTAGAACTTGTAGCTAAATTTCGGGAAACTGGGTCAGTCGCCAATAAAAAACGCAACCTTGAAAATCCCATAAGGGACGAAGCAATAGAAGTGGGGGTTTTAGGGCAAGTTTATGTAGATCCTACGTTAAGTACCCGCAAATTGGAGACTGTGTGTGGTATTAGTCGACGTACTGTCCAACGGATTCTAAAGACCCATACTTTTCATCCGTATATAATTCACCTGGAACAAGAACTTAATGAAGACGATTTTGATCGGCGATTGCAATTTTGTGAAGATATGAGTGAACGAACTATAAACGATGAACATTTTCTATTCAACACTTGCTTTTCCGACGAATGTTCCTTTTTATTAAATGGCGTAGTAAATCGTCAAAACTGCCGATATTGGTCCGATTCTCATCCCAGAATTCATTTTGTTATTTATATATTTAGTTGGTCCTTTTTTCTTGCCTGGAAATTTGACCGTGAAATGAATTTGGAATTACTGGACATGGACTGGTACATTGCGAATAGGTTGATGTTCCAACAGGATGGCGCCCCACCACGTTAGGGTTTACGTGTTCGACAATATTTAGATCAGACGTTTCCAGATCGATGGATTGGTAGAAGAGGTGCCATTAAATGGCCCCTAAGATCGCCAGATTCATCACCTTTGGATTTCTTTATGTGGGGTGATTTAAAAAGCAAAATATATGCTAATCAGCCAACATCATTAAAAGACCTGCGACAAAGAATTGTGAATGAGTGCCTTCAAGTTACTCCTCAAATATTGCAAAATGTGCAGAAACGTGTTGACCAAAATCTTTATTATTGCATGGAGAGTCATGGTGGCCGTTTCCAACATTTACTTGCCTAACGGGTCAGTTCATTCTTCATTTTTAAATTACTTTTGTGCCGAACGTATTGATCTCCACTAATGATGTTGTATTAGTTTTATTGAAGCTTTAAATCAATAAATCTTCAAAACTACTGAACTGAATTACATTAATTTTATATCATTATAAGGGAAATTGGAAGACATTTAAAATAAGGTATCACTTTTACCCCCCTTTCCATTTAAGATTTTGGGGGTGGTGTCACCCCCGCTTAGGGGGCTGCACCGGCTAGCGTGATTTTTTGCCAAATGTGTGCCCCCCTCGAAAACAAAATCGACGGGTCTGAGCGTTTTTAAGAAAAACTGAGCTGCCAGTAAATGCGTCTGTTTCGTTTTCGATGCGCCACCCTGTATATAATAAACGAATTGTTAGTTGGGTACCACCTGGCAACCCCTTCATTCATATTAAAGTGCATTTAGAATCGTGATTCTGAGAAACAAGTCAATTTCTTCCCCGATCAAGAGGTCAGCGCTGGTCGGCTTCCACTAGGGCTTTTTCACCCATGCTATCATTTTGCTTCCAAAACCCATTTCAACAGCGTAATGCGTGAAACAAGATTCCGCATCTTTGACATATCATGATTTATCTTTTCCTTTCCCTGCCCTCAATTCCATTCCTTTCCACTTAACCTATTTTTACACCTACCCAGGGCAGAAAAAATCGTTTCCATAGAGCGACCGCCACCTGCACCCTGCGCAGTTGTATCCTGGTCTTCCAGACTATGTCTACCGACTGCGTTTTTTCTTAGGATCCATCCGCCAAATGCAATTACTGTCACCAGCTCGTTTCCTGGTGCCTTCCTTCATTCCCGTGAGGAGCACCGCTGCCGAAATGGCCTGTCAACGCGTCCCTGCCTCAGTGGCGTGCAGTCGCATGCAAATATTGGTGTATGACACCTCCCAAGGTTCTCCAGAAATCGGATCAGTTGCATCAACTGTTCAATAAGATCAACAAGTAGTATGACATAGAAATGAATCTATTTGATGTAAAAATTACGCAAAAAGTTCAGACGTGGAGCGGCGTAGATGTTATAAGTGTCGCAGTAATAGAATAGAAAAGTTCGTCTGAATTTAGGTATGCAGGTCGTGAGTCTGGAAGGGAAGAAAATGGTTCACTTTACGAACAGTCTTAAGCTACAGGTTTGAATAACTTAATGAATAAAATTCCATGATAACTAGCCTACGCCTAATTCGTCTAGCTGGATCAAGTTTTTAGGTGCCAAACTTAAAGTACGGAAGCGACTATCTGGAAAAATGGACTAAGATAAAAGCAATTTTTGGTCTTATTTTTCGGCCTCTTACAAAGAAAAATGTGTTTCAAGCTTTTTTACTTCAACTGGACCTAACACTATGTCAATCATTAGATCAATAAGACAACTTTCACAATAAAAATGTTGGATACGAATTGTTCTCAAAATGGAAATGAGTCAGCACAAAGTGTTATCTACTGTCAAAATCGACATCTGTTGTATATGGCACTTTGTGCTGTCCTATATTGATAGTCCTTACGAGCCCTGTCTCAGTGAAGATGGCACAACAAAAATTCGTTTTTTATGAAATTTGCAATATTAGTGGAAAGTATTAAAAACTGAAGTGTATTTCCGATAACATACGATGTTTTTATTGTACATTAGCCTAAAATACTACATTTTTTGCAACAAAGAAAAAATATCTTACAAATTCAAACGAACTTCCGATTAATGAATATCAACGAATCCAAATAGCAGCAAATCACCACTGCGTTACATCGCCTTTTTGACCGATTTCTGCTTCGATGCGTCTTGACATAGTGTCAACTAATGTTTGACAGATATGTGGTGTTTCAAATTTTTTCTGGAACGGTTCTTGCGGGATTCGATCGGAGCTTTTTCTTCATGATATGCAAGGTTTCAATCGGCGATAGATCTGGACTACTCGACGTCCACCCTAAAACTAAAATATTGTTTTCTAACATCCAATCATTTACTTTTTTAGCCGTTTGGCAAACGGTACCGTCTTGTTGGAAGATACATTCAATACTGCTTAAACGCATTTGTTCAATTTGGGGTATTAAGTTATTTTGAAGCACATTGATGTACTTATCAGCATTCATTATACCTTCCACAAAGTGTAAGTTTCCCACTCAACTGGCTGACACGGATCCCCAAATTATAACATACCTAAGCCGGCTACTTAACTTTCTTTTTTTTTTGAAACAATTTTTCTTTTGTTGTTATGACACAACTACAATAGTGAAAATCACGAAAGATGACTATTACGTCATACCATAAATTGTACTGAAGTAATCAATGGACGTACGTCAATGATAAAATCATGATGCCAGGAACATGATGACAACAAATTAATATTATGGTTTTGCGAAGTTAGGTTATTTCACTGATTATTTTTATTTTTATTTTATTTCACGGTTTTGAGTGATACCTTAATAATAATTTTAGTGGGGAGTTTTTGTTTAAAAAAAACAGTTATGTATAGAATACCTTAAGACAGGAACACCAAAGACCGTATTATTCAAAAACAACCTAACCTGCTTTAACATAACCTAACTATTCATTCTTCAAATATGATCGATCATGCAACATGAAAACATCGTCTATCTTTGTCGGATACTCATGCAACTTAGTAATACAGTTTGTTTGGACAGTAAAATTCTGTTTGTCTCTGTCTAGCATATCTGAAACTTTATTAAAAATATTCACAAATCGCTGTCGTTAGTCTTTACTACTAAAAAATTACTAAATTACATAGGCATAATACAAAAATAATTTAAGCCTTCATTGTAAGTTTTAGATAAGAGCTTTTGGGTAGCTCTGTGATAAGTTGCTCTTGAAAATTTTTTTTTGGTTGCATGATTCCATAATGTTTTCAATTCGTTATAATTAGCCCGCCAATTTTCCTTGATAATCCGTTTTAAAACCCGTAAGTTGGTATTGGAATAACGCAGGCGATTTCCATTTCTGGGTTTTTGAGCCACACATCCCCTTTGTTTTATACGATTTAATAATATTTCGAACTGTATACCTCGATCTGTTAACACTGTCAGCTATTTGGAGAGCATTGTGCCATTTTAGATGCAAGTGAATGATCACTTTACTTATTTCGTCAGAAACAGCTTTACCACAAGCCAATTTTAATTGTTAACAGCAATACCAATGCCTTGAAATTTGATTTAAGCGTCAAAAATCACCTTCTTGGCAACGTAAACGTAATTTGTTTTACAATGCCTAGCTTTATTTTATAGTTGCGAATAAACAGACCATTCAACTTAAGTTATCTCCATCATGTATTTTGCTATACACAAATCACTTTGCAAAAAAGACAATTTCGAAATGAAAACGCTCTGAAAATAGCCGAATCGGTATTGTTCTTTCCATAAACATTTAAAGAAACAAAAAGTATTCTATTTGAAATAAAATCTTAATTAGCCCTCAAATAAATTTTGGGTCACTGGGGGAGACAGGGCTCGTATATCTTGTATTGTCCTACCTAAGACTCTATGGTTGTCCGTACGGATGAAAGCTGTATTCTTTCTTTCAAAATGTTTATCCACCAGGCTTCTTAGAAAACAAAATACGAGAATTCTTCCGGAAAACGTTGGAAATGATATCGATTTGGTAGAAAATATATTTCCTACAAAAAAGTATTGAGTAAAAACGTTCCACAATCTACACACCTTGGGGACAAAGGAGCGGTCGCACCGGCCAGTTCTGGACATACGAAGTTCGATAAGGTTAGTATGGGAGGCCAAAGTGAGGCGAGTCTGTCTCGCAGGCTCTTCGCGCGTAGTCTAGGAGAGCTGAGGGGAGCAAAGCCCGCTGACATAGCGGTAGAAGAGAGCCAGATCGCCGACAGCCCGTCAGTGAGAAAGGGTCCGGGTAATAGAATAGTCATCGATTAGTCGGACAACCCTCCTTGGAATAGGATTGAGCATGGATAGTGTGGTCTCGGCGGTAATACCCCAAATATGTGAGCAGTAATCGAGTTTCTTATCCCTTATCGAAAGTTCGGTGCTGTGTTTTGGAATAGCAATAGTAAATATGTAGGTAAACAGATAACAATGCAATGGAAGTCTAAAATGGATCAGAAAAATATATTGGAAATTAAATACGAGGATATGACTGATTGAGGTATGCTTACATAAACTTCACAGAATTTAAATCATTTCTCTATATCAATGACCAAAGTCGATAGAATTAGAGCTACTGGAAGAGCTATTCGACGGATTGGTGACAATTCCTCAACGTCTGTTCGGTGATGCGACTGTCTTCTACCGAACTTTGCTATTTGACTTCTTCTCCACATTGTTACCACGTCCTATGTCTACCAAACGGTCTTTCAAGGCTTGTACTTTTCTTTTCAGCTTACAATACAGTGCGTAAGAAAAATGTGTGTATAACTGCAAATCACTTCCTTGAATATAGTGACTCCAAATGACTAAAGATCTACAACATAATCCTTTATTTTTTATTCATATCGATCCACTTGAGACAAGTTTCTATATGTGGTAAAAAAATAATACAAGACAATAAGGATCAATAGAAATGTAACAGTACATGTCAATGAATGAACAAATACTGATCCCATCTTTATGTGCTCAAGTGCAAGTTCGCCCATTCCAAGTTCTCGGATGTATTGTAAAATAAAATTTTTAAAAATAATCTACTGCACTTCTTTTTAAATAAAATATAATTTTATCTGGTAATTTTTTGCATAACATGACGCAGTTGTGATATGGGAACTTTTTGAACTAGGTGGAAATTTTTTTCTGAACTATATTCAAAATTTGGTTTCTTGTACTTGTGATAAATATTCAGACATAAGCTAATACACTTCTCAAAATGTAAGAATTTCCTTTGACTTAAAACTTCTCTGTAGGAGTCAAGTGGCTTCATTCCAAAAATTAATCTTGTGATTCCTTTTTGCGCCAAAAATACCCTCCCAACTTTGTTTTTCTATATATATATATATTTTCTATAGAGTCAAGATGAAATTTTAACGTTTCTGGAGAAGATGTAACCGAGAGAGTAACAATAGGGTTAAACAAAGCTGAAAAATAGGCAAATAAAGGTTTAGTGGTATTGGTGGAAGCAAACAGTGGAGCATTTCAGGTATCAAAACCGTTTCTAGCGAAAACAGTAGCCGGAAAAGTTGTAAATTACTCCTCCGTTATTGGGCTGAGTATTACCCCCAAAATGAAATGACAAGTCAGAAAATATATCAAATTCTAGTTTAAGTAAGTAAGATTGCTACAAAATTGTGGATGTCCAGCTCATAAACAAACTACAGTAGAGCATTGGAAATTATATAAAGAACCTTAAAAGACCCCAACCCACACGCGGAGTATTATCAGTTAATACTCATCGATACCCATACAAAACTGTCTGTAAATGTAACCACACTACAAGTGAATGTAGGGAATCAGAATTTAAAGGAACCGTAAGCGATTGAAACAAATGGTTACCGAGACCGGAATCGAAGCCATGAAATCGAACCCCTAAAAGGGACGATTCGACACAGTTGTAGCGGGTACCTTAGTACTAAAATAACAACTCGGTTTACAATATCGTCCTTATCTTTCTACGCCTCTGGCGCCACTCTTGTCACAGGTCGTTCCAGATATGTTCCACACACTTTTTCCTAGTGCCAACCATCGTCAACAGCGGCTATGAAAGATGTCCCGCTGACAGGGATGTGTTCTACTTGTTAATTACGGTGGTCTCCCAATTTTGACACATTGAAATATGGCGTCCTCGGGAGCAATTAACAACGTCTGAAGAGACGGAAGTTTGTGGGAAGTGGGCACGTCACAGTGTCAAACGGCGATGGTATGCTTTCGTTTGGTTCTCGTCTAGTCTGCCTGCCTGTCTTTCTGTCTATCACCTTGTTTGTTTCAGCTAGGGATATCTAATTTATTACTCCACAGTTTCATTTGTGGATAAACTTAGATTTTTAGAAAAGTGAGCACGCTGCATCATCAAACAGCGATGGAATGGTTTCGTTTGGTTCGCATTTAGTCTGCCTGTCTGTCTGACTTTCATTATATTTGTTTTTCAGCTACAGGCGCTTAAATATAATGCTTTCTTTACATGCTTGCAAATAGGTTTTCCAAAACTTAAGCTCCCAAAGCTGAAACTGATAGAATTGGGATCGAGAATTGGGAGAACATCGCAAAAAAATTATATATTATATAGAGTATATTTTTTTGTAATTAATTGTCATAGTTTTTTTTTTTGAAAAGAAATTTATAACCGTTTTAAGTCGTCTTTGGTTTATAGTATTTGCCATTGTTACTTTCATATAGAATAGCTTTATCATCCCCGAAACTGATAACTTTACCTGCACTACTAAATTTAAATAAATCGTTGAAAATATGTTGAAATGGACACTAATACTGTAACCTGTGGTACGATATTGGGTCCACTGAATGTATCATTAATTTTGACGCGCTGTGTAAGTAAAGTATTTAAAAGTGATTTATGAGTGATACAGTCAAATGCCTAGGCCAAGTCAACAGAAATACACGCAGTTCGTTTACCAATATGGAGCTACTCATATACATATGTTATTTGTCAAGTCTTAAGTAGATTTGCCTTCTTGAAAACCATATTGCTGTTCCGCTATTAAGCCATACCTTTTTGCAAGTTCGGCGAATCTTTGTCATTAACTTTCTTTGTTGCTCAGTAAGAACTACATTCCATCTATAAACCCAATGTGGAAAGCCTCAGAACGAGCGTTTGCATAAGAGGCTCAAAATGTATGACGTAAGCTAAGAGATAAGTGTTGATGTCTTGTGTCGGAAACCATGGTCTATGTTGTTAATCAAGCATATTTTGGTCTGTAGTATCTCCAGTTTAGAGACTTCCCAACCTTTCGCAGACACCCTGTATATTTTTTGGAATCCCATGTCTAAATGTTCCGTTAAAGATCATCATGCAATGCAATTAGAAAATACTAAATTTAAAAACAGCGCATCTTTCCCAAGAAAGCAAATCACCCTTCGACCTTCACTATATTGTATGGATGACGCCGATGCCCCTTGGCCTCCCCTGATCGCTGCCTAGTTATATTCATGATAAAGCAGAAACGTTTTGATATAATATTGTTTTCCATACCACCAAATACTTCGTTTCAAGCTCATGTCAGCTCCAGCTGGCCGTCGTCAGGCACACATGCGGAACAAACATGGCGTGCTGGTGGTTTCCGCTCAACTGAGCAAATTATGAATATTCATCCCTTCTAATTTAATCAAAATGCCCGGGAAGATCCCCCACCCAATGACCCTTTGCGTCTTCGTTCCTTTTACCATCGACTATAACTATACCTCCTTTCCGGATCAATAACGCGAAAAAAGGGAAGGCCTTGATGTTATGGATCAACGGCTTTATGAACGGAGGCAATCTTGGTAATTAATAATTTTGTCCAATAAAAGGAGTACTGAAACAATACTGCACTTAGTAATAGCCTGGGATCTCGCATGCATAGCTTTGCGCATTCGAATGAGGTGACAACGAGGTGTAGATGTTGACTGAAATTGTTCTCATCTTACCTGAATATCCCGAAAACAGCGCATTCCAGAAAAAAGTTTCAAAGAAAAGTTGTAGGGTTTCGAGGTGGCAAAATGACGGTGTTCTTGGCAATAACCTTGACTGCGATTCCATTTTGAGGTCAAGTAAATAATTTTAAATAGAACTGTCCCTTTTTCATATTATCACTGAAAAAAAAAAAATTGACTACCTTCCTTCAAACCGTTTCAAGGTCAAATCAAGCCAACGGAAATGATTTGCTATATCATAAATATTCGACAGCATACTTGTAAGGTTTGTGGGGATTATCCAAAGGTAAACTTCATTACCTTTAAGGTAAAGTCGTAATTTCCAAAGAAAATCTCTAATTTTTTGACTGGAAAGGGAAAAGCAGAAAATTTTACGTTCGAGTGTGACCTTGAACCTTGAGGAGTCAAGATTAAATATTATTTGAGGTCAGGGTCATATTTGGAAGCAAAATTTCATGTTTTTTAATATTTCCAGTAAAATAATGAGAGCTTTCCTTTGTGAATTTTGAATTGGTCAATTGGATCATAGTCGAGGTTATTGTCAAGGTCATTATCAAAGCTACCTTTAGGTGATCCACACAAACCTCAAAACTGTGGTGTCGAATATTTTCGCTGATGTAAATTCGTTTTGATGTCTTGTTTTGACTTGGAAGGCAATAGTCCAGATCTGCTCCTCTTCCAATTCCAATGTGGAAAACTAGTTCTATTTACAATTTTATTTCGATCTTGAAATCATATTCAAGGTCATTGACAAGATCACTATCTTTTTTCATTATGTATTACCAGAATAATGTGTACAGTGCCGAGCCTCTTCACCAATACTACTACTGCTACTACCAGGGATCGATAGATACGGATATTTATAGCAGCATATTGACATCATATCTTGAAAAGTGACATTTTGTCATTTTTGACATTTTTTAGGTTTATGTGACATAACTTTTTTATACAAGGAGTCAATTTTTAACTAGCAGTCGTTCACTTCATCTTCACTTGTATATAGTCACTGCCAAACAAAGTGGCGTGCACGTCATCACGATAAAAATTCCCCGACCTAATGCCTAGGTTTCTATCACAAACAATTGCTCTATTGCAGTTTCATATTAATGTGATATATAAACTGTAAAATGGTCATTACTCTCTTATTATGGTTAATAGTCATATAAACATTGTTATTAAAATATCACATATGTTGCTTTCTGATAAATTTAGACGCATTATGCGAAATAAAATGTTTTGCAAACGCTACAATCACTTATCGACATGTAAACGCACTAAACCGATTTCGCAGCGTTGACACATTGTCACCTTGAAACTTATTTAAACTGGGAACTGACATTTGTATTAATTTTGACACTGAATCAATTTGTGGCATTTCAAATCTTTATAAATCCTTTGGCCCCGCATACTGTAAATCAACAACTGTTTGTTTCAAAACAATATTATTTATTTTACGAGTAGATAAAGGCAATTGTGGTATATAAAGATGCCCAAACAGTTAAATATTCGGTGTAAGGAACTCGTGGCCTCGTTAATGCACTACTTTGAGCAAGAAAGGGACAACAACGGGCCTTTGTTGCCTTTAAATGCTGTTCAAGAGGTAGGTTACTAATAATTATATGTAATGTATATTAATAATAGTGAAATTTTATTTAATTTTTTGTAGCGTGTTGCTGCTGCTTTAAAAATTAGTTTAAGGACAGTTAGTCGTATTTCCGAGGGTGTGAAAAGTGATGCAAATTTAGAATCGCCCAAGAAAAAGCGGAGTTATATTAAACGTGTAACCAACACAGCGACATTGGATACAAGTGCCATTCGAGAAGTGATCTATAATATGTATCACAAAAGTAAGATCTTATTATAATAACTTATCAGAAATTTGCATTAATTTTTTAACTAAATTATAATGTCATATTACACATGGTTTCAGAAGAACAAGTTACGATACAAACTTTATGGTCTCGATTAAGAGATAGGGCATTATTTGATGGTAGTGCCACGTCTTTAAGGCGGTTGCTTAGAGATCTTGGATTTAAGTGGCTTAAGGACAATCCGCGACGAGGGCTCATGGAACTACCAAGTATAGCTTTGAAAAGGGTGGAATTTCTACGGCAATACAATCAAGCCAAGGTTGAGGCCTTATACCAGTTTGTCTTCCTCGATGAAACTTGGATATTTCAAAATGGGACCATAGGTCGCTCTTGGCAAAATGGAAACCAAAAAAGCGTGAAAGCTATTAAAACAGATGGTAAAAGGTATGTACTTTTACACAATTTGCACTATAAAATTTAAAACTAATATATTTTAGATACATTATATTACATGCTGGAAATGAAAATGGGTTTATTGAGGGTAGTGAAGCGATATTTTCTTCGAAAACAAAATTGAGCGATTACCATGGAGAGATGAACCAGGGCAATTTTTTGAAATGGTTACAACATCAGTTATTAGAAAAATTGGAGAGTCCATCTATGATTATACTGGATAACGCCCCTTATCACAGCATGATATTGAACAAAGTGCCCAACAATGCATGGACAAAAAAAAATTACCAAGACTGGTTGACAAATCATTTTTCACAATGTTTAAAACAGAGCTATTGAGTATTGTTGCTCGGTACATAATGCTTCTTAATTATATATATTTTGGTCGACAGTTTATATTTCTTTTGTTTATTCCTATTCTTAAAATAACAAACCACCTAAAATATACGTGATTGATGAATTGGCGGAACAACATGGGCACAAAGTTCTTCGTCTGCCTCCTTACCATTGTATATTTAACCCTATTGAGTTAATTTGGGGCATAGCAAAAGGTTACTATAACAGACATATTGGTAGAGATGGTAACAGTGAAAAAGACTGTTTGGATATGTGGAACGAGGCTCTACAAACGGTTACCCCAGACATGTGGAAAAATAGTGTTCGACATACTGAGCAAGAAATTTTTAAATGGTATGAAAGAGAACGAATTTTTGATCGACCAGACATCGAACCTTTAATAATCAACTTTGAGAGTGATGAAGATTCAGATTCAGACAGCGCTGAAGAAAGAAACTCCGACTAACTTTATTGTACAGAAAGAGCTTACATCAGTAGCTTACCTAATTTTAGAATGCATTTTTCTGTATGAATTCTGTAAAATAAATACCATGCATAAAATTTGGAGGACCCCATTTGGATTTTATTCAGTACCTTTAAGCTATCAATTAAATATGGTAGTTTCATAGTGTCATCTGATCAATAATTGTCATACTTAATGATTATGCAAGTACAGATCTATAATTTTATTATACTATTATTTTTGTTCTCATTTGAGGTTAATATTGCTTATAAACCTAGATATGTAAATAATAAATTTTATTATTTTACAAAAAGTTTGGCAACAATGTAAATTTTTCAACACACCCACCTTGATGACGTGCACGCCACTTTGTTTGGCGTTGACTATAGTTGTAGTCACCGTTCTTGGCGGTTACGTCATCAACGCCATATAAAATAGTAAGCAGATGGAGTCTCCGTAGCATGGGCGCATCTACTACTGCTACTCTCTCCAGTACGCATGAAGTGGGTAACAGGGGACCGATGTGTTCATTCTCTTCCTGGAAATACTCTAATAAATTTAGCACGAGCTGTCGGCCTCCTCCATTGATCGAAATTCCGGGCATTGTGCAATTTTATATTGAAGATTGATAACAGGACACTCAAATCGCACGCCGGTGTCAAATAAGTTGTCACTCTGACAAGTTTTCGAGACGGAGACACACAACTAAAAAAAGTATGCCTTTGAGCTTACCGAACAAATGTTCACATACAGGGGTAGGTTGCATGTGTACGTGTGCGGGATATGGAGATATATAAATAAATATACTGGTAGTCTTACTTTTACCCGCTAAGAAAGGTGACTACAACTATAGCATATTTGGACACTAAAAACTACCTAGCCTGCAGAATGGCATTTTGTCGTTTTTTAGGTTTTTTAGGTTTTTTACATAATAGCTCTGCTGATCTATCAACTGCCCACATGCCGAATATAGGCCGACCGATGTAAATTGCAAATTCAAAAATGTTCATTGTCATTGAATTCAATACAAAGATTACTTTTTGTGAGGTAAAACGAAACTTAACATATTCAATCTTTACTATAATCGCTTAATCCATTTTTTCTACTAGTATGTGAACTAACTTCAGAAAGACGATACTACGTACATTATAAGGTGTGCTCGCTATTTTTCCCCAAAAAATTTGGTTTTTGCGTATTTCAAAAGATACCCTATCGATTTCGTCAGCCTCTTCATTGGTAACTCAATCGAAAATATGTATTCCTAGAAAGCAGCAGTTTTCCTTATTTTTGATCAGATGGTATGACTTAATTACGTAAAGATGTGCATGCAAAAACTTGTTGTTTCAGTTTCTATACAGCCGCTTGTATAAATCTAGTTGTCGTAAGATTTTTGCAAGATTTCTGTATTACGAAACACTCGTTTATCACTGTTTTCACAGGATGCTGCGTCTTTTATATCTTTCCTTGAGAATCAAAATGAAAGCAGCCAAAGAGTCCATGTTTGTGAACAATGTCTGCTTAACAATATGATTATTCAAGTTAGTTTGCACAGACATGCTTCCAAAGAAATTGTAGTACCTAGTATACTTGCCAAGTATACAGTTACGTGTGTAGTCTCCAATCCTTCATGCACAGTTATACAAAAGACCTGTCTACTTGTTAACTTTAACATTGTGTGTAGTCGTCAATAGACTCATGTACTTAGCAAATAAGATTGTAAATGCTATTTTCAGCAAAATGATACGCTCCTAGGTTCATATCATCTATTTATATTACAGGGTGGCCCATCCATGTGTAGACGGAATATTACTCACAAACAAATAAATTTTGGGAAAATTTATTTATGGGATGTTATACATGACATTTGAGGGCATATTTTTAAGATATTGGCCATTATACAGGGTGTTCCACATATCAAAGTTATGCATTTTGAAATGGAATGCCTAAAATTTTATTGCATATTTGGATAAACCAATACAAAAGAAGAAAATTGATATAACACTATGAGGTTTTATTGATTAGCTACTAAGATATAAGGTGTTTTGTCTAAAAAAAAACCACTTCGGCAACTCCTCAGTCCGCCACCTTGAAATTTGGAGTGCTGAATTTTATTAAAAAAAAACTTACACACCTCAGCCTCTATCTTATTTGTTACTTTTTCGAATTTTAATTTTTGCTCATACAGGGTGTTCAAAAACGCAAATTGTAGTTTTTCTCAGAAATTTCAAATGCATCAGCCTGTATATTTGTGCAAGCTTGGATACAATTTTTTATAAGCTTTTCTTTTATATCGGACACATAAGCGTTTTTACGACTATTTTTTCGGTTATTAGTCTTTTATGGAATGACTTAATTCCCCAAAATATCGCATCATCCTTGGAAACAAATAAATTGTCGATTAGCTTTGTGAGCATTATAATAAAAACGTGTTTGAAAATGAATTTTTCTAAAGAAGAAATGGTGAATATGCTGTTCGTTTTATATATATATATATATATATATATATATGAGCAGTAGTCATTGCCAAAGCCAACGACCAGTTGGACACAAAATACAATCAATTGTTAATTGGGAAATTGGCAAATTCTTAGGCTTAAGTTGACTCTTTTGACGATAAAAGCAAGCTTTCGGTATTCTCTATGGAGCCTTCATCAGGAGAGAGACTGCATTCCGATTGTTCCACTAAAATGTCTTCTCTCGTGTAATAATTTTTAATATGTTCGGGTGTATTGATATTCTTAACATATAGCGAAGGTATCTGTCGTTATCAACAAACCCAATGTCTCCGTCCCTTTGTTTTTATACTTATTACAAGTTCTATCTTCTCTACGTTCGTTTTGAAACACCTTGTGGCTGCAACCTCAACGACGAAATCCTGATGAAGGCTGCATAGAGAATGCCGAAAGCTTGATTTTATCGTCAAAAGAGTCAACTTAAGCCTAAAAATTTGCCAATTTCCCTATATATATATATATATACATAACTTGAGACGTGGTCATTGTCGTCTAGACCAGTTAGGTGAAAAATTAAAGCTTCCGCCTTTTGTTGGGTACTTCGACCAAATTTAAGCAAAGGGGACTCTTTATACTTTTTTAATTCTCTCTAGCTTTCAATGGACTTTGCCATCATCATCAGGAGCTGCAATTACAATGATAACAGTAGCAACAAAAGTGTAAAATGAATTTAAAGTGACTCAACTTACAGTAGTATGTGAGGATGTTGCTAATTGTTGTTTACGTATAGGATGAGGGAAACGTCCAGTAACATGGTGAGAGCTGGATAGATTGTACAATGGTCAAAATTATATAAAATATGACAAGAACAAGTTAAAAACAGATTAAAAATTATTTAAAAAACATTAGAGCATTACATCGTGAAGCCACTTGATGATTGCACAAAATAGTGGTCATGGAATAATGAGTGAGATGAAACCCTTTGACAGAAGGCCGAAGGATGTCAATGTCTGTGTTGAAAGATGGAACGAATTGTGAGCGTGTGCCAAACGTTGCCAAATCACTTCAGATGATGTGATTTTCAGAATTTTATGTAAGAATTTGTTAGACCGACCAGAGGCAGTTGAATAAACTATATTTTAATGAATGGGAATTTAAATTAACAATTATTAATAAATCGTGAGAAGAGAATTATTATATTTTGAGTGGAATGAAATTTACTGGTGGAATCGACCAAAACACAGATTCTATTTATGGTTGTGAAGAGTCGAAATTTGGGGAGATATGTAAGTTCTCCAATTTTTCGCAGTTTAGCAAATATGAGTAAATGACACTCAGTTGTTTAACATCTGTCTTTTTGTTGATACAGTTGTTATTCATGAAGATGTGGGACATTTCCAGGAATAAACGTTTGGAAAGGTGTTTTTCTTTATCAAGAACTTTGATACTTGTGTAATTCATAGAATGCCCTGTTGTGTTAACATGAGATGCTAGAGCGCATCTTTCAGGATGAAGCCTAGCATCAATTTTGTGTGATGTAATCCTTCCTTTAAGAGATCTGGAGGTCTGACCTATGTATATTTGGTTGCAGTTGTTGCAATTGATGGAGTAGACTGTGTTGGTTAAGCCAAGCAGCGGGACTTTGTCTTTCATTTTTGAAAAAACGCAGTTTATAGTGAGGGCGGATTTGCAAGCAATTCGAAAGTTCAAAGGACTGCACAATCTGATCTGATGTAATTCCCAATAATAACATCAATCCAAACAGTACAAGCACTAACCCGCACTCCAGACCTGGTTTTGCTGTCCTGCCCTATATCAAGGAACTGACCCCTAAGCGGATCAGATTGGGCAGTCCTTTGAACTTTCGAATTGCTTGCAAATTTGTCCTCACTATAAACTGCATTTTTTCAAAAATGAAAGACAAAGTCCCGCTGGTTGGCTTAACCAACACAGTCTACTCCATCAATTGCAACAACTGCAACCAAATATACATAGGTCAGACCTCCAGATCTCTTAAAGGAAGGATTACATCACACAAAAGTGATGCTAGGCTTCATCCTGAAAGATGCGCTCTAGCATCTCATGTTAACACAACAGGGCATTCTATGAATTACACAAGTATCAAAGTTCTTGATAAAGAAAAACACCTTTCCAAACGTTTATTCCCGGAAATGTCCCACATCTTCATGAATAACAACTGTATCAACAAAAAGACAGATGTTAAACAACTGAGTGTCATTTACTCATATTTGCTAAACTGCGAAAAATTGGAGAACTTACATATCTCCCCAAATTTCGACTCTTCACAACCATAAATACAATCTGTGTTTTGGCCGATTCCACCAGTAAATTTCATTCCACTCAAAATATAATAATTCTCTTCTCACGATTTATTAGTAATTGTTAATTTAAATTCCCATTAATTAAAATATAGTTTATTCAACTGCCTCTGGTCGGTCTAACAAATTCTTACATAAAATTCTGAAAATCACATCATCTGAAGTGATTTGGCAACGTTTGGCACACGCCCACAATTCGTTCCATCTTTCAACACAGACATTGACATCCTTCGGCCTTCTGTCAAAGGGTTTCATCTCACTCATTATTCCATGACCACTATTTTGTGCAATCATCAAGTGGCTTCACGATATAATGCTCTAATGTTTTTTAAATAATTTTTAATCTGTTTTTAACTTGTTCTTGTCATATTTTATATAATTTTGACCATTGTACAATCTATCCAGCTCTCACCATGTTACTGGACGTTTCCCTCATCCTATACGTAAACAACAATTAGCAACATCCTCACATACTACTGTAAGTTGAGTCAATTTAAATTCATTTTACACTTTTGTTGCTACTGTTATCATTGTAATTGCAGCTCCTGATGATTATGGCAAAGTCCATTGAAAGCTAGAGAGAATTAAAAAAAGTATAAAGAGTCCTCTTTGCTTAAATTTTGTCGAAGTACCCAACAAAAGGCGGAAGCTTTAATTTTATATATACATATATATATATAAATATATATATATAAATGAGTCAGTGTGGTCACGACATAACCTGAGAACGAGTTTACCGATTTCATTCGTCTTTATTTAAGTTTCCTTATACTGCATAGAAGGTTCTTACAGAAAGATAGCCACATGGTGGTAAAAATACTTCGCTATATAGTTACCTATATTCCATATATAGTACTTAGCCTTTTATTATTCATTATTCATCCCAGTTTACAGCTAAGACAGGACAGGACGTCTGTCGGGTCAGCTAGTTAAATATAAATTTGAGTTCGTCTATAAGCTGAGAGTGATTGTCGATGGCGAGACTTCCGCACTTTTCGTGTAAACATGATCCGGGTGTGTGTTTTTTTCTGTTTTCAGAAGAATACAGTTTCACGAAAGGAAATAGAGCCACGTCCATTTTCTATGAGCAAAATGCTATCTCGTTTCAAAAGATTGACCCTCTTGATAGACTGAATTCTTGGCACACTTACAGACAGAAAATTACTCTTGTTCAGTGGTGGTATCTATACAGGGTGTTTCACAACTTATCCGACAAATTTTAACCACATATACGCTGTTACGAAGGAAGTTGATTTCTCAAAAAAGATGTAGTGAAAGTCTTACAGAAATTAAGTTATAAACCTGAGTTTCAATTATAAATTGAAAAAGAAATATCTATATCTTGCGTTCATTGTCATGATATTAGAACACTTATTAATAATTTGCTGTAGTAAATGTTGTACCTACCAAACGACCGACGAAGACAAAATACCAGGAATTTTTTGTTTTTTCATACTGATAAGAACGTGTAAATAAGGTTTAATCTGTATCGTGGCTGATCTGAATGAAAAACGGTCGACTTTTGTGAAGTTAAATAAGAAAGTATTTTTCGAGTTTATGTCTTTAGTTATTTATTAATAAAAATGGCACATGTGTACAGTAATGAGGAGTTAGTGGACATTGTTTTAGCATACGGAGGTGCAGGGCAAAATTCGCGAGCAGCTTCTCGTTTGTATGTACACCGATTCCGAATAGGCACATACCACATCACGAAACATTTAGTTCAATTGTTTTACGTGCACGTGCTAGTGGAAATTTGCGCCACAGACGTGGAGTGGATAGGGGTCGGGTTTGCCCGCAACGCGTTTTAAATACCGAAGACGAAATTTTTGATTTTTTGAAAGAAAATCCGGGAATAGGCACAAGGCAGTTATCCAGCCCAACAGGTCCCAGACGTGTCACATGCAACAGCATGGCGCATATTACATGAGGCCCCTTATCACGTCCAGAGAGTCCAGGCGTTGCTACCTACAGACCACCCCCTAAGAGTAAGATGTGAGTGGTTGTTGCAAGAAAATGCTCGAAATGCCCGTTTTACAGCTGATATTTTGGCCATCAGTGAAGCTATTTTTACTCGTAATGGGATAACCAATCTTCATAATACACACGTTTATTCCTTTGATAATCCTCATGCAGTGCTTCAGATACACTTTCAACATCGTTTTTCTTTAAACGTGTGGGCAGGTATTGTCGACTAACGTCTAATTGGACCGTTCATATTGCCAGATAGTTCAGAATATTGAAGAATTGTGTGACCGAATCACAGTGGCTGCCGATAATTTGAGCCTTCAGGCACAGCAGGAAGGAGGTGTATTTGAATTAGTGTGCCGAAATTGGATTAGACGCGCCCAAGCTTGCATTGCAGTCAATGTAAACAATTTCAAACAGCTTTTATAAGTAATTGATCTGTTAAACTGTATTATTTTATTATCTCGATTTCTGTACGACTTTTATTAATTTTTTGTTTTTTTGAGAAAAGAACTTCTTTCGTAACGGTGCATATGTGGTTAAAATTTAGCGAATAAGTTGTGAAACACCCTGTTAGATACAATTTTTACCCATTACATGTTCGATAAATACGTGAATAATCACCGAGATTTAATTTGAATTGAACACAGGTATGCCTTAGTAAGTTTACTCCTTTTTGTGAGGGCTAAACACAATGTGATATCCAAACAAACATGTATTTGCCCAGCAGGCTCTCTGCCAGGTACGCTTGTCATAACTGCTTTTGCGAACAATACAGACGTCCAGGTCAATGTTAAATCAGGTCCTTCAAAAATTCATACTTCATTCAACCAGACCGTCCAACCGTGGTAGATGGGTGTTTGCTAAGCTACCCTCTTTCACCAATCTTCAATATTTAGATAGACAGCTCAAACAATTTTAACGTTTAATTACCGTGAAATATTTAAACGTGGGTATGTGCTGCTTTGTGCCCAAGATTTTCCTTTCTTCTACCGATGGTCATTAGCGTAGGTACTGTCAGGGTTACAGGATAAGGTTTTCTGCAATGAAATATTCTTAGGTTTTGAATTCAGGGTTGAGACAGATCATTTTGATATTGAAAAAATTTCCAAAGTAGATTGACTCTGTACTTGTCACGCAATCTTGTCATCAACTGGATTATGTTTAGTTGATTTGCAAACCCAGCCTTATGTGGGTTAGAAAAATGACAGAAGATTATGAGAATAGAATATACAGGGTGTCCTAGAAGGCGACATAAAGCCGGAAACGGGAGATAGGCCCAGTCATAATAATTATCAGAATATAAAGAATCTAAGTTGCGTACTTTTCAAATTATAGGTACTAATAAATCGCAAAAATCGAAAAAAGTCTACACCCTGTGATAATCTTTTAGTTACCAATACTATAAATTTAATTTTTTTTCTTATACGGAATGACGGACAGTTATTAATTCGTGAATGTATTTATTAAAGTCACAATAAATGTTCAACCTGCATTCCTTAAGCAGCAATGCAGGCTTGACATTCTCTTAAAGATGATAGGGTTATCAGACCGGCAAATATTCCGTTATCAACAAATTCAGCTGCTTTCGTTAGTCTGTCCCGTAGGTCAGCTAAACTATAGACTGTCTTCGAGTAAAGTTTTATTCCTTCACCAATCCTCAGTAAAAAAAGACCACTGGACTTAAGTCAGGTGAACGGGCTGACCACGAAATTCTACTAGGCCGCTCTATCTATCTGCTCGGGTATTCCGCATCACGATATCCTCTCCCTCTGTAAATGCTTAGTAGCATGTCTACTAATAAATTTGGAAAATGATTTTGTAAAAAGTAAATTTCGGCATTTAACCCTCCATCAGTCTCGGTGTTAGAAAAAATCTAACAAAATATAATTCACTACAGAGTTCTTATTAAAAATTAGTATTATAGCCTTGAGACTCCTGGAATGCCTCATTGGTGTCGCTAGGCAACATCTATGCATAATTCGCGTGCAAATAAAGTAAATAGTTATCTTGAATTTGATAATTTTAGTATATATCTAAGGCACGACCGATCACGTTGTTCAAAAGTGTTAGGAAGAATCTAACGGTGCGACCTATCCCGTATGTGATTTTTTCGATAATCTTGGTAAGTTGAACTGTCACGTAACTAATACAAAAGGATAATTTTAAATATTGCTAAGGACTCAAAGCTCATTTTTTTGTGGCGTTGCTTTGTCAAACTTTTTGATTTTACTGGTAATAAAGAATGATTATGATTTTGATATGTCTGTCATGTTTTCTCGTTTTCTATGAATTCCTTGACATAATTTTTATCATATTCTTGGTTAGATTTTATTTTGTCTTGTAAATAAATATACGGAAGGTCAAATTTCGTCAATAATTAGACTTATTATTGGTCTTTACAGATATGATTTTACCAAGAACAGAAGCCAAATGGCAGCAATGGTACGAAGAAGTTGAATCAGATGTAGGGTTTGAGTTAGACATAAATGACGCTGCCTCTGAACACAGTTTGCATGATACTAATACGGAGCAATCCTCGGACTCTGATGATGAGGATATTTGTTTACCTTTATCTCTATCTGCTTTGAAGAAAATACCGCATTTCACTGGAAAGGATGGCACACCATGGAAAAACTATACCAAGACGCGCATTCATTACATCTTTGGCAAAAGAGCTTATAAGACCACACATGATGAAACGAGCTCCCTTACAAATATTTCTTTTCCTCTGGGACAAAAATTCGATCAATTACTGGCATTCAAAAGAAAAATACACCCCCACAGAATCCAGAGCAGAAACCAAGGTGCGGATATTGCCAAACACGGAAAAATAGATTTACACAACATAAGTGTGACCGCTGTCAAACACCTATCTGTAAAGAGCATACCTTGTCAACTATTTTTATTTGTAAAGAATGTAATGAAGAAGAGAATTAGATTCTTATTTCCTCTGTTTATCATAACACATAAAAGTTAATTCTATAGTTAGATTCTTATTTTCTCTGTTTTTAATAAAATATATATATAATACCATTTAAAAAATATTGCTTTTATTCCAAAAATATAGAAAATTAACTTTTTAGAAAAAATCTAATTGCGCGCCTTATGTTAGATAACGTCTATACACGCGACCGATGACGTTGTTTGAGGCCGCGCGACCTCTGGAGGGTTAAGGACTCTGACAGCTCAATGGGTACAATGATTCTCCCATTTAGAATCCACGTCCACATGTTTCCTTTAAAACGATACTGTAATCTATTTTGTCTAATCAAATCTGGATTTTCTGGACGCCATTCGTGTAGGCTGTATATCTTTTTCAAGTGTCAACTCATCATAAAATTTCCCCTGAAAATGACGTCTCTGTAACATTGTTTGACCCAACTCTTGGTAGATAATCCCGGATAGTAGAGATTTTACTCGCTGTATGTGGTACGGTGGAGCTCGGTAGTTATACTTTTGGGCTTTCCCGTGCCTACTTCTAGTCGACGTACTGAAGTAGTTGGGTCTTGTTCGATCGCTTGTGGCACAACATTCTCGTAAGGAAAATGAATTCTTCCTTTACCAAGCGCTTGATTTGGGAATCGTCCCTCTGAGAGTAAACGGTGCCCATTCTCAAAAACTCGTTGATCGGGATGACGAGCACTTGGATACCTCTCACGATAAAGCCTAGCTGCAGCACTAGTATTGCATCTGCATTCCCGAAAAATGAGGTGCATGTTGGCCTATTCCTGTACGATGTACACAGACATGGTGGCACTACACGATCGTTAAACTAAATATATATATATATATATATATATATTATATATAAATGAATCCCTATTTGGCGTGGTCACGCAATAACTTGAGAACGACCGACTTTACCAATTTCATTCATATTTTCTTTTAAAGTTTCCTAACGCTGTATAGAAGGTCCTTACATCAAGGAAAACCTAATGGTTATTTAAGCTACGCACGTTTGCTTGGGCATGGAGCACGCACAGCAGAAGAAATATCCCAAGTACCAAAAACAGCTATTGACAGTTATCTATGTGAGGGAAAATTGCTAATAAAAATACGGTACTTTCATTTGTGTACTTACATTTCTTCACCATCCGTAGTTAGTGATGGTCGCTTCAAAAGAAACTGCAGTGTTACTTAAAATCTTTGTCAGTTAACTCTATGAATAAAAATGGCGGATAAATATACGTTTCTTTTGTACACGCACTTCGCTATACAATGACCTATACACATATTTCATATATTTTCCCTTTTATTATTCATTATTCATTCCAGTTCATAGCTAAGGACGTATCGTTGGTCATTCCTACAATATTGTAGGACGTCCTTATGGCCATCCTGATTTTAATAGTATTTTCTCTCCTCCAAAAGGCTGTGGAATTCCTAGATTTCTACTGCACCATCTCAACGTCAGCGCTCTCTTATTGTGAGGCTAGGTTATCTGTCTGAATTGTAGGAAATTTCAGGGTGATATAACATAACCTGAAAATAGAACGCTGACACGGAACAGTAGAAAGCGATACGGCCCTTAAGACAGGACAACGTCTATCGAGTCAGCCAGTTATTAATAAAAGTGGCGTTACAGATTGTATATTTTTCCGATTCTCTCCGAATAGTGATTCAGACGTGGTGATGATAGACAAGACTGACATTCACGTTTATATTTAGATTACAATGTCTAAGAGGCGTGTAATGTTGCGGAGATCAGAAACTTCTTAATATGTAGTAGAACATCTTTAACAGATACTGCAAATGCAGCATTCACATACACCTCCTACCCTCAATTTTAAGCTCCTCCAAAATATTTTTATTAATGATTGGCGGATCGGCCGTCAAAAGGCAAAGTTTGAGCGATTATTATGCTTTTTCGCTTTTTGCCCGAAGCGCCGCCGCCACTGGATAGACCAAAACCTTTATAGCTTGTTCGTCCCTGGTAACTTCTTGCCAAAATGTAATCAAAATCCAAGCTTTACTTTCATTGTTACAGAGGGCTCAAGTACTAGCTGACTGACCCACAGACAGACAGGCAGACAGACCGACCGGCAAACAGAACAAAATAAACTGGTATCATGATAGGTATATCCCATGCAATATCCAAAAACGTAAAACTTTATTTTCGAAATATGCATACCTATACCCAAGGTGTAAAAATAAGGAATGCCTAATGCCCTTGATCTCAAATGAAATTAATTGCTGGTCTTAATAAGGGTCGGGACCTCAGGAACTATAACAGACAGAAACATAGTTTGCTGCTTATGAAGTCATCGTCAATATTTATAAATACTCTTTTTTTAAAATATAGTTCACACGCATATGGATGAAATACGAATAGGATATAAGGTGAGTATTTCGCGTTCCCTTAAATATCAAATGAGACTGATTATTCACTTTACTTCGATTAGTATTCCAAATATAGAACGTTGTTGACAGGAGGCGTCGTGTTACCGAAAACCGAAACGTGTCATTAAACTTTAATAGACCTCAAGTCAATTAGTACGAATAGTAGCAGCACAACCCAGCGTGTATAAGCTCCAAGCTTCAGAATTCCTCCCAAACAGCATTTCCTGTTCTGTCATAAATCATTACTACGTCTCTTCCAGATAATCATCCTTGTCATATCGCGGCATTCTACCCTGAAACCAGGGGCAGGGACACCCAATGAACGAGTGTCAGAATTTTTTGATTGTTGCGATATCAGGTGACATTGAGGCGTAACTGGAAGTGCATTTGTCAACATCATCAATAAATCATATCGATAGTCATTTTTGCTTTTACTTTCGGGAAACACGTTTGGTATTTCCAGGGTGACACTACAACCTTAGCAATTCACTGTACAGGGTATCCAAAAAGTCATGTATCAAACGAACGAGGTGATAAGGGGGTTATTTCCAATCAGAAAAACCATATGTTATATGTCCTTATCCGATTATGCACGATCTTTGAGTTATCACGATTATGAAGAAAAGGTGATTTTATCTTGTCAAAAATTATACAAGGAAAACCAAATTTGCCTGACGGCTTGAGCTTAACGTGTACGAGAGAGAAGCACATCCTGAGTTATTCTTACACTTTGCGACAGCGAGCATGCAGAAAATGTAACAAATACCATTACGCAATACAAACTATCACTGCTTGCGTGTGGGTAGATGAAAACAATTTCGAAACAGGACGACACTCTCCAATGAGCGTTAGATCGGCACTGACCAAAATCGCTCATCTATGATCAAAGAGGTGGAAACCTTGCCTAGGAATGTACGAGATGCGGTGCGATCCGGAATTGATCCTAAACTGATTCGACACAATTCAAAAATGTGTACGCTGAAAGTAAAATCATTATTTGGACGTAAAGAATAAACCAACGCATATTTTCAACACTCATATTAATTCTAGGAACTGACGTAACATATTGGCAACGTGGCACACTACCGCCTTAGCATTGCTAGGCAACGCGGTGATGCGCTTCGCCATCCAGTCGGCTATTATCTCGTTCTAGGACATGTGTCTATACACACTTCTATATCGTACACATTGAACTCAAGCCGTCAGACAAATTTGGTTTTCGGTGTATAGCACTCGAGCACTCACGTAAGTCTGTAGAAAAATTGTTAGGCAGATAAGCTGCCCAAAATTAGAAAAAACTTCTGATTGTCATTTCCTTTCAAAGTACCTTTTAAGTATTCGAATATCTTGCATTGCTTTTGCTGAAGATAGACTATATGCTGCAGGTCCCTTAGCCACATTCCCATTTTATAAACTTAATCCGACGACTTCTACTGTCAACCTTCTATATTCCGAAAAGGACAAGAAATCAGTTCAGGGATTGTAAGTCTTCAAACTTGAATGGTTCCTAGCTCTAGCCTATCCAAGGGATGGCAGCTTTGGTATAATTTTCTGTAATAAAAGAATTCAGAGACAGCGCCGTATTACCTGGACGTATAACCGCAATTATCAACGTTTGGTAATCAAAATATAATAAAGAGAAAGTGAATCCTTCAATATAATGGATAATTTCTTTGTAAGCTTTTAATCATTTGTCCTCACTGCTCGATATTTATTGTGTTTATACATGTATTTCTAACAGATTCTCCTACCGTTTTTTACATCAGCTTCAATAATGTTTTTCCGCTGGATGAACATTTCTTGTGATAAAAGCAGATCTATATCTATATATGCTTATCGTAACAGATTGAACACATTTGGATTATTACGCTGTACCTGTATTGTGATTTACGAGTAACTTGTTGGAATGTTACACACTTTCTTGTAATTGTAATGACATTTACGTATACCTATTTTTCCGGCATATTTGCTCAAACGCATATATGACCCTCAGTGTCATACTGACAAGTCTTACATCATGTAACATGATCTTATAGGACAATCAATGATCTATCCATTTAATAGATCTCATGAATCGTTGTTCAGAATAGGTGCGACATAATAAATATTCTGACGTGCATTGTGCGGAGGAGATCGGTCAAGCTGGAACTACGTTGTTGTCCGGCTAGCTAAAGGTATGTAATCTAACAGTCCTGAAAAATTATATACAGTAATGGACAAAAGTATATAGACGAATTATTATTGTGCTGTATTTCTTGTTTAACTTTTATTATTACACCAACCTGTATACGTAATTCGTTATAGCACAATACTCACTAATACATAAATAAATTCATTAGACTCCCTTCAATAAAAAAATATTTGAAATAAACTTCAACTATGAAGGACAAAAATATATAGACAAACAGTTATAGAAAAAAGAAGCAAAATCATTGGATTACAGAAAACCAACCATGGTTGTGTTAATATTTTGTAGTATAACCATTATTATCAATCACCGCCTAGCATCGTCTCGGCATATATTGTAGAAGCTTCTTGATATAAGATTCATCAATCTGTCTCCACTTTTGCTCTAAAGCGGCAAAAAGTTCATCCTCGATTGAATAAACTTTATCTCGTATTTGCTTATCTAAGTATTCCCATAGATTTTCAATGGGGTTTATATCGGGAGACTGCGAAGGCCATTTGAGAACTGGTATTTTTTCATCCAGAAAAAATGTCTTTGCGAGATTTGAAGTGTGCTTCGGGTCATGATCTTGCTGGAAGATTGATCTTAAGGGCATATTGTCTTCCATATAGGGTAACATGACATGATTTAGTACGTCTGTGTATACAAACTTATCCATGATGCCATCTATTCTATGTAAAGGTCCCATCCCAAACCCCTAAAAGCACCCCCAAACCATAACAGACCCGCCTCCATGTTTGGCAGTAGGCAAAGTGTACTTGGGGTTCAATCTCTGTCCACTAAGACGTCTAACGTAATGATCCAAACATATTGAACTTGGATTCGTCACTGAAACATACCCTTTTCCAGTCACAGGTGCTACAATCAAGATGCAACCGTGCAAATTGTAATCGGTCCTTACGGTTTTTCCTCGAGATTAGCGGCTTCTTACTCGGGCGACGTGCAAATAACTTCAAATCATTTAATCTTCTACTTATAGTTTTCATAGAAACACTGACAATTCCTTTTGTTCCGATTTCGGCTTTTATTTGTCTTGGGGTTTTAAACGGATCTTTGGTCGAAATTACTTTTATTAATCTAACTGATCTAAAATTTAGTTTTCTAGGCCGACCACTTCTCTTAGAGGCTTCCAAGATACCTTTTTGTTTATATTTGTTCAATATTGCCCAAACTGCTTTAGGCTTTAGCTTCAAATTTTTGGCAATGTCGACTAGACGTTGACCATCTTTGTATAACTCAATGATCTTAGTTTTCACATCGAACGAAATTTCTGGGCCACGCGGCATGGTCTTAAAATCACTCAACTTATTCCACAATAATTGATGAACACAAACTAATCCTCTTCTGACACGAAACTATACTAAACTAATGTTGAAAAGAATTTGTATACATATTTTTGACCGTCAAAAAAGTGCTTATATTCAGACTTGTATTGTGTTCATTGCAGATAATGTAAAAACAAGGAATTCAGTTTTTCTAATAATAACGCATTTGTTTATGGAGCAATGAAATATGAATTCGTTTTCTAAAGATATTTAAGTAAATATTCATATTTATCTATATACTTTTGTCCATTACTGTAAGTTGTTCTACAATTTTTTTCTGGCAACTCAGATAGGTCAATGAATTTATTATTAACTAGCTAAGCTCATAATTTGACTCCGAACCGGTATTGGAAGCATTCCTGTCTCCTGCTCATTGATGGATTCTCTAAAGCCCAGTGATGTAAATTGTGAATGTTACAAATAAATGCTCTTCAAAAATTGTCTCTGTCCATCTATGACTTTTTTATCGTCGATCATACATATTTATCTCAATTTATATCCTGATATTAACCAAAATTTTGTGATTAATTTTTATTGTGAAACCTCTCTGATCCTAGTGCGCCGCTCATGCTGCTTGAAACCAACTGAGAATTCGAACATCGCGTATTCTCTTCGATATCAGCTAAACTTTCATAATTTCCATTATCGACCGACCAGGGTGCATTAGAACCCGCCTTTGGCTATATTCGTCATTACTCGATGTCCGTAGGCATTGAAACTGAACTCGCAGCTATCAAGTTGCTGTCTGGACTAGTTGCAAAGACAATGCAACAAAAGACGCGTTGGAATCTTGAGCCGTTGCAACAAGTTTCGAACAGTGTGATGATAGACAATACGCTGAACTGAATAGGTGACAGGTAAGCCAGAGGACGTGAGAGCCTTTCTTTGATTTCAGCATCTGGACTGAGGATGGTGTCAGCTTTGGTAGACCACTTATAGACGGTGTTTCTTGTCTACTTGCACATAACGTTTTGACTTTTCCAAAAGAAGCAGCGCTGTCTAAGGTTGGTCGTGGTTGCGGAGACAAAAAGCAAACATATTTAGTTTCGCCTGTGTATATGTGAATTCTTTGTGAATACTTAGTATTCCTACTACTTGATGGAGTATGGAATGATATTAATATCACCTTTGAAATACCACTTGCTTTTCGCCTACTTACACAAAACAGGCTAAGAAGGTTGATTCGGTGCTTTTGACCAATTCGCATTTTTTACGCTGTCTGAGAATATATTTTGTCAGGCGAATTATCAATATCCAATATGTTGAAGGATGTTTCGAGAAAGTATATATGTACATTTAAAATAACGTGAAGTTACTATAATCATGCTGTTTATCAAGATACAAAGATTTTCAATCAAACCCATTTTTCTTCAGAAGCAGTCTGACAATAGTTTCTCAAGCGTCGCTGTAGTGGTCTCCTGTTCTTTCCTTTTTAACACGCTTTTATTAGCTTGGCCTGTATTGTATGTATGTAACAAAATCTTTGAGCATAATCTTCACCAATTTCCAGAGGTTTGATTAATTTGAAGTTTCGCACACGTAACAAGGACCGATGACAATGCACTAATTTGATAAAAGTTCTCCATTATTTTTATTACCGCCAGGATTGATAAATTCTTTTATAGATCCTCTGTAGGCGAGTAAGAGAGATAGAGCTAGCGCGCGATCTGCGCATGCGTGCTGTTTGTTGATTCGGGCACTCGGCACATCACAACGGAGGCACATACTTTTTCAATGTAGTGCATTCTCACCTTTTTCTTTGCGAATGTTGCCATTAATCCTGAGTTGGACTTCGACCGTCCACAAGATGCAAGGCTGTACAGTCGGTCATGCAGTCATTTATCTAGGCTCACGACTGTTCGCTGCTGGACAGGCTTATGTAGCACTTAGTCGTGTAAGATCTTTAGACGGTATTCGGATTGTAGAACTTGATTGCTCTAACAGAAAAGAACACATGCAACAGTGAAGCATTAAATGAAATGATTACGAATTGATTAGTCAGACATTTCAATACCACTTGCCCACGAAAACTAATTGATAAATCGAACTAAAAAATGAAAAATAGATAATAGTTTAAAAAAACTAACAAAACATGCTTTTATTATTTATTATTTTTTACTACATTTTTATAGCAGTCCTCTCATAGATAGTTACCAATAGAATGATTGTAACATATAACATATCAAGCACCCCACGGTTTTTACTCTGAATTGAATCATCCTGTTAAAAACTTAAACTTTATTATAATTTTATTTTGAGGTCATTAATTATGACTGATTGTTCGACCATCCACTACTGTAATATAAACTCTTTGTAATTAAACTTATTTTCAACTTTTTAGTTCGGTTAGCTGTAAAAGCATGTTTTTTTATTTTTTTAATTATTATTTATTCATATTTTTATTTTTCTTGTTTGTTGACGAGGCGATTAGTTTCCCATTCTTTACTAAACACTTCCTAGGCTATGCACATGACAAGGCACATCCTGTTGGCTTGGTCTACGCAACGCCACTGCTAGTGGTGTAACCTGTTTTGAAAAAGACTCCCAGCAAACTTGCAAAATAACGCTAAATCAACTCGCTTGGGTTCGTTTACGTTTTTCGCCACCTTGGTGCCCGAAAAACCTGCAAAACTCCAGGAGGCCGTTTCAACACCTTAAGGGACCCTATCTAAGCTACAGGACCTCCGGAAGAGAGCGCAAAGATAAGGAGACTCTGCGCGTAGACCGTGTGTTGTTTTTAATTTTTGTCTAAATGTATTTCTTATCGCTCCACAGCCTCGTGCCAAAAGAATCTTACCCTCAATCCAATGATCTCCTAATTACTCAGTTCTTGCCAACTCAGGCTCTACCCAATTAGCAAAGTAGAGCTATAAGCTTTTGGTAAAAGAACTGTTCAGCCGTAAAAGCTGCCCATTGTTGCCTGAACACCAAAATGATAGCTTAATGTTGTGTGGAATGCAAATTTGCTTTCTGTAGCATACTTACTCTAAAATCAGGTGTTTAAAATATTCTTATAGCATAGTTATACAACACCTTATAGGACAAATTTTGAACTGTTGCCTAAACGTTTATACAACTAGTTTATACAGCATATTTGCGTGGCAGTCAAAATTCTTGTGTGTTGATGTTTTGGGTTGGAAATTTACAACTTTAGCCAACAAATTACTCCTAATGGAAGCACTTATACAACTGTCGTATAGTAACTGTTTAAGGCTGTACATCTGCAACAATATTACAACTCTTTTAGTACAAAATTGGTGTGCTCGGTATACATTTCTTGCTAAATATGTTGGTATACATAACTTAACCGTAACCTAGCTTTCTGCTGTCATCTGTTTAGTTGAAATGCCATAACCAATATTTAAAGTCAAACAACTTATCGTCGGCTCAATATGCAAAGGACACAAGTCCCATACCACTGATTTTAGAGGAAATGAAAAAAATTGTCCCATTTCTGAAGTGTTTATATTTTATTCATATACTTGAGACATGCAATGAAATGCAATTTGATTAAATTTAACGGGGCTTATGTGACTATCTTCAGTTTTTCAATAAATATGTGGAGTTATGGGGTTTTTCGATAAAACTAGTACGCATTGTTCCAATAAGGTTCATTTTTAAGTGCAACTCTACATAATATAAATCATTTATTCATGTGTGAAGCAATTCATTATAAAATCCATGGTAGTCATTAACTATTGTTGCTTTCAAGGCCTTGAGATGCTCATACTTTGACTTTTTTTATCGGAATCCTTTCCACGTAAAGCTGTGTCAAATCTTCAATTATTTTCCCATGTTGTGCATTTCTTTTACACCTTACGGGTAATGGTGACCAATCATGAGTGTGCCTCACCTTAGTATATTGTTCCATCAGGTTCATACTACAATTGTCTTATTGAATTAACTGTTTCGGAGGTACCAGGTCTTATTAAAGGATAGTAATTCAGACTGTTATAGTCTTTAAAAAAACTCATAATTAAGGTACTCAACCTTATATGGAGAAGGATGTCTCAGAGCAGTTCTGCAGATTCCTATATAATCAGCAGGGACTTTAATAGTAGCATCTTTCAGCTGCCTTTCTATTGCAGAGTGCATAGAATCACACTTCATTTGAGGGTGACCTCTCTCTAGGTACCTTTGGAAAATAGTTACTTTTATCAAGATTGCTAAATTGAGCGGAGCATTGGCAAGTGTAACATTTCTGTTTTGACTGGTGTATCCGTCACAATATAGAATGCAATATGGAACTGAATACTGGTCAATTTCGCTTGATAGGAATTGTACTACGATTGAGGAATAAGCACTTTCTGTTAAACCTGCCTCTGTTTCATGCCACAAATAGCATGCCCCACTCTTTGTCTTCAAATCATAGAATGTGAAATTGTGTACAGCCAGTTTAGTTTTAAAATAGAGAGATGACACATTTGATTTTGGAGCAAGTAACACAGCCTGCATATCCATAGTGTATACCTTGTAATCTTGAGTAGAGTTTTTATCTTTGTCTTTTGCAGCTCTCGCCTCTTGTCTTTTCTGTTGGTGTAAGTTATACACTTGCGCTATAGACAGCGGTCGTTCATTATTGCAATATGTGTTGCAGAGCTCATATAACTGAGACTTAGATTTCCAATTAGATTCCAAATACTGCTTTTTGCCAGAGCTGCGACAGTAATGACTTTCCATTTTTGGTTATATATCAAAGAATTCCTTTAAATGTCTTTTTCTTATTTCCCTTTCACCTCCAGGATCCTCTAATTCAGGATTTACTTTACTCTCATTAGCTTCTGTGAAAATGTGTTCTGTGGACTCTTGCTATAGCTAAAGTATTAGCAAACAGAGATTTGCAAACTCTCAGTTTAGAACCATCTACCTTTCTTAAGAAGAACATGTACGTACAAGTCCTGATAGCATCGTCTTCCTTCTAATTTCTTTTTCGCTGTGTTGGTGTACATTCAGCTAGTGCTGTTACAAATAGCTGTTTCTCCTTCCATGATAACTTATAAAACTGATCAAAAATCAATTTTCTGTCAGTTTCAGTAAGTTGGGAGCACTGAAGTTTGGATCGATAATCAGTTACACAGTTACACCTGCCTAACAAAGTCTTATCTGGTTTCTTAAGATCATATTTCCCGACGTCGGTCGTTAGGTTTTCTTTTCCTTAAGTAAGATAAACCACTGTCTCTTCTTTTTTTGTTTTGCTCTTGCTTCCAATCTTTAATGTCTACTTGTCTCCTTTTACGTCGCTGTCGCTTAATATTTTCTAAAGATCTATTTATTAATTTCTAGTATTTCTGCGGCTTTTTCTTGCTGCAAGTTCTGAATTTCTCTTAATACATTTTCAGATGAATTACTTTCGTCTTTCTCAGCATTTTCGGTGTCTCCGCACTTGTTCTTGATTTTCTTGTTCCTGATTGTTATCACCTTGATTTGGCCTTTGTATCGATACATTTTCTGGGGTTTGCACTATCGTATGGTCTGAGATTCCAAAGCATTGTGTTTCGTCTAAAGGGAAAACGGCATCAATCATGTTTTCTGGTACAACAGAACCACTTGGTCCAGGAATGTCTACAAAATCGATCTCTACATCAGCTACGCCTTGATTAGTGATGATGAATATATTGGTTCATACTACACAGGTCTTGTGAAAGTTCAGTTGTGCATGTTCGGTCGGCAGAGGTGTACTTCTGATTTGTCACATTTACATTCTAAGTGCTTCTACTCTGCTCAGTACTGGAATTACTGCTAACAACCATTTTATGGATTCTTGGTGTTCCCGTTGACATCTTTTCTAGATCTAAAATGAAATTACAGGTTTTAGTCGTCTGGACGCATTTTTATATCTTAGGAAATCCTTCAATGTTGCATACTGAACTTGTGGATAGTACCTAATTCAAATTCTATACAATTTTCAGCAATATACTATACTATACACCAGTATCTATATTGACCACATCATATTGAGCATACAAGTCCAAATGATAAAATCACATAACTCCGTAGTTTACGTTTACGAGACAATTAGCCGCTATCCAATATCAAATTTCATATAATCTTGATTCTAAATGATACTGTTAACTTACCCTATTGAATCAGAGTTTTACTCCAAGCTAAACTTGCACCAATATCAAATACTACCGCCAACAGTAACAGTGATATAGCTTTTTTATATATTTTGAAGCTGTAACATCCATTTCAGGACTCTTGTTCATAGAAGTTTCGATGCTACTTTTAGACATACTTTCTGCACTGGAAATATTGACATGATTTTCTGGATCTACAATAAATGGAACGTACATTTATCATAAGTTTATTTCTGGAACTGTCAGGCTGATATTCAAGGACATAAAATGGACACATGAATGCGTAATAGTAAATGTTGGAAATTGGTCAGCTCCAAATTTTTTCAGAGTGACTAGGGAGTTATGTGATAAGTCATTTCTTATGGATGTCTCATAATCTCAGAATGTAAATTCAATGTCTTTGAAAATGGCACACTGGTGCCATTAACACAAATGTCATATCAATCCTGTTCTTTCAGAAGGATCAATTCGAATATGTAGTAAGTATGGGACATCCCTCAAAAAAATTGAGAGAATTCTTTTTCAATTTGTTTCTATCAGCTCCCTTAGCTCAACGTGAATGTATACCTACTATAAATGATCTGGTAAGAACTACCAAGATAATGCTCCTCTATATCAAACTCTTACTTATTTACACAATCCTTCCTTTCCGGTATTTCCGAAACAAATATTTACTTTCGTTAACCATTCTAAGCAAAGAAAGTCTTTTCCAATACTTCAATTCCGATTCAATCTATCCCGTTTATTGGATGTACTATGTCAGAACAATACTTTTTTTCATCTTTCTCTCTTTACAAACGTCATCCAGACTTAATTTGTTTTTGGAACGTGAAAAAGCTTCCTTCGGTCTTGAGGTTCTGTTGGCCCGTTCATACCAGGCCAGCATACAATGACTGGCTCTTGTTTGCGCTAGGCTATATTAAACATAATTAAAACATGTTATTGGTTGCCGTCGGTCTCTCAGTCATTTGTCTGGTAACCCAAAACCTATCTATGATACGAAAGTAGCAATCGATATTCTGACACTTCTAACTATTTGGCATCTGAAGGTCAGCCCAAAGGCGCTGGAGTTACCGGTGAAACTAAGAAAAACAATGCTAAAAATATGTAACTTTCGTTTCAGATGTGTTTATTTCTAAAAAGTTGACTGAAAAAGTGCACTCCATAACTGCATAAAATACAATTTAGATTGGTTGAAATGGATATGTTTGCTTTCCGTCTCTGTAATCACGGCCAACTGCAGGTTCCATGCTCATTAGCAGCTCATCAATGCGGTAGTAGTAGTCCTGGAGACAGATGAATGTTTAGCAAACAAGTGGGTATGGTCTTTTGGAAAGCTCAAAGTACTGTGCGGAAGTAGACAAATATTTATACAATTTCAGTGAATAAATCCAAAAAGAAAATACCACAAAGATTTTCCAGGCTGGTCTGATGAATGTCGCCTCACCAAAACGGGAGACCCATGAAGTATCGGTAATACTATACTAATACAGGGTAAACTAACTGTTCTCTCTAATGTCTGTCCCTCTGGTTCATCTAATTTACAATTAGCAATTTCTCCATTCCCTTCATGAGTTTCGGGACTACTCTGAACATTTTCCAAACCATACCTAAAAAAAGAATTGAATTTCATTGTGTTTATGCTAGGTAAATGTTTCCAAAAATTGTGCAAACCGTAAATATATACTGTGAAAGTTTTTGAAACACCAAAATGTGATGATTATGCTCTGATTACAAAGCGCATGTACCTGGTTTATACGAGGGGGTACCCAAACAAACCGGAATTATTTTTTAAAAGCTATTTTTCAACTTTTTCACAAATTAATCTTATCTAATTCAAAATACTGTCCACTACATCTAATACACTTGTCCCACCGGCGCTTCCACTGCTCGAAACATTTTTTGAAGTCCTCCTTAGAAATGTCTGACAGCTCCTCCCTCGTTTTTTCCTTAACCTCTTCAAAGTCCTTAAAGCGGCGTCCTTTCATGCCCCTTATCATCCGTGGAAATAAGAAAAAGTCGCGCGGAGCCAGGTCAGGCGGATAAGGTGCGTGTGGCAGCGGAACCAAAGCCATTTTAGCTAGGTGCATTATCGTGGTGGAAGAACCAGTCTCCTGACTGCCATAAATCGAGTCTTTTTTGCGGAACAATGTTTCGCAATCGTATTTTTTTTTATTTGGCTTTAGGACTAAGCCATGCAGCCAGAAACTAGGTTGGTATTGTATATATATATATATATATATCTAATTATGGACAAACACACGACGTCACAACGTCCATGGCGAAGGCGAGATTCGAACTCGCGGCCCGGCCGGCCGGCTGATCAGTAGCACGACACTCTGACCCACGCGGCCAGCCGAGGTCCCCGCAATCGTCTTAAAGCCTACAAATAGCACAAGCTCTCGGATTTTTTCAACATTTTCGTCGATTCGGGCAGTTGATGGACGTCCAGAGCGAGATTTGTCATCAATCAACATGTCGCCATTTTTTAATCGAGCCAACCACTCGTACACCTGAGTTTTCTCATAGCATCATCTTTGTAAGCTGTTTTCAACATTAACACACCTTCAGCAGCATTTTACAAATTAGGAAGCAAAATTTCACAGCTGTACGTTGCTTGCCATCGTAAAACACGAAACAGCTCTTGCAAAAATCATGACTACAGAGGAACGAAACAAGCCAGATCGACAACCCAGGTGGCACTGAACTGGTAATGAGTTGTGCTGTGCGCCTCTATTGGGCAGAATGTGTACTAGACAAGCTACGCAAACTGCAATGCTATTCCGATTATTTTTCGGTATCTTCTCGAATATGTAATCAAAGTTATTACTTACTGAAAGATTGAAGTTCAGGAAGATGTAATGTAGGGGGAGCGGTTCTCTTCAGACCTCTCTTGGTTTCTAGGCACTTTATCCCTTTCCTAAAAATGACTTATTGCCCAAAACTCGCTCCGTTTGTTAAATAGAGCGGCATCATATCTTGGAAATGTATGCCTTTTACTTATTGTATCAGTACAACCAGGTACCACGCACAAAGTCCTCGCTTAGCCTCCATTAAAAAGATTAAGTTTGTAAATTTAAATTCAGTTCAACGCTCAATAGATACCAGTATCACCGACACAAAGCTAATAAAAATCCCGGCGCCGCACAACATTCAACATCCAATTCAAAATTTCGAATACATCAACGTTAAAGCATTGAAAGTTAGACTGTCAAAAAGAACGATGGGGAAATCCAGCATCAGCGTCACCCTGTGGTTGTACTCTGTACTATATAAGATTATTTGGTTGCATACCAAACATACGTCATTATTGCGATTTTCATCGCGATACGATTGCAATCTACAATGGCGGGAATAGAGAAGCTGACAAGCCAGCTAAAGCAGAAAGAAGGTGCTTTCACCATGCTTGCGGAGCAGTTGAAGAACCTGGAAGAAGCTTTCATGCAGCCAAAACAGGAGATAGAGGAATCCAAAGGGAAGCTCCTCAAGGCGAAGCGGAAGGCAAAGAAGACCCTAGCAGTAGAAGAAGACGAGGACCAGAAGACCACAGCGGACAATGAGATGGATGCCCAAGAAGTAGACAGCCAGCAACAGGACGACACAGAAGAACAGAAGACGTCAGCCTACAAGAGCGACACGGACTACAGTGTCGTCACCACGCGGAAGGAAAGAGTAAGGGTTCACTCCTCCGACGAAGACGATGCACCCAGGCAGCCAAAGAAGCCAGCTGCCACCCAGAAGAAGAGTCCTAGAGAAGCCAGGACCATCGTAGCCCCTATGTCAGGAAGAGGAGTTCCACAAGTCAACATTGAGGGCACCGCTGATTGGTCATCCTTAAGCAGGATGATCAACAATAAGAAAATCCAATTCTCTAAGGCAAGGACGGCGGAAAAAAGTGTGAAGGTGTTTACCAACACACCCGCAGACTACCGGCAGCTAGTTACTCTGCTAGACTCAATGAAGAGGCCCTTCTTCACCTACCAGCCGAAGGAGGATAAGTTGGACCAGGGAGTGATTTGAGGACTTACCAGAGAGATGTCTACCGAAGACATCAGAGAAGATCTAGTGAGCCAAGGGATCGCAGACGCCGAGATTCAACAGATGCAGAACAGGAACACCAACCAGCCGCTACCGCTCTTCCTCGTGAAGACGAGGATGGCGGAAAAGCTGCAGGAGGTCCAGAGGCTGGCCATGCTCACGGTCAGCTTCGAGAAGAAAAAGAGATCGACCGAGCTCAGCCAATGCTCAGCGGTACGGGCACATGCAGCGAAACTGCCGTCTCGCTGAACGGTGCGTCAAGTGTGGTGAGGACCACAACAGCACCAACTGCAGTCTGCCGACGCCACCAATAGGGCAAAGCAATGCCAAGTGCTGCCTTTGCAGAGAAGGACACCCAGCCAACTACAAAGGATGTAGTAAAGCCCCGACGAAAGCTGCTGCTGCCCCCAAAGCAGCCTCCACCTCAAATAGGACGTCTTACGCTGAAAAAGCAAAGAAAACTAAGTCCACTTCTGCCCCAGCAGCCGCCACTGCTACTGGAACTACGGCGCAGAAGCAACACGGCGATGACAGACTGCTAGCTATGATGCAAGCCAGCATAACCCGCCTGGATGCACTCGAGGCCAAGATGCAAGACAAGCATAAGCCAGCAATGACTAGGACCAGGACCCATCAGGACCAGGACCAACCAGGACCAGGACCTACTAGGACCAGGACCCATCAGGACCAGGTAACATACAAGTAGTAGAGGACTTGAAACTCTTGATTTTTCGAAAACAAGAGTTTCAATAGACCACAGCAAACCCTATATCGATGCTCGTTTAACGACATCGATAGAACTGTGCGAGGTAAAGGGAACCAACCCGGCGTTCCCAGAGACTGAAACACATGAGGAGATGTTGTAGCAGACCGCAGGTCACGCACAACACATGGCCTACCCAGACGCTGATGAGTCGGGCCACGCGGAGGTTAGGGTTTAGTGGGTATTAGGTGGTCTCCTCAAGACAACCCTGGAGTCCCACACACGCCGTAACTCGGTCTATGGTATGGTGCATAACCGCATTCCCCCCTCACCAAAAAAGAACCAAACATACCATCATTTAACTTTCTTCTATAAAGTAGATGTTATGTGAGTCTTTTTTGACATATCCCTCTGATACATGGTTAAAGGTAGGGGTTGTCTTTGACGGTTTGTGGCTAAATTATTTTTGGGTAAATACTTCCTTGACGTCTACCAACAACTACAGTGGAATCCACTTTTAGGCTCGCTTAAAATAGACCCTCGCTTATAGCGGACTATTTTAATCCATTATATTAACTATTTTGGTAGTTCCCCGAAGCAGATTTTGTTGATGCAATCGCTTACGGCGGTTTGGCTTCGCAATTTGCACTCAAACCTGGCCACCAGTGTTATACTGTATTTATTAGAGTTATAAACATGCCGAAAAGTGCGAAACGTGCATTCATTTTACACGAAAAGTTCCCAATAATTAGTGAGCCTGAACAGGGTTCATCTCAAGCAAATAGATGTACTCGTATGGCTATAAAAATCCACTACTTCAAATATTTGGAAAAATGACTGCAAATCGAATAGTCAAAAGAAAAAAATGCGGCTAACGCTACACCCCAAGTCGATGATATGCGGTTTCAATGGGTTCAACAAAAGCGTGCTAACAGTTTTCCAATAAGTGGACCTATGCTACAAATAAAGGCTGAAGAATTTGGGAAATTGATTGGAGATTACTTCAAATGTAGTTCCGGTTGGCTAGACAGGTTTAAGAAAAGACATAACACTGTTATTGAAAAAATGTGTGGTGAGTCAGCTTCAGTTTACAAGAACGTTACCAATGACTGGATTTCTCAAGTTTGACCCGTAATATCCACAGATTATTCAGACGACAACATATTCAATGCAGATAAAACCAGGATATTTTATAGAATGATACCAGATAAAACTCATAAATTAAAAGGTGAAACTTGCAATAGAAGGAAACTGTCAAAAGAGCGAATAACTATTATGATTTATGCTAATTTTTTTTTATATTCACTGGCAGTGATAGAAAGAATTTATGACCTTTTTTTATTTCAGGGAAATTTAAGAATCCCAGGTGTTTCAAAAATGTTAAAACAATTCCCCTCGATTATGTTGGAAATAGTAAAGCTTGGATGACTTCATCTATTTTTGAAAATATTTAAAAAGTGGAACGCTGAACTTGTTAAGAAAAATCGTGAAATTTTGATCTTGGTCGATACCTGCCCCGCTCATCCAAATATTTCACATAATAACATCAACCTTCAATTTTTTCCATCCAATGTGACATCAGTTCAGCAACCAATGGACCAGCGTGTCATTTGGAGTCTTAAACAAATGTATCGGAAACATATGTTGATGAAAATTATGGACCTTCAAGAAGATGTCAACATTACTAAAGCCGTCATCATTTTAGATGCTATAAATTTGATTACTATTGCATGGGAATTGGTTACTCCAGAAACGATTCGTAATTGTTTTCGCCAAACTGGTTTAGTGAAAAAGATAACTGAAATAGTCAATGATTTCAATCCAGAAGATGAAATTCCATTAAGCGATTTACTGAAAGTAAATAGTTTACTGAATATAGACAAATTTAATGAGTATGTAAAGGTTGACTATAATTTAATAACAACACAGGAATTGTCAGACTCCAATTTGGTTAATGAAGGATCCGTTGATAACGAACAGGAAGACGAACTAGAAAACACATTTCAAGCTTTTAATAAGTTATTTTTGCTGCTTTTTTCATAGAAAAAAGTGTTTCTTTTAAGATGGTCATCCGCCTATAATACACTATTTGTTACAGTCCCGCAGAGTCCATTATAAGCGGGTTGCACTGTATTAGTCGATTTCATCTTTAATAGAGCAATCTCGGCCCTCTGGTCTTGCCACTCAATCTTGGTATCACGTACTCGACGTGATTAGTTCACTCACATGTATCACATTTTGACTTTTAGTCCGCTTTAGGGGTAAAAATTATAGTTTGATATTTATTCGTAGTGTATGTAGATTTCACCAGATTCGGGTTGTCAGAGTTGGACAGGTTATCCTGGGGTTCACTTAGACACTTTTCGCTATTCCAAAAAGGATTAAGCAAGTCTTTCCCAAAGTGTCCGATGAGGCTCCCTTGTGGGATCTAGGGGGGTCGGTAAGGAAATCAGTGAGGGGTCATGAATCGGCTTGTGTTTTTATAGACAATACAAAATTGAAGTCATTTCGGGTGGAGCTAGAAAATAATTGATTCTCAAAGTGTGCAGTAGACGAAATAATTTTCCGAACATTTGGATTAGATTTAAAAGCGGTAATGCTCAGAAAAGAATGAAAGAAAAATGATTTTCTCAGAAAATATATGTGATGGAACTATTTATGTATATTTTTTACGTAGCTCAGGATCTAAAACCTACCCAAATTGTTCATTACTTTTTAACGGAAAGACCATCCCAGGCTTCTCGACTCTATATAGTGTAAACGCAAAGTAAGTAGTGGATCAACGGAAGTCAGGTGATAGAGGGCCTCAAAACCTATCGAATGAATCCTTATATGTGTGGTCCGAAATTTTATAGTTCAGGAGATATTTCCAATTTTGAGAAACTTCGAAAAAACCGGGATAATGAACTTTCAATCGCAATAACGTTTAGGGCTGTGATTTTTTTTCTGAGATGAGCTAAAAGGTTGGTTTAAGCAATGATTATGTCACTTTTTCACAGAGCTTATTAGAAATCAAGGCAAAAATCTTAAATTCATTTTTCTGGAGGACGGTAAAAAAATTGAAGTTGTATTTCATTATTCATTTTATTGTAAAGACTATTTAAATCCATGTAGAATAAACCCTAAAAATTTCAGCTTGCTATGATGAGTGTATCATGTCACATTCGTTATTGTGATGCGGTAAACGCAAGAAACGCAATAAAATCCTTACCACGTACAAGTACAGAACCTATTGTGTTTAGCCGCTGTTTATGGCGATTTACCGACAAATGTGAAAGATAATTTAATTTAACTAACTTCTATTTAAATAGTTTTTACAATAAAATGAACTATAAAATACAACCTCAATTTTTTTACCGCCCTATAAAGTTGAGGGATGGAAGACGTTTTTCACAGAAAAATGAATTTAAGATTGTTTTGCGTTGATTCTAATCAACTCTGCTAAAAAGTGACCTAATCATTGCTAAAAGTAACCATTTAATATATCTCAAAAAAATCACAGCCCTTAACCTAATGGTTTAGTTGTAATTGCGATTGAAATTTCATTATCCCGTTTTTTTCGAAATTTTACAAAATTGCGAATATCTCTGAACTATAAAATTTCGCACCACACACATGTACGGTTCATTCCATATGTTTTGAGACCGTCTATCACTTGACTTCAGTTCTCCACTACTAACTTTACACCCTGTAGTTTAAGTCGTATGCACCGTATTCGTGGTAAGATAATGTATACCATGCTTGCCTGTCTTATCGTAAAGTTCCCACGTCCATTCTCACACGGCACACTTTCCTTCCCTCTAGATTGTACTTACCGACTCTCTGGATTATGACCTAGCCGTGTCCTGGGTATTCTACGAGAGGCGTTGCATCGTATCACAGGAGGCGATGAAAACAGTCGGAGACAGTTTAATGCAGTTCAGCCGCTGCATAGCAACTTTGCCGGTTAAGAACTAGTTCAAAGGGGTGGAGGTCCGAATTTGCGGACGATTACGATATGGACTTGGACAGAAGCGATTACGGAGGGAGGTGGGTAGTTTTCAGTTCAGGAATGGTCAGAAGTGTCCGAAATTACTATGACATTGAATTTCTGTGTCCGAGAAACTATGAAGTGGAAGCTTAGTTGGCGTGAGTGCTACACAGAAATTAAGAATAGTTTGCTGAGAGTTACCTCTTTAAGATGAAACCTTAGACATTTCGCTAGTGCGCAATTGGACATTGTGTAGGGTCTTCTGATCACATATAAATGTTAAATGGAATAAAACAAGCTGTGGGTTGAAACTCATTTGCCGTTCTGTCTGCCGTTGCTTCTCACATTAGCAAAAATCCTAGTGCTCATCCTTTACGGCTGTCCTAAAACCACGACCCATCCATGCATCCTGCCAAAGATAAGTCCAAAGCCCTAACATGTTGCACGTACGAGCCCCTTCCCACTTCAGTTGGCCCACTCCAAGATTTGTACCAAAATATGCCTTTATAAACTAAACATGACGAAACTATGTACTTCTAAATCAATTTATTTTCTCAAAAAAATTTTAGATACACTTTCGCAAAAAATACATATTTGAAATCACTTAGACCTATAACCAATAGAACATCTGAACAAATAAACAATGTGCGAATAAATGCGCGAAGTTAACAAAGCAACAACTAAAAGATTTCCATTGGGTAACAACACCTTTATTCTTTATTACGGCTGAAATTCTTTGGGGCATAGTGTTAACCAAGTTTTGGAAAAAATTTGGGGTAAAACAATCCCATATTTCTTGAAGCTTTTGTCTCAGTTCGGTGATTGTACGAGCAGGATGTTGTAGAACCTTTTTCATCTCGTGCCACAAAGTTTCAATAGGTAACAGATCTGGACTGCTAGAAACCCATTTCAAAAGTGGTACCTTATTTTCTTCCATCCATTTTGCGAATAACTCTACTGCGACTTTCACCAAAACAAACTTCGAATCGGGCCTCATCACTCCATTGTATTGCACATCATTGTTGAGGTGTCCATTTTCTATGTTCTTTAGCCCATCTAAGCCGATTTTTCTTTTGCAGTGGAGTCAAAAGGTGGCTTTTCTTTGACCTATTAACATGTTGTGGAACTTTTTTACTTCACTTTTTTTATAAGAAAACTTACCTTTCAAGTGCTAAATCCCAGTTTGTGGGCCTTTCTACGAGTTGTGGACCTCGAAATTCTCCTTCCAACGGCGTCACTCCACAGAGCACTTAATTGTAAATAATTGGCATAAAATGAATAAAGGACTGGTCCTAAGACCGAACCCTGAGGAACACCGGCTCTTGTTGACAACACATTGATAATTTTGAATAGAAACGTCTTTCCCAGAAACAGTTTTAGTAGCAAAAATGGAAAACCCTTTTGGATGAGGTTATACAAGAGGCCCGTGTGCCACACCTTGTCAAATGCCTTTGATACATCTAAAAGCAAGATATCAGTACTTTTGTTGAAGGTGATCCCCCTGCTTACATGCTCCACCTTTATTTCCGTACTATGCTCAGACCGAAAGCCGAAATGCACGTCAGGAATCAATCACATAGTAATTTGACGAGAAATTCTCAAGGTGACGATAATCACCTTTTCGGCGAGCTTAGAAGGAGCTGATAGCAGGCTACTGGGACGGTAATCCTGGGGGAATATCGAACCTGGCTTCTTTGGGATCATGATGACTTCAGCGATCTTCCACGCCTTGGGAAAGTAATGAGTTCTGAGCATTAACATTGATTATTGCCACCAGATAAGTCAAAGCCTTGAGTGAAAGCAACTTCAGTGCTTTGTTGGTGATTTGATCGTCTCCAGATGCTTTACGGACCTTTAATGTGGCCCTGGAGCTGTGCTGGAATGCAAAACGGAATCTGAGAGGATTCCTTTGATGTGCTATGCATAGATTAATCTGAAGAGTCTTTCGTTAAAGAATCCTCTGAAAAGGAGTCACCGATGTTAGTACAGATGTTACTGTCGCCATTCACTCTGAAATATCTCCTGATAGATCTCACAATTTGTCGTTCCTCGTCAAGGTCATTGTCCATATCATAATAGGGAGAGATCTGCCTTTCCATGCCATCAGCAAAAACCTCCACCTTATTCTCAGTCCTGAAAACTATGCCTCCAGGACCATGAATATGTGGTAATTGTTTTTGCCTTCCGTTTCTAAGTGTTCTTGCCACAGAGAGGAATACTTGATTCAAGCATCCCCGCTAGAAAGCCGCTCCACTGCTCATTGCTGAACTCATGGAGTGGATTTCTCACTGCATGCACGAGATTCGTCGCTCTACGAATGTCATCAGGATGACCTCTTTGCTTGATTAAACGCAGCCTTTTTTCAGAAATTTTCCGACGGATGTCAGCAAGGAGTCAATTATGACGTGGTAGTCTATTACAGTTCTCAACAAATCGCTGCTATTGGACCAATGAACGTTGTGTGTTCACATTGCAAGGCTTTCAAGTTTAGGAAAAAGAAGCCCTAGATTACGTAGCGCTAGTGGAAAAGTCAAATTGACTCTCTTGGTACCACCACATTCATTGGTTTCCGAAAATGGGTCAGATTCTATACATTTTTTGACTCATATCATGCTTTCAAATGACGTCATTTGGCGCAACAAAAGTCATTCGACATAATGTTATGCCTATTTTCAAGGTAAGTTGATGGGGGATGGCAGTGCTGCCAACGTATTTTGCTAGTCACATGGTAGTACATACACTTCGCTATACAATTACTTATATTCCATATGTTTACCCCTTTATTATTCATTATTTATCTAGCAATCGCGTGTCATATAGGTTTTTGGCGGACTTAAGTCTTAAGTTGAGTATCAAAGCCATTGAGGGTCATTTTTAATCCACTCAAAAGACAAAGTCAACAATCTTGAATAGTCAGTTCCGACCATCTGCCACTGTACTCCAATGGCAGTTTATGAGGTTATATCTCTCTATGGTTTGTAGAAATTGGCAAGAACTGACTCCAGATTTTACTTGTCACTGAAATTAATAATGACCCAGACACCTGGTGCTTTACTCAATGGCAGTGACATATAGACTGGATAAAAGTTAGACTATTCAAAACACCACAACAAATGTCGAACCGATAAGCCGCTGTAAACATGGTATTGAATCCAACTCATCTCGTAAATAGAATACCATGTCTCGCTAAAGCGGGCTGGCGCTCACACCCAGAAACACAAGGATGAATACAGAGCAAACGCGTGTGAATTCTGCTGCAACGAAAACTGTAACATTTTGCTGCGGCGAAAGAAATAAATAGAGTAACAAGGCACCGCCTGCACATACACAGCTGAAATAAACACCGTTGCAACTCCGGGTCCATCTTTCTCCTGCACTTATGACACCCCTATAAATCTAGCAGATATTTCGTCTAGGATTTACCCTTGCTATCATTTATCTTGCTACTTTCGCGCTTCCGCCTCCAGCTTTGTTCCAGGGCTGGACTCTGCTTAGGAGGCGGTCATTGGAGAACTTTTGAGAGACTGATCTATTATATATGGATTAACAACTACCTACCTTTTTTATAAGGTGTTGAAGAGAAGCATAAGTCGTAAGCTTCTACCCTGTTGCACTTCGTACCTCCAAACTGGCCGATACGGCTGTTCTTTAGTCACTGGGGTATCGAGCCTTTTCCCAGTTCTACTAACGTTAGACGGTTCAAACCTTGGATTAACAAAGTTTCCTTAAGCTCCTTGTAGCAGCCGAGGTGCGCTGGTGTTTAAGCCTCTGTCTACGCGGCTGCCTTGGTATAATATTAAAAAAAACCACAAGAAGTGTGAAATGGTTATATATCGGTGACTCGCTGGTAATATCTCTAGGGTTGAAGGTAGTTCTAAAAATAACAAGAGAAGTTCGTACAAACATGGACCGTGAAATTCTCCTTTACAGAAGCTCATAATATTGAAATTATAACTTAAAGGTCATGAAAAAATATATCTTCGGGGTGAAGAAAGATATAGATAATGCCAAGTATATGACCTATGACGTAGCGTAAGCAATGATTATTTTAGGTTTCAAAAGATAAAATTTGAAAAGTCGCTAGCTGGGAGTAACTTACAGGTTCCACGAAGAACTTCTGTTTCCATAAAAATATAATACCCTCTCCACACTCACGCGCGAATCATGGCGTGAAATCGCGAACTACCCGCGACCCATGAATGTGGATCCCATTCGCGTATTCTTGTTACCGTTTGTTGTCGGTCTTTGTCCCGCGACAAAGGGTTTGCAAGGCGCGAACATGACTAGGCTCCTCTTCTGCTGGTGGCTCAGTTGCCTCAGAGCGAGTGCCGGGAGTGGATGTGCGCCATTTTTGAGTAAAAAAATGAAAACCGTCCTATTGTCCGAGAAAATTAATGTAATAAATCGAAGGATGCAATTTAGCAATAAATATCTAGTTGCTCTGGAATGTCACTGGCTTTTGACATCTGACAAGTCTCTGTTATTCAAATCTGTTCGCTGTGCCATCTGTTTCATTATTTAGTTTTTACAATCTTGTTAATAACGGTGAATTATTCAAATGGAGTACGTATATGGCCTTGTCGACGGTAATGGTGAGCAAGCCAGACGGATTTATAAAGAGAGATATCCCGATCAAGCTTTGCCAGATAGTCGAACCTTTTCTAGTATTCATCGTCATCTTGTTGAAACTGATTCTGTCCGATTTTCTTCAATAACAGTTGCCTTTGCTGCTTGATGATGTTCCCTTAGTAATAAGAAACTATATGTGGTATATGCATGTTGGTGCACCAGCGCATTTCAGTGTAGCGGTTCGTAATTATTTACAAGCTGTTTATCCAGATCGTTGGATTGGCCGCGGTGGGCCCCAAGAATGACCACCAAGGTCCCCAGACATCAACAATTTAGATTCATTTTTGTGGAGCTATCTTAAGATACTAGTGTACAAAAGTCCCATTAACACTGTAGACGAATTAAGAGAAATAATAGTTGCAGATTGTGATAGAAAAAAAACATTCCAGGGATATTTCGAGTGCGCAATTCCATGAGAAGGAGGGTGGAAGCATGCATACTAAGTGAAGTGGGTCATTTTCAACATTTTTTGTAATCATTTCGTTGGTTTTAATGTTATGTTTATGTTATCAGTTGTTGTTGTTCATTACCCCTAATGTGTGTAATTTTTCCAGTTAAATTAATATTAATTTTGCAAGTTAGACAATAGAACGGTTTTTATTTTTTTTACTCAAAAATGGCGCATCGAAAAAAAGCAACTCAAGAGAGATAATTTGTTTTAAATTGAACGAAAAATTAAAAAATAATTTTTATTTGGCAAAAAACTATTGGCATACATTTTTTTCTTAATACCTACCCGTACGCACGCCACTATTAAAGCTACAAATTATTTGTGCATTGAAAAATATGCAACTTTCACTACGTACTAAATATCAGTGAAATATCTGAAGCGGTTCTAAAAATATTAATTAACTTCCATTTTTTTCCTATAACTTCTGCACCCGAGATTTTGGAAGGAAACATTTTTGGACCATAGTTTAAAAAGCTAACTCTAATTCTTCATGTAGATTCACGCTCTTTAATATTCGCATATCATTAAGGAACAACCTATATAAGTAAAACTAAACAATTGAAAAGAAGTGGAAAGAACACAACCACTCCCGCCACTCCTTCTGAGGCAAACCGAGCCACCAGCGAATGAGGAGCCTAGTCCTGTTCACGCCTGGCAAACCCTTTGTCGCGGGACAAAAAACCGACAACAACGGGAACAACGCGAGAACGTGATACGAAGCCGCGAAGAATACGCGAATAGGATCCACACTCGTGGGTCACGGGTAGTTCGCGGCTTCGCGCGCGATTCGCGCGAGAGTCTGGATAGGGCATTAGCCATACTTTTCGCTGATACATTTTACAATGAAAGTTTCCAAGACGTAGAACCAGCTAATTTTTGGAGCCAGCGAAATACAGCTTGCCGCAAAAAATAAGCATTCGGGCAAGGTTTGGAGGTGTAGTCTCCTGAAAAGTTGGATAAGGATTGAGTTTGTTCAGAACTGGTATTCGAAATTTTTTTTTCGAACAAATCATCCACTGGTAGTCAAGGACGCATTGTCCTGTTTCTATTTCTGTTGATATTTAAGCACTTGACCAGTAGATGATGACAGCCATCATATCGATAATAATTTTTCTGCAATAAATTGTGTATTGAGAAAAAAATAACTTTTGCCAAAGCACTATCATGTGACATTGCTATAGTTGGAATTTCGACACGACACACTGTACGCGTTGATGTAATAATGGTACTGGGATAGTCGTGCTTTGGTAAGTAAGTAAAGCAAAACACTATACATAATACGTGACATATCTATTATATGTTAACAATATACATCTTCAGATGGTATAATAAACAAAGTGTCATGTAGATTAACTCAGCACTTCCTACGCAACGCAGTCATTAGTCAATGAAGGATCATATACGGCACAAGTTCACTCCAAGGCATTAGATGCATCGAGATGATTAAATAGATGTGCAAGCACTCCCCGCCCATTTGACCATGTTGCAATCTAGACATTTCGGTTTATCTTCTACTAGCGACCCGTCACGGCTTTGCACGTGTAACTGCTATTTCGTGCTGTTGAATCTCGTAGCTGGATCGTTTTTGTGTCTTCCAAAGCCTCTGTAACGTCAAACAAATTTTAAACGATATTTTTTTCGTTTTTAATACTCTTCTATCCTTGGCATAGTACTAACCTTGCTTGAAAATTTCATCAAATTACAAGTGGTGCTTTTTAAGTTAGAGAGGCCGGCAGGCCGACAGACAGACAGAAAGGCAGACCGAAGAGTGAGTGGTGATATAACATCCAAAAACATAATATCTTATTTTTGAAATTTCTTGCGATTGCAATACTTCCTGGCTGGTGGCGTAGGAAGCAAACGAAAGGGGCCAACAAATATGAATTTACCGGAATCTATTTGTCGGATTTTCTTAGGCGTGCAATAGGTTGCTGAAAGCGGGCTTGTGCTAGCGGGGAGAAGAACTGCAACGGCATTACGAATATTGAAAAGTTACATTATGTTGTTTTTTTTGACATTATATAGGTTTTTTGTGACATTATGTAGATTTTCTACAAGATGTCAACTTAGCACTAGTTGTTGTGCACTTTTTGAGTACTCGTTCCATAGCTGTACGTGTTGCCTAAACGTCATAATGCTGCAGCAATCAATGTTTGGCTGTGATGCGATATAACATCTGCCTCAGAGATTATTGGAGGTCTAAGCTGTAAGTTGTAAACTATAGCTGGAAGGAAACAGCAGAGCATAGGTACATAGTCAGGATTAGTGTTGATGATAATTCCATTGGTTTCTTGTCTCAAATACACTTACTTGAGATGTATGCAAAAGCTAAAAATTAGTTGCGTATCCGCGTTTTCTGATTCAACCTGAACATTACATAAGGAGCAAAAATCCCTGGTTGGTGAAGTATATTAAAACTAACAGGTGGGAAAATATGGTACATACAGGAATTTTTATGAAACGTAGAAAAAGTTATTTTTATTTCCAGTCGTTTAAATTTTATAGAAATTCATTTTACGATGTGAAGTAGAAAATACAAATCAGGGCTCTGCGAAAATGTTTTGTATGTGATGTGTCATTTCTGATTTTTCTGTGATGTGGCTCAGTTATACACAATGCGGGTGCGGTGCTGATTTCCCGAAATGCTTCTCAAAGTTTTCGTAAACTCAAAAAAACTAGGAAAATCGTAATGTACAGGTGTAACTTTGAACATAACCGCTCTTCAGAAAGGACAACACAAATAGCCCGTCTGGCGCAGCTAATAGATTTACTTCATGGGCAGCATATTCAATAAGAATTTTTTCACATAGCCAAATATCACTGATTCTATACAAATGCAGACCAATACGGCCAAATGTGACCTTGCTACTCTGCTACTCGACTATGCATCTTCTCAGAGTATACTCTACAGACTATCTTGGAATTCTGCAACCAATAAAGCATGATGGGGAACTGACTTGCATCTTGCAGCATGGAGATTAAGCGTGTCGTGTCGTTGAGTCATTCCTCCATAGATGGACGCTCATTGCGAGCAAGCCCGGAATATGCTAGATGCACACTAGGAACTATCTAAGGCAGCAAGTTGACATTTTTTCTTTTTTTTGACGTTCTATTTGTTCTTTGCGAACTAGCGCTGCCGGTTAGGAAATTCTGACAGTGGTATTGTAGCAGGTGGTGCCGTCTAGCAACCAAAACCGTGAGTGACTACTATATCGTCCATACATAGTTCTCGTGTTGCTATCTATATAACCGAATCTTCACTACGAAATCTAATAAAATCACTCTGAGGACGCTTCCTTAAGAAGATCAGATATGAAGGATTTTCCGCAACTGATCCAATTATTCGTAGACTGTGAACTTTGATAGCACTCATAGTGAAACATTATCACTGAGAAACACTTACCTAGTTCGGTCCTGTATAGATTGTCACACCGAACTGTGTCGTTATACGTTCCAGCTTCAGCAAAAAGTATTTATACAGTGGGTAGGGCATTTGTCACCTGTTATCTTGAAATAAGGCAATTAAGATAGGAGGGATGTGCGTCTTACGGTCACGTAAGGGTGACAAAACAGATAACAGCCTGTTCTGATGGAACGTCTTGGAACTTCACTGAGAACTGATAACGACGCTACTTCGCCCGCTGATGTATGCACCGTTTATTTCCGAGCCATTTTACCAGCACACTTCCAAATGAGATCAATATTTTTGTAACTAAACAATGTGGATGATCCATACCCCAGACAGCAGTGAGCAGTACTATAAGCTCTAGGCCAGGTCTAACCCTTGTAAAGAGATGAGATAACGAGAATCACTGCGTTCTTAGGCTATGACAATTTTAGAATGTTAATAAAATACTACGCCAACACATGTTACATGCATATTGGTGTTCATCAGCATGGTCTAGGCTTGGTCTCTAGGTAGAACAAGGAATGAAAGCAGAGCTAATCATCGCATATAGAGGATATACGGTCAACTTAAACACGATAGCACAAATTACATCTATGACGAGATACCAGATTCGACCATTGCAGGAGTTGTATCTGTAAACGTATGGCAGTTCGCGTTGATGGATGAATCACCACTATGGCGATATTGTAGATGGTCTTCTACCTATTGTAAATAGTACTGCTCCGTTCTTCCAATCAACAGAGCTATTCCGCCAGAATTGTCGGCATCAAGCGTTTATACAAGGTATTTCACAACTTATCCGACAAATTTTAACCACATATGCACTGTTACGAAAAAAGTTGATTTCTCAAAAAAAAAATGTAATAAAAGTCCTACAGAAATCGAGATAATAAAATAATACAGTTTAACAGTTCACTTGCTTATAAAAGCTGTTCAAAATTGTTTCCATTGACTGCAATGCAAGCTTTGGCGCGTCTAATCCAATTTCAACGAACTAATTCAAAAACATCTCCTTCCTACTGTACCTGAAGGCCCAAATTATCGGCAGACACTGTGATTCCGCCACGCAATTCTTCAATATTCTGAACTAGAGTACGGTATACCTCGCTTTTCAAGTATCCCCATAAAAAGAAGTCTAGAGCATCTAGATCGGGAGACCGTGGAGGCCATGCAATTGGTCCACCCCTTTCGATCCAGCGTATCTGGTATACCTGATTAAAAAAATCTCGAATTTCTAAACGAAAACGCGGAGGTGCATCGTGCAGAAACCACATCCGTGCTCGAATCGCCAATATCACATCTTTAAGAAGGACCGGCAAATCATTCCGAAAATTTCCAAATACTGGTGACCATCCATCCGATCTGGTAATATGAACGGTCCAATTGGACGTTCATCGACAATACCTGCCCACACGATTAAAAAAACGATGTTGGAAGTGTGTGAAAATAGCTTCATCGTGGCCAAAATATCAGCTGTAAAACGGGCATTTCGAGCATTTTATTGCAACAACCACTCACAAAATCTTACTCTTAGTGGGTAGTCTGTAGGTAGCAACGCCTGGGCTTTCTGGATGTGATAAGGGTAGGTACAGTTGGACCTCATGTAATATGCGCCACGCTGTTGCATGTGACACTTCTGGAACCTGTTGGGCTAACTGCCTTGTGCTTATTCCTGGATTTTCTTCCACAATATCCAAAATTTCGTCTTCGGAACTTAAAACGCGTTGTGGGCGAACCCGACCCCCATCAACTCCACGTCTGGGGCGCAAATCGCCACTAGCACGTGGACGTAAAACAATTGAAATAAATGTTTCGTGATGTGGTATGCGCCTATTCGGAAATCGGTGTGCATATAAACGAGAAGCCGCTCGCGAATTTTGTCCTGCGTCACCGTACGCTAAAACAATGTCCACTAACTCCTCATTAGTGTACACATGCGCCATTTTTATCAATAAATAACTAAAAACATAAAATCGCAAAATACTTTCGTATTTAACAAAATCGGCCGTTCTTCATTCGGATCACCCACGATACAGATTAAACCTTATTTATACGTTCTTATCAGTATAAAAAAACAAAAAATTCCTGGTGTTTTGTTTTCGTCAGTTGTTTGGTACAGTTGCTACAATAAATTATTAATGCGTGTTCTAATACCACGATGAACGCTAAATTCATATATTTTTTTCAATTTTATATTGAAACTCAGGTTTATAACTTAATTTCTGTAGGACATTTATTAAATTTTTTTGAGAAACCAACATCTTTAGTAACAGTGCACATTTGGTTAAAACTTTTCGGATAAGTTGCGAAACACCCTGAATCTCCAAGACGCAGTTGCTATTCACTCTCGCAGTGGTCAATTCTGGTATATGGTAAACTAAAAACGTAACTACCATTCTCCTTGTTTGTGCGAGTGCTGTAATCCGCAAAGAGGTAGTAGATGTGTGAAATAAACACTAATCCCCTTCTCTGAAAGGTTACTACTAAGGAAGTTTGTATAGGAGGCCGCGTGTTAAGGAAGTATCACTGATTAACCTCTCCTAGCGTTTGTCGTGCGGGGTTGTGCAATGATAATACATATCAGATACCTGATTCAGAACTTTCTTTCTACTGCTTAGAATTTAGCAGAAATGGAAAAAAAGTACCCCGCTTCTCGTCCTTTCAAAAACAAATTTTCGGCTTATACTCTCCAAAAAGTCTATATTGGAAATTTACCTGGTAACTCTCCACCCGATATTGCACGCTACCGTAAAACGAACTTGCAGACAATGGAGAAATAAAATATTATTCTTTAATCCCCGCTCAACGATTTTCGTTGGCTCCAAGCTCCATTTTTATACTTACACGTAATAATCTGACAATGTCAGTGCTGCCGTTTATGGTTGGCGTTGAGAATACGCGAATCTTTTTTGTAGAAACTGACCTGCTGCACTTAAGCCTACTTATTTCTGGATGTAAAGCGTGTCTCAAAACTCAAGCAAAGTTTGGGCTAAATAGAAGGCACGATTTTTTTGTTGTTGATTAGACAGTCAATCCTCAGTTAGTGATGAAGTACACCGGATAGGGTTATGTATGGAGTACCACATCATCCAAACTGCGTTCTCTGCTTTATTGGCACATACACCTTTCTCTAGATGTTTCATGGAAGTTTCCCTAGAGCCACTTTTATGATTTCTTCCTCCTTGAACGTTAAGCGAATAGTTTGGTCAAGCTAGTGGAGCGTGCATTCGCAGAAACTTACAGTAAAGAGTTTATCAACACCGAAGTCCAGAAAAAAACGCTATTAATGCAAGAGTGACTACCAACCTATCAAACTCGGAAGCAAGTGTATACGGATTCGGTATTCGGGGGTTGCATGGAAGAGCAACTATGTTGAATGACGCCTGCCTCATCAAATGAGTTTTTTTTCTTTGTTGTTCTTTTAACCAAAAAATAACACTTTGTTATCATTATTATTATATATAAAGTCGAATTAAGCAGTCAAGAAGTAGTGAGGGGTAGTCATGTGAGAGAATTTCTATCCCAAAGGGGGGAAATCCGAGAAATCAAGACAAACCGGGGAGTTGTGGTGGTGAGTGGAGATTTGGGGCGACCCAAAGGAAACCAAGGAACTACAAGGTAATGCAAAGAGGTCCATTAAGGTAATCTAAAGAGATCCGAGGTCATCTGGGATCTTCAGAGGCAATGCAAAAAGATAAGAAATTCAAGGAGATTTTATGTTTCAGTGATTGAAAGTCTAAGAGATCCGAGGAAATGCAAGGAGGCTCAACGTAATCTAATTAGATCCGAGGTCATCCGAGGTGATCCAAAAAGATCCTAGGAAGTTCAACTAGATGATATGTTTCAGTGACTGGAGATCTAAGCGATACAAGGAAATCCGAGGAGGTTCAGGGTAGTCTAAGCAGATCCCAGGAAATTTATGGAGATTTTCTCTTCCGGTGATGATCTGAGCGAGCAAAGGCAATCCAAGGAGCTTCAAGGTAATCTTAGGAGACCCGAGGTCATCTGATGCAATCCAGAAAGATCCAAGGAAACTCAAGGTGATTTTTCGTTCCAGTGATTGAAGATCTTAGCGATCCAAGGAAATCCAAGGAGGTTCAGGATAATCTAATGGGGTCCCAGGAAGTTCAAGGAGATTTTCGTCTCCAGTAATTGAATATCTAAGCGACCAAAGGAAATCCGATGAGGTGCAAAGTAATCCAAGGAGATCCAAGGTCATTCTGGGTAATCCGAGGCCATCCGAGACAATCTACAAAGATCCGAGGAAATTCGGGATTCTCTGCTCCAATTAATGGAGATATAAGGCGGCCCAAGAAAATCCAAGAAAGATCAAAGTAATCCAAAGAGGTTCGAGGCAATCCAAAAAAGTTCCGGCAAATTCAAGATTTTATGCACCAACGAATGGAGATCTAAGACGGTCCAAGAAAATCCAAGGAGGTTCACGCTAAACCAAGAAGATCCAAATAAATTCAAGATTTCGTATCGCAGTGGGAAGACGTCTAAGACATTCCAAGGAAGTCTTATGGAATGCAAGATAGTTAAGGAGATCCAAGGTAATCCGGGGAGATCTGAGGTAATCCAAACAGATCCGCATGGGTGTTACGTATCTTGGTTTTTTGTGACTTCATGTAGGTTTTTCTAGAAGATGTTAACTTAGCCCTTAGTTGTACGTGTTGCCTTATGAGGCTTCAGTTATCAATGTTTGGATCTGATGTGATGTAAAATCTGCTTCAGAGATGGCATTACTGGAGGCCTAGGCTATAAGTTGTATGTATGGATTCCATTGAAATCTTGTCTCAAATATACTTACTTGAGAGTCAAAGCTAGAAATTAGTTGCGCATCTACTTTTTCTTATCCATTCTGGAAATTACATATGCAAATTTGCTGAATGTCAAAAACGAGAGAGATCGGAAATAATTATATGTTCACTGTACACTGTCGAATTATCAGCTATATACAGGGTGATTGGAAATTCGACCTATTCCCTGAAAGTGGTAATTCTAGAGGTTATTTGTGATAAATTAATCCCCATCAACTGGGGGTCGGAAATGAGCGGTTTCCGAGATTTTTTAAGAATTTTCTGCTTACTGATAAATACATTCTTTTTAAATCTACTCATTTCTTCGAACTGAATTGATGGTTTCTAAGAACTGTGAAACTAGCAAATAGTTAAGATAAAAATGCTATACCAAAAGTTTGAAACTGTTAGAAATAAAAGACTGTTAATGAAGAGATTTTCAAAGTTATTTGAAATAAAATGTATGACAGTCGGCGACAAATTACAAAAATAATTACAGAATTTCATGAGCTTTCAAAGACAGTACAAATTTAACTTTTGCAGGCATATCCTGAAAAAACCTTACAAGTACAACTAAATTTTTAAATTAAATGAGCTCGGTAAAGTTTGAAATATAATTAATTAAAGGAACACATGTACTGTATAAAGAATTAATGAAACAAACACAACGTTGGTACTTAAAAACTATAAATCTTGTTCAAATTGCCATTGCCATTGTTACGTATGCAAACACGTAACCTACGTAACCTAGTTGGGTCACTGTCACTTTTGTTGAAAGAGTGCGTTTCGTCTCGCCGGTGGCTGCCAAAATGATTTGCCTCAAATCTTCGATATCTGCAATGGATGTATTATACACCAATTGTTTCATGTGACCCCAAATGTAAAAATCGCAAGTCCGGACTTCTCGCCGGCCACGGCGTTGGGCCTCCTCGACCGATGCATCTCTGCGGATAGTTTGCATCCAGCCATTGTATACACCTCGAAAATAATGGACTGGGCAGCCATCATGCTGGTATATCATATTGATTCTTCTAGCTAGCGGAACATCTTCTGCTAATGCATCTACTTAATTTCTTAAAAAGTTTTCATAAGTGGTGCCATTTAAATTGTCGGGCAAGAAAAAAGGTCCAATCAATTTATTATGTATAATTCCCATCCAAACGTTTAACGAGAATCTTCCCTGGTGTTTACCTTCCTTGAATTGTTTTGGATTTTGACGCTTAGAGGCCCAATAGTGGGCATTATGGTAATTTGTAATACCATCACGATCGAATTTCGATTAATCAGTCCAAAGGATATTTTTGAGGTTGTCTGGGTTTTCAATATCGAATATTGGTATGAATTAAGTATCTATAAAATTCAATCCTTCGTGCAGGGTTGCTCTCCTCCACTGGAGTGTAATGGTTTGAGCAAAAAAACAGAATTTCCATTGGGATATGCCAAGTTGCCGTACAACTTGTCTATTTGATACAGTGGGGTCTGCTCGAAAACACTCTTCTTCTTCTTCGTCAGCATTATGGATGGCAGGTCTGCCAGTGTCTATTTGTCGTCGATGAACCAAGCCAGATTCTCGAATGAGACGCTTATATCAGGCAAACGCCGGTAGGAAAACGACTTTGGTAATTCCTTCGTGCTGCAGCAGAGTCACCATTACAGAACCCGTAACAATACATAATGTCGGCGTATTCTTTATTTTCGTAAGCAGCCATTACACATACAGACAATTTGCAGGAATGTTCAGTAAGATCACGACACGATAGGACACGCCTGAATTCCAAAGATAGTTGGTACTAAGCAATATACAAACTGTCGTCTATGACGCATCACGAACCTCATTGGACACTACTCCTATGGGTACACCCGAATACTTACGGTGTTAAACGAGTCAGTTGACACGTAGAAATACGATGCATTTTATTCCGAGAAAGCTGTTTTGTGAAAAATGGATTTACGAAATCTACTATCTCTAATCGATGGTTGCTGTTTTTTTTTAAATGCTTGAAATAGTTAATAAGATTTGTATGGTTTTGGAAAGCTCATGAAATTCTGCAATTATTTTAGTAATCTTATGCCGAGTATCATACATTATGTTTCAAATAACTTATGATGATTTTCGGAAAAAATAAACAAAAATCAGAATCTCTTCACTAACAGCCTTTTATTTCTACCAGTTTCAAACTTTTGGTATAGCGTCTTTATATCAATTATTTGCTAGTTTCACAGCTTTCAGAAAACCATCAATTCAGTTCCAAGAAACGAGTAGATTTAAAAAAAAAAATGGTATTGATCAGTAAGCAGAAAATAACCTCTAGTATCACCACTTTCAGGGAATAGGTCGAATTTCCAATCACCCTGTATGTATGTACATGCCAACAGTAATTACACACAATGCAGGCGCGGTGGTGACTTCTCGTAATTCTACTCAAAGTACTTCGTGACTTATAACACAGCTGATGGATATATACGTCATTGGCAGCATATTGGGTAAAAATTTTCTCACACAGCAAATATCACTGATTTTATACACATGCAGACCAATACAAATATCATCCAGATGAGATCTTGCTATTCAACCGATTTTCTTCTCAGATATAAAACTACAGATTACTTGGCTTCACGAAACATATGCAACCAACAATGCGTGCAGTTTAGTTGAGTGATTTCTCCATAGATGGACGCTCACAACGATTCTAGGAAGCAAACGTGGAATGACTGTTTGCACCCTAAGAAGATCTGCAAGATGACGTTTTATAGGTTTTTTACATAATACCCGTGCCGAGGCGATTTATATATGCTGTATCCTTATGAGAGAAGAACCTTAGCAATCCATAAAGTTTCTAATCCTAATATGATGAAACAACTGAGATAATCCAAAAAGTAATTCGAGGCAGTCCAAGGAAATTCAAGTCAAGCGGTTAACCCCTCGGAAAATTGGACCTGGAGGACGTAACGCCGCTGCAAGTTTCACTGCCTTTTTTTGCAGAGAACCGCGATGCAGGCGCGTATATCAATTTCCGTCAGCCGAAGCGCGGCCGAACTTGGAACAACAACGATCGCGTGATGTAATAATAAACTTTTCCAGACTTAATAAAGTTGTTAACAGTAAATTGAAGGCATTTTTTACGGCCGCGTCCATTAAGCCCAAGACGAAGGCGATTTGAATTTCTACGCGAGTTTTGTTGTGCTTTTTTTGGGAAATTTCTCAGCGCTCGACCGCCGACGATGAAGGCAGCCCAAGAAGTTTTCGGGATAAGAAAGGAAACTATTGCTTTGAAAGAATAAGCAATTGCGGTAATGGCTGCCAAGTTACTGACGGCGAATTGAATATCCTTTTCGATTGTTTTCTGGGTAGTTTTTATGGAACTAGAGGCGTTTCTTGCTAACATGGATTTATTATTATTTATTATTAACTACAGAAACAAGTAAGTCATAACTACTGTACTCATGCAAATGTGGGCACGCAAATAAAAATTCCCAAGAATAACAATAACCTAAACTTAAGATACATAACGTATATAGGACCAAAGATATATAACATTCTGCCAGAACACAGTTGAAAAATATTATAACATTTAGCACCAACTGCAGAGAATATATTTTTGGAAATACTGCACAATTTGAAAGATTTTTCTTATGATTTTTTGTATCATATTATGATTGAACTATTGTTCGGGATATTGAGGTTGATTTTTCTTTTCATTTGTAAGTCCGAATGATGAAAGCACATACAGGTGGTTTGAACCATCAAGGTGCATCTTTCTGTCAGCAGGATGTCCTTGATGAAGAGGAATTATATTGTTGTGTTATATATTTATGTGTTTTTATAATTTTTTTTATATGGTCTTTGTTGGATGTTATTCTTATTAAATAAATAAATAAAAAAAATTATAGTATTAAATGTTTACGCTAACATTTGTTCAGGTTGTGATCAGTTTCATGCGCATTTCATTTCTTTCAATTCATTCACTGTACTGTTCTACCACCCATTATCTTTATGCAGTAAATGGATATTGTATTATTATATTAACTCGCCTTCTTGTTTGTCTGTCGGTTACGAATCTGTACGTGTGTGGGTGTCTGTCGTCCAGTACCGAAAATCTCACAGGAGCATCACGTCTTTCTTTAACTATGATAGTAAAGCAGACCTTATCACCAAACAATACTCGCAGCCACCAAAGAAACTTGACAGAAAAACCTGACCATTTTATCACTTGTTGTCCATGGCAAGTGTTTACCTTTTTTGTCACTCAGTATATATTGTATATTAAGATCTCCTGGCGAAGGACATCCATGGGCATGTTCAAAGAAGGCCATCGAAAATCAAAATTGAGGGATTTAGGTGTCCGCCCTCGTATCTGCCTCAGGATCGCCTACATGTTTGACAAGATGACGTATTGTCACGACTTGTCAGATACCTGACATGCAGTCTGGCATAAACAACAATAAAATTCGTAGCCTCGATAAGTACGTGCATTTACACATGTTATCTTACAATAGTTCTCACATCCGGAGATAACCAAATTCTGCAATAGATCCCCCATACATCTGTCACAAGGGTGAGGTAGTTAATGGTGTCGACCTTTGGCGCTAGAACTCAGTCGATAGCATCCTGGGGTATCCAGATTGTAGAAATCTACCAAACGATGCTTCTCTCGGTATTACTAGAGATGAAAATCTCTCTAATATCATGATACTTGCACTATCCAGGTCAGTATATAAAACTAAATGATGCCGACGAGAAACCAATGCTCTAGAAATAAAAAGTTCCTTTGTAGTCTTTAACGTGCGGACGCTGCATAAAATATTCATTCGATAAGCTGATTATACTCGAGTTTGTTTTATCCTAACTATCAGCGTCAAAGGGTCGCTACCTTTCGCCTTCCACAATTGCCCCGACACACCCTTGCGATTTTCTGGGACATTTACAAGAAAGATCGATCACTTGATAGGAAGAAGCCAGCTACCTAACCTAGCGGTTCGGAAGTCAAACCCTAATTCAGATCAGTTGAGGAAAGTTCGATGGAAGCACTGTACTAGAGTCACACCGAAGGCCTTACACTTTGAGTAAAAAGTGGTCTTAGACCCGGAGCAATTTAGGAAATCATCTCCATTTGAAAGAATGAAGCACTTAATGGCTGACAAACGGGAGTCGATGTAACCGCGCAGAATTTGGTTAATTGAGGAGTGCGTATTGAGACAATACTCCCTGGAATAGGGCAGCATCTTCATACTGCTCTGTGAGGCAAGGGAGCCTATTTCAGGACGTTGTGCTTGAGATAGACGTTTTTGCTTATACTTGAAACAGAGACAACCTGAGGTTGCTGGTTACCACGTTGAGATGCCATCCCTAGCAAATATATTTTATAATTTTTGACTGCCCGTGCTATTATATTTTATAATTGTCGTATTACTGCAATTTTGTCTTATTATAGTTGCCAGTAAGATAGTTAGGCTTTCAGGAAGTATTTTGCTTTATAACGTAGTCGTAAGAATGTTCTTAGAGCAAAAATACGTAACAGTCTTAGGACAAATTTTGGCAGAAGTCACTTCTCCGCTCATGACAAGCTGACGATATTAATGTTAGGGGGGGAAACAAACTGCAGCAATGTAATGCTTTACCGTAACTGACAATAGGCACTGAGTGTCTACTGTTCTGAATACACCGTTCATACTTCAAACAATTCAGATGAGGGCTCTCACATCAACGGCCATAATAAGGATGCATCAAGTCAAATAAACTGCTTGGCTTGAAAATAAGTTACTTGAAACGTTAATGCTTGACTTGACTTGATTTTCTTATTTTTCTACTTGACTTGAGGTCAAACATTTTCAAACTACATGATAGCCAATTATATATTAGATCTATTAAAGACATTTAATGATATTCATTTGTACAGCCGATAAGTCGTATCTTGTATTTTAATGCAAATAATAATAATAATAATAATATCGTCTTTATTTACAAAGATTGTGCGATTCATTATGGCGAAGTTTAGCTAAAGTTACTCTTAGATACACTTAACCATATGAATACGAAAAAAAAAGATGGTATAGGAGAGACAAAAAAAAAATAGAGTTTGGCTAGTACAATGTCATAATAGTATTGAAAGCAGTTCAATCAAACAAGCAACTAATTTAAATGCCTACAAGCATATGTGCCCATAAACTAACTTATAAATGTATGATTAACAAAAATTTGAGAAAGAAGAAACATTATAATGTAGAGCTCTGTAAATATAGCTTAACATGCTTACGAAAACAAGACAGATTCATGGTTTTGTAATCATCAGGAATATTATTGTAGCGACTAGCAGCATTATAGGAAAATGAGCGTTGGAAAAGCGAGGTGACGTAATGGGGTATTCTAATATTCAACCGATAAGTCGTATTTTGTATTTTAATGCAAATAATCAGGTAGAGAATCAATAATTGTCTCGTGATATCGTGTGTACTCTGCCATCTCAAATCATGTATGTAAGCAACGTTGTCAAACCAAAAAATGAAAAGTGTATTTTCGCATAGTGTTGGTATGCCTACACAGATAGCAAGTTTCTCTATAAATATAAAAACAGATGAAAAAAAACTCAACATCTAATTTTGTAGCTGTTTACAAGAACAAAATGTAATGTCCATACACTATGTATACGTATAATAGGTACAACTTAAAAGTAATTATTATGATATAGGAGTGTGTTCCAAAATCCGGTCATTATTTTTTATTTTACCACAATTATAAATCCGTTAGGACCAACGGTTACAGTTATATCGTTCTATTATTTGCTATTCGATGATCAAATTATTTTCTTCAATATATTACGTAATTGCGTCTGAAACCTATGACAGATAAATTCAGGTCAAATCAAATCAAGTAGCTTGAAATTAGGTCAAATAGTGAATCCCTAGGCAATAGACCTTCGACGATCTCATTCTCCTCTATGATGCCTCTGACGAGCGCCCCTGTTATTATAATGGAAAGAACGTGATTACTGTGGCGTATTTTCCGATAAATTTAATATTTTTGAATTTCCTAACGGCTCTGAAATCCAATAATTTTAATTTAACTGAACGTCATTGAGCCGAAAATGTTTGCATACGACTCCATAAATAACGTCCATTAAAGTTTCAGAAGATAATCCGCCCAACACCTAGCACATCTCAAATTCGTTTTCAATTTGGCATAGACAAAATAAGCGAGAGAGGATATTGAGAAGATTTCGACGTTTTGCTTGACGACTAATCATAAGACTATAAATGACAAATGGCGTCCGTAGAAGTTTTAGAAGACAACACCTTGTACATTTAAAAATCGTTTCCGATTTGGCATAGAAGAGTTAAGCGGGAGAGCATGTTTTTTTTGTTTATACCGAAGCAGCTGCGTAGGCAGACGCCTAAATGCTGGGACACCGCGGCTGCTATGATGATACCAAAGAAATTTCGTTGATCCGATTTTTGAACTGCCCAAGATTAGTACAACTGGAAAAAGCTTCCTCTTGTAGATTGTTCCACAATGTCGACACCGTCGGAACAAAGGAGCGGTCGTATCAGCTGGATGTTCGAAGTTCTACACGGTTAGGATGGGAGACCAAAGTCAGGCAGGTAAATCGAGCAGCGGCATCATGGAAGAGAGCTCTGAGGAGCAAATCAGGTTGGTATAGCGGTATAAGAGATCTAGATCAGATCCTCAGTGATCGGGACTACGACCAGCCGAAATGAATGGCTTTTTGGCAGAACTCGGTCATCCATCGAAACCGGATAAGCTTTTTGTTCGTCAAGGTACAGTACTGTGTTTTTGAAGCATCTTTTTTCCAGCTCAGCAGCGGAAATCGGCTTGTCACTCTGAATTTATGCATGTAGAGTGCTGTCGTCAGCGGAGGTGTGGATTGGGTTGATCTTGCAGAAAAGGAGTTCGTTGATATGTAAGGGGAACAGTGTCGGAGCCAAGACCGATCCTTGCGGTACACCCGCGTTGACGTTGTGGGATGAAGAGGAGAACCCGCCACTTACGGCGGATATCTTGCGGCCAAAAATAAAGTCAGTCACCCATCTGAAAAGCTTTTCTGGGAGGCCATAGGATGAAAGTTTGCTCAAGAAGACAGCGTGCCACAGCTGATCGAACGCTTTAGTGATGTCAAGAACAAATACATGAGCCTCACCATAAGACTGGATGAGTTATCTCCACAATTGCGTGACGTAAGCTAGGAGGTACTCTGTGCTATAGGCCTGTAGTTGTAATGGTTGGCATTAGATCCTTTTTTTGGCTCGTGCTAAAAAAAGCAAATTTAGACGTTTTCATTAACTACCACGAAGGCCTAAGGCCTAAGCACCCATTGGGTACCGTGGGACTATAGGGGGATACATGGGAAACAGGGAACGCCACACGGACTCTGGCGAGGGAAAACGTGTGCATGTAACATGCACACATTCTGGCTCCGCCTACGAGAACCGCCGGGTGGTACCTCCGCGTTCGACAGTCAGAGACCATCTACCACCTACAGACAATCACAACATCCATAGCCAAGAGAAAAATTTCTCCTGGGACGGGACTCGAACCCGCACAGCGCACGGCGACTGATCAGGAGACCGAAGAGTCTACTACTGCGGCCACCGCTGCTGCCTATATTGACGACTTATCACAAGACTCCATAAATGCCCGCAAATGTTTTAGAAAATAATCCCTCCAACACCTTGCACATTTCAAAATCGTTTTCAATTTGGCCTAGGGAAAATTAGCGCGAGAGCATATCGAGAAAGATATATGGCCCATTATCACAGCGTTTCTGCGCAGCGAAACTCTGCTCTTTCCTTTTTCCCGCGCTGACGACGTATAATGATAAATTATGGCGTACCTTTCAGCACGGAGCCGAGGCCGAGGGTCCGTCCGTTTCTTTCGGAACTTCGGAAACTGCTGTTTGCAATATGTGGGTCGCTGTTCAAAGACCCATCATCACGTTAGCTGATGTGTTTCAGAGCTTTTCGCAAAGTTTCTGTCAGATTTTGTGATTTAGTTATTTTGATTTACAAGGTGGCGCAAAAAACAACCAGTTTTTTAGTAAGAACACCTGCTAGAAACAGTGCTTTAGAAGCTGTTCCGTAGTTTTTGTCAAATTTGGTAATCCAGGTATCTCCATCAATAGTAACAGCTATAATCATAAACATAATAATAATATGCGTTTATTTGTGAGAGGCATATCTGTATATATTTGAAAAATAAAACCAGTATCAAACATACAGGGTGTTCGTTTGAAAACTTGCCACCACAGATTTATCGCAAACCACTAATTAAAAGGAAAAACGGCTGAATTATACTTTAGCGCATATCTGCTTGCTATTTTATGGAACTGCAAAGTTGCATTTTGTGTGGCATTACTGTGGTATAGAATACTGCTTTATAAGCTGTTTTTTTTTCTTGTTTACACAAAAGATTGCTCAAAATTATATAAATATAAAATACAATGTAAATTACTGTGACACTGTTCATCGTAATAATGCAATTTAGCATTATTCTAATGATGAAAATAGTTCATTGTTAAGTAGTAATTTCATTTATTCCAGATGAATATTCCCATCACTGCACCACCATCCACCAACATAACTATTCTACTCTCTCCATCTAGTTGCTATGTTGCCAAATCATAGGTAGTTATACACCCTAATTTGGTTTATCAAATTCTTATATACTAGCGCAACAATGTGCAATCGGCACAGAATTGTCATTAAAATGCGGTTTGGAGGTGTGGCCGGCAGGTTTTACTGTACTAAATCCACCTTGTGTCCTACGATAGCGTTAGCTAAAGACACTTTTTTGAAGAATGCCTTACGTCCTTCACAAAAGTACTTCGGTTATTATTTTTCATATATTATAGTTATAATATATTTACTTTTTGTATGTATTTTATTGAAGAAACATTCAAAGTGAAGCTGCTGTTATAAAATATACCTAATTAAATGTGATATATATAAGAAATAGCTGAAAAAGTAGCTGTTGCCAATCACTAAATAATGAAAACGTAACAAAAAACATTGCAAGCTTTTTGATGATTTGATGAAATGATCGTTGATCTTTATTTAACTATAATGTTGGACGATGATATAATCATGTTGGGTGGACCTAGCGAGGTGATCTAAATCGATTAATCGAAGTTGGGTTTTTTATATGCAATGACCTTTTGTATTTTCTATTTCACGCGAGCCGCTGGTGTAGTTTCCACTGTTTAGACTTATTCTGTTCAGAATTTCGTCTAGATTTCGGTAAATATTGAATCAACTTCTCATAAAACAAGCCAATTACAATAAATTAAGACTTTTGCAAATAACCTCATTTTTTATCACGTATTTCTCCCAAAAAAAGTGCAACTTGGCAACAATGGACATCATTCATCTTATCTGTCAAGAAATGAACGTTATAAAATGGCCAGTCAGAACTGTTTGTACTTTCATATATTTCTTATAAACGCAAAAACTTTGATCTCATTGAAAATACACGAAAAAAAATGGTTAAGGATATTCAAGAATATTGAAAAATCACAACGCAACACCTCTACACAGTTTACCAAGTAAATACCATTATTTATAGTCAACGCCAAACAAAGTGGCGTGCACGTCATCACGATAAAAATTCCCCGACCTAATGCCTAGGTTTCTATCACAAACAATTGCTCTATTGCAGTTTCATATTAATGTGATATATAAATTGTAAAATGGTCATTACTCTCTTATTATGGTTAATAGTCATATAAACATTGTTATTAAAATATCACATAAGTTGCTTTCTGATAAATTTAGACGCATTATGCGAAATAAAATGTTTTGCAAACGCTCCAATCACTTATCGACATGTAAACGCACTAAACCGATTTCGCAGCGTTGACACATTGTCACCTTGAAACTTATTTAAACTGGGAACTGACATTTGTATTAATTTTGACACTGAATCAATTTGTGGCATTTCAAATCTTTATAAATCCTTTGGCCCCGCATACTGTAAATCAACAACTGTTTGTTTCAAAACAAAATTATTCATTTTACGAGTAGATAAAGGCAATTTTGGTATATAAAGATGCCCAAACAGTTAAATAGTCGGTGTAAGGAACTCGTGGCCTCGTTAGTGCACTACTTTGAGCAAGAAAGGGACAACAACGGGCCTTTGTTGCCTTTAAATGCTGTTCAAGAGGTAGGTTACTAATAATTATATGTAATGTATATTAATAATAGTGAAATTTTATTTCATTTTTTGTAGCGTGTTGCTGCTGCTTTAGAAATTAGTTTAAGGACAGTTAGTCGTATTTCCGAGGGTGTGAAAAGTGATGCAAATTTAGAATCGCCCAAGAAAAGCGGAGTTATATTAAACGTGTAACCAACACAGCGACATTGGATACAAGTGCCATTCGAGAAGTGATCTATAATATGTATCACAAAAGTATGATCTTATTATAATAACTTATCAGAAATTTGCATTAATTTGTTAACTAAATTATAATGTCATATTACACATGGTTTCAGAAGAACAAGTTACGATACAAACTTTATGGTCTCGATTAAGAGATAGGGCATTATTTGATGGTAGTGCCACGTCTTTAAGGCGGTTGCTTAGAGATCTTGGATTTAAGTGGCTTAAGGACAATCCGCGACGAGGGCTCATGGAACTACCAAGTATAGCTTTGAAAAGGGTGGAATTTCTAAGGCAATACAATCAAGCCAAGGTTGAGGCCTTATACCAGTTTGTCTTCCTCGATGAAACTTGGATATTTCAAAATGGGACCATAGGTCGCTCTTGGCAAAATGGAAACCAAAAAAGCGTGAAAGCTATTAAAACAGATGGTAAAAGGTATGTACTTTTACACAATTTGCACTATAAAATTTAAAACTAATATATTTTGGATACATTATATTACATGCTGGAAATGAAAATGGGTTTATTGAGGGTAGTGAAGCGATATTTTCTTCGAAAACAAATTGAGCGATTACCATGGAGAGATGAACCAGGACAATTTTTTGAAATGGTTTCAACATCAGTTATTAGAAAAATTGGAGAGTCCATCTATGATTATACTGGATAACGCCCCTTATCACAGCATGATATTGAACAAAGTGCCCAACAATGCATGGACAAAAAAAATATCCAAGACTGGTTGACAAATCAAAACATACCATTTTTAAACATAATGTTTAAAACAGAGCTATTGAGTATTGTTGCTCGGTACATAATGCTTCTTAATTATATATATTTTGGTCGACAGTTTATATTTCTTTTGTTTATTCCTATTCTTAAAATAACTGCTTTTTTAGAAACAAACCACCTAAAATATACGTGATTGATGAATTGGCGGAACAACATGGGCACAAAGTTCTTCGTCTGCCTCCTTACCATTGAATATTTAACCCTATTGAGTTAATTTGGGGCATAGCAAAAGGTTACTATAACAGACATATTGGTAGAGATGGTAACAGTGAAAAAGACTGTTTGGATATGTGGAACGATTCTCTACAAACGGTTACCCCAGACATGTGGAAAAATAGTGTTCGACATACTGAGCAAGAAATTCTTAAATGGTATGAAAGAGAACGAATTTTTGATCGACCAGACATCGAACCTTTAATAATCAACTTTGAGAGTGATGAAGATTCATATTCAGACAGCGCTGAAGAAAGAAACTCCGACTAACTTTATTGTACAGAAAAAGCTTACACCAGTAGCTTACCTAATTTTAGAATGCATTTTTCTGTATGAATTCTGTAAAATAAATACCATGCATAAAATTTGGAGGACCCCATTTGGATTTTTATTCAGTACCTTTAAGCTATCAATTAAATATGGTAGTTTCATAGTGTCATCTGATCAATAATTGTCATACTTAATGACTATGCAAGTACAGATCTATAATTTTATTATACTATTATTTTGTTCTCATTTGAGGTTAATATTGCTTATAAACCTAGATATGTAAATAATAAATTTTATTATTTTACAAGTTTGGCAACAATGTAAATTTTTCAACACACCCACCTTGATGACATGCACGCCACTTTGTTTGGCGTTGACTATACGTGTGTATTTTGAAGTTATTTTAGCTAATAAGCTAATGTGTAATAACACGGCTGATTTTGAACCTTTTTTGCAAATAACAACGATTTTTTACAGTTTCACATCTATGTTCCTTATTACTATACAGTGTATGTTATACTCTTATAATTTAGAGCATAATTTTGTGCAAAAGGCGAATAAAAAGCGTATAAAACAGTATTCCATTCTAGAGTATTACCACCAAAAATGCAACTTTGAAGTTCTATAAAATAGCAAGCAGAGGGTTCCTTAAAGAAAAAATGATATTTTCGTGCAAGTTACATGCTTCATTTCAAAGTAAGAAATGAACTATTTGCGATATCGAAGAAACGCCGAGATACGTCAAAAGATTTGTCAAGGGGGACAACTTTTTACCAAAGACTACTTCACCCCCTATCACCCTCGGCCCCCAGAGTCATTCCTGTAAAAATTTTGAACGACAAGGGGTATCGAGTAATCGATTGTTTGAAAGGTCTTTCGAAGTCCTTTATTTTGACGTTTGACTTTTTAAAATCAGTCGATTTGTTTTCGAAAAAAATAAAAAAATCTTCATTTATCTTAATTTGTTCAGATACAAAACAAAAATACACCAAAATATCACCTCTTATTTCAATAAGTGTTCAAAATGTTGCCTGTTAGGATTTGCCAAATCTACAATTTTCTTATAATTCAAAACGGAAACTACCAACATAAACAGCAATTGGGAAGGTTAGACGTGGCAACAACCAAATAACAAGCCGAATTTTCTCTGCATTCTTTCCATCAACACAGATATCCTCGGTGAACTGTATTTATTATTTCACCTGCTTAGTTATTTGCTGCTAACGGAAAGAAAGAATTTAATTTGATGTTACCTTTGTGACAATCGTGGCACAGTGAAAACTAATTTTTTGATTCAGATTTTACTTCAAAAATGGTTTACACACTAGCTGAAAGAGTGGAAACGATTCTAGTTTATGGTGCCCAAAATCAATGTACTCGGCAAGCTGCCATCACGTTTAATGGCAGACATCTGGGGAAGATAAATCCGCTTGGGTATGTTTTGTTACTAAATTTACTCAAACTGGACCTACTGCATATAAAATACGTGATCGTCGGAGAGGTTTAGATGAAGCCGTTCAACTAGAAGTTATGGGTCATTCTGAAATAGATTCTAATACTTCATTACGCAAAGTTGTTGCTACCGCTGGTATTTCATTAGACTCTGTACACACACTAAACTCCATATATTTCATCCATTCAAAATGAAAATATTACAAGAGTTAACCGAAGAGGATTTCTATAGGCCAATTAAGTTTTGTGACCAAATGATTGCAGCGACTAATGATAGTACCATTCATGTAAAGAATATCTGCTTGAATGACAAATGCTTATTTTGTCTAAATGGATTTGTTATTAAGCATAACTGCGGGTATTGGAGCAATAAAAATCTTCATGCTTTTGTAGGAGGGCATACCCAGTACCCCCAAAAAATTAATGAATGGGCAGAAGAACTTTATGGTTCTTTGAAAAGCTATAGTGCATTTTAGACCAACATTGCTGTGTTTGTCAATTTATTTTTATCCGTTTATAATGTCTACTATAACTGTTTGCAATGTCTGTTATATGAATCTCATTTTCTACCACTTACCTATATTTATACAATGCATATATGCATGTCTTTATTTTAACATTTCTGTTATTTACTGCTTAACTAATATTGATGATGACGTTAAGCGAAAAATTTTTGCACATTAACCGGTTTGAATGAATCTATCTATCTATCTACCTTTAAATGTGGCAACGACCCTAGCCCCCCGCCAACTATCAGAACAAGAAAGAAAAGGCGCAACTAAGGGAAGGTTTTAAGATAAAGGCTGAGACGGCAGGTTTTCAAAGCCGTTTCCGGTTCTCACTTAGCGAGTTTCATTTCCGGCAGTTTTGATTCTCCCTAGTCCCGACAGAGTTATTTTCTACGCTGGGGACGAACAGTGGATAGAGATGGGAGTTTTTGGCGTCCACGATATCGACTGCAGGGAACGTCACATACCCGTACTCCTTAAAAATTTACACAGTCGCAGCATTTGGCAATAAAAACTGGTGATCAAGCAATTGTGCTATTTTTTACGTCTTCATCATTCTGATACCCTTACATCATAATCGTTTTTTGATGAAGGCTTAAATAATGAAACTGGATGAGATTAAACTTCCAACAATCAAAGGAGATAAAACACTAAACTGGAATACCCATCTGGAAGCAGTCCTTAAGAAGGCAAAGATTCCGATATGGAACTGCCGAAGAATTTGTGGAAAGAACTGAGGAAACAAATGTTTTGGCTTTATACCATGGATATCATACCTATGATAACCTACGGATCTGTAGCTTGGTGGGGCAAGGCAGCACAAAGAACTGTCCAAGCCAGACTGAGCGCAAAACAGAGAAAAGCTTGTATGTTGATCACTGGTGCCTTTCGTACGACACCAATTGCAGCTATGGAGTTTACCCCCCTTACACATATACCTGGAAGACGAGGCAAGAAGGACATCTTATAGACTACATCATGTGGCAAATAGTATAATGGACAATATGATTATGAGGGAGACGGACATGCTGATGGACTTACAAAACCACTACATTCTGGGAGTGCGTTCTGATATAATGCCAAGGATAACAACATATGCTAAACCCTACTCAGTGACAATTCCACACAGGAATGAGTGGGAACTACAAGTTAACCTGATAAGGAAATATCGAAGCAGTTTCCAGCCACACTGATCTGGGCGTTGTAGTCAACGATCGTCTTTCCTGGTCAGAGCATATTCACCACGTTACATCAAAAGCCAAGAAACTTCTATACATGCTGGAGAGGTCTTTCAAAGGATCCGATGTCAACACTTGCGCCTACATTTACAAGGCATTCGTGAGCCCAATTCTTGAATTCGCTGGCCCGGTATGGGACACTGTGCTTCTGCGCGATAGAAATCTCGTCGAATCAGTACAGCGTCGGGCTACTCGTATCCCTTTTGGAGCACGAAGACCAAGCTATGAAGATCGCCTTGAATTATTCAACCTGACCTCATTCTCTGAGAGAAGACTTCGTGGCGATCTTATAGTTACGTTCAGGATACTTCATGGTTTGATGGGCACCAACCTCATGCATCTATACCGTCTGTCGCGCAGCAATCTGCGCGGACACAGCTTCAAACTGCATAAGGAGCCATTTAAAACAACAGTCCGACAGTGGTTTCTTCCCAACCGCATATTCAACACCTGGAATAGTTTACCTGAAAGTGTCGTTGGTGCTACTTCAGTTAATAGCTTCAAAGTGCAGTATGATAGCTGGAGGAGTGTACAAACTTTATAGCTATGAACTGTCTTTTTTTATTTTTTTTCTATTTGATGTATTTGTGTTACGTGTCCGTACACTATATTTACTGCATGAGCTTATAGTACTGTGTACATTCATGCCGAAGCTAAAGATTAAAAGATCTGTTAGCCTAGGAACCTAGGCATCGATTTTCTAGGCAGAGCTATATGCTATAGAACTGGGTGACAGAATGATCGCACAACGACAACTGAGCCTCCGATCTATAATTATTTTTTTCAGATAGTCAAACCGCACTTAAAGCACTTGGATTCACCTACCATACCAGGACACACTAGAGAGAAACGAGACAGCTGACACTCTGGAAAAGAGTGGGGCTATCACACTCTTCATAGGGCCTGAACCAGCGATTGTAATCGCATACAATATGGAGTAACAAATAATCTCTGCAGAGATGGACTGAAAGATCCATCAATACTGGGAGGGACTGGCAGGGTTAACCCATGCTAAAGCGACTATACCAATCTTGACAAAGAAGGTACAGACTCTTTACTAGAGCTGAACAGAAATAGCCTCAAAGCTCTATCTAGTAGGACTGTACACTGCTCATTACAGGCTGGGCTTGGCGGAAGACGCTGAGTCCAGACTGTGCATGGAGGGAGATGAAACGATCAGGCATGTAATGTGCGGATGCCCTGCCCTTGCCAGAATCAGGTACATCATACTTGGAGACGTAGTAGTCCAACCAGAAGACCTGAAGGATATTTTTCCAAACAAGTTAATCGAGTTCGTCAGGAGGTCGGAGCTACTGGGGGAAATATAAATAGGTGTGAGCCACAATAGATCAAAGAGTCGCAGTGGAGGATCGTTATTGATGCACCGACAAGAAACCTAACCTACATAATGATGAACACCAGTTTACCTGTATGGATTGTAGATTTGGTTATTGCGCAATTAATTAGACAATATCTTAAGCAGTTGACAAGTAGAGACGCTTGTCCAGGCCCTTAATCGGAAAATGAAGGAGGAAGTCAAATTCAAAAGGTACACCCAGTAATAATGAAGTTATTACAAAGATTTCCTATGCATGTATAGGTAGGGACAAAGATCGGTCGGCTTTTAAACCATATCGAAGAGTGGTTTGTGCAATATCGCCTGACCTTATTAAAAAAAGTAAGCGATAGTTGTGTTCTGTAGCTGAAATTGGTAGTTGATCATCTTGTGAAGAGCTGCTTAAATCTGTTTATTATGCCTAGAGTGAGACGACGAGAAATTTTTCACAGCTGAGCGGGTTCAATAGGGAGTTAAGAGTGAGGTTGGTTGGTCCTATAGAGTAATACTCACCAGAGCTGCTTCCCAGTGGTATTTGGTTTGAGAGTGATTCGCTCCTGAACTGCTCCCGAAACAATGCATGAGCATACAACGTGCAGTGGAACGGTATTGGTTTTGAGTTATTCCGAGTTACTCAAAGTAGCTCAACATGGTCACTGGAAAGCAGCTCAGGGGAGACAGAAGGCTAATATGGTGGTGATTTGCTATCGGACATGGAATCAGGGAGGCCTATGAGAAGGACGGCTAGACGCCAAGATAGCGGCCTAAGTGTGCATCCATATTGCGAGCCTAGCGCGGTAGCGACCAAGGGCGCGAAATATCAAACATTATGAAACGTGCATTTGCATCCATAGTGGGACCTCGGTTTTCCGCGTGGGTCAGAGTGTCGTGCTACTGATCAGCCGGCCGGCCGGGCCGCGAGTTCGAATCTCGCCTTCGCCATGGATGTTGTGTGTTTGTTTTAGGCAGCAGCGGTGGCCGCAGTAGTAGACTCTTCGGTCTCCTGATCAGTCGCCGTGCGCTGTGCGGGTTCGAGTCCCGTCCCAGGAGAAATTTTTCTCTTGGCTATGGATGTTGTGATTGTCCTTAGGTGGTAGATGGTCTCTGACTGTCGAACGCGGTTCTCGTAGGCGGAGCCAGAATGTGTGCATGTCGCATGCACACGTGTTCCCTCGCCAGAGTCCGTGTGACGTCCCCGCTTTTCCCATGTATCCCCCTATAGCCCCACGGTACCCAAAGGGTGCTTAGGCCTTAGGCCTTCGTGGTAGTTGGAGTATAAAAAAAAAAGTGACTGAAGTGGAAGCCTAGGGCGGCGGGACCTAGCGAGACAGCGCGCGTAGTTTTCAAACGTTCCTGTTCCGCGCTTTCTGGCCACACTACGGGCCTAATCAGCAAGCGACCTAACGCGCGGTGGCGCCGGTAACAAAGCACTTCGGTGTTGTCGCTCAGCATATGCAAAATTATTATTGTATTATAATGGCGGATACTGAAATGTTTATGAGTGCAATTTGATCTAAACCACCTATTTGGCAGAGTAAACATCCGCAGCACAGATATTTTACTTAGGATGTAGCCAAACGGGTACTCAAAAAATTTGGTAGGGTATAATCTCAGTTCTTCATACACCTGAAAAAATGTAATAGTTATTTCTTTGTTTCAGGTCAGGATTTGACTATCTAGAAAAATACCAAATTGTCATCTACAGTTTGGGACCTCTGATAATACGTCGAACCAGAACAACAGCTCGCGTGTCACTGTGGACACCACACGCCGCCGCTCGCCGCGCCCGTCTCAGGCCTTAGTCGCTGCGCATTCAGTATGAACGCACACTTAGTATACGACCTGAGTGAAATCTTCGTTCTACGGTGCGTGCAGCGAGGGGACTTAGAATCTAGGAGCGCTCTTTGTCTGGCCTCAGTGAACAGTCAGCGTTCAGTTGTGATACACGTATTTTTATCATCATGGCTTCATATGACATTTTTGATATGTATATATTTACAAGAAAATTCAGTTTTAAAGTTTGACTTGTGTGTAATCAAGGTCCAAGTCATATTGCTAAGCAAAGAAAAATATCAGGAGAATTTTCAACAGTGTATGAAACGCTTGGATCAGACGAAAACAAATTCTATGGGTATAAAAGAATGTTAGTGTCAACATTCGACTACATATTGGAAAAAAATAGATGCTCGTTTAAAAGTAACAGCTACTAACTTCCATACATCAGATTCAATAACGCTCAAAAGCACAAACTGAATTGAAATGAAAGCTAGACACTGCTCGATGCTCCACCAGACGCAAACATACACGCTACCTACCACGCTCTGACGTCTGGAACTAAGGACATCTACTACATACAATGAACAGAGTTAGACACTCACGCTCCACGCTTCGCGCCGCTGCACGCTCATGAGGAGTGGGTAGCCAGGCTTCACACTTAGAGCTTTGACTTTATGGGACCGCTTCCCGACGACAAGTTGAAGTGAGGATCAATGGTTTGTAGAACATGGAAAGCTTGTCACAGTGTGAATTTTCATCGCTGGATCAAAAGTTTTGGAATTACTTCATACTGAGACCTCGAACGGAGTAACATTCTCATGAGTTTCATGATCAATCCAGATTCTGTTTGGGGATACATGGTGCTCATGCAAAGGTCAGAAGACGACAAGGTGAAAGACGAGATTCTCAATTTTCTATGGGAACGCGTGTGTACCACAAAGTTGGAATTATGGTATCAGGGGCTATTGCTTATACAAGCAGGTCACCAAACCATATAGCGATTCACAAGTCGTATTCAAAAATAAAGCACCATACACAGCACCGAATTTTGAGGAGGGTTTCCCCTGTAACGTTTTTTCCTCAATGGCTCCATTAAATAGATACAGGGTGTTGAAGCTTAAAAGTAAGAAAAAATAATATCTTCAAAACCGGCAATTGGAATAAATTAAAATTTGATATGTGGATTTACCTAAGCATTATCCACATTCAAAAGTCTTTACTTAAAATTAACGTGCACCATTGGCGGAGATACAGGGTATAAGTGGCATTATTGTTCCAAATAAAAATAGTGCACCACTGTCTTTTTCAAATCGCGTAATTTTTCGAATTTTATCTTCAATGTGCTACAAATAGTTACTCCTGTGTTCTTTCCTGGAGTGCATTGTTTTCGTAATAATAAAAAAACAAATTAGTAAAACCTTTGTGGTAGGTTGACGTCTGTTAAGAAATCTACGTTGTTACTCCCGAGAAGCCGCTAAAACACTTCCATGACAGAACCCGTACACAAAAATAAAATCGGCGTACTCATCATTGATAAATTCCATTTCATAACACCCAAAAATGGAAAAAAGAAACTTTTGACTTGACTTTTATAAAAAAAACTCTCTCCCAAGAAACGCCAAGTTTGTAACAAGGCCTCCTTTTTTATTTTGAAACTAACTGTATCTCGGCTCTTCATGAATGATCTAATTTGTTTTATTTTTATTATTTGTAGCAAATTGAAGGTAAAGTTGTTTTACTTTTTTATGTGGAAAAATAATGCCACTAATCCCCTGTATCTCCGCCAGTGGTACGTGTGAATTTCAAGTAAAGACTTTTGAATGTGGACAATACTTAGTTAAATCCACATACCAAATCTTAGTTCTTTCCAGTTGACGGTTTTGAAGATATCAAAAAAAATTGTTTTTGATTTTTAAACTTTAACATCCAGTATCTTCTATCTATCCTGTATATGATGTTTCATTTTTGGTCACCCTGCATAACCCTGATTAGGGAGTACCCAGACGTGTTTCTAAATGCAAAAAGCGTCAAGAAGGCAGAATAAATCACTAGTCTCTTACACGGTTGGATTTTTCTGAGATTCTCCTATCCTCAACTCTAAAGAGACATGTTTACAACAAAAAACTGTTGTACTAGACTCATTATTACTGGATATTCTTTTTCTGATGCCATTTAGTATATTAACCTGTTCTTCACAATATTTTATCACGTCAAAACGTAACAGCTGATTGCTTAGTGACATCCAAAATACTCCATATCGACAAGTGACACGCAACTCTCATGGATCTGTAAACGCCAAATCCGTAGAGTATTCATCGGTGTTTGGTATAAATAGTTTTGAATACGGTGCTGAGTTTCACTAGAATCCTTGCTGACAACAGTTAGTGCAGACTTCCAAGATCCAAGACGTCATGCTGGTCAGCTATTTATCTCAATAGGCATCAAACGTGATGAAGTATGGTGAAAAATGAATAAATTTGAATCCCTTGTTTGAGAATGTATTCAGTAAGTATTATGGAGAGAATTGAGGTTGGCTGGCGATATACCGTAATCAGAACTGGGGAAAAAGAGTCTTTATAGACTGAACTGTGATATCATCTCCTTTCAACTTAACTGGTGAAAGATATGTGGAATTTATGTCAGAAATTCTGACTAATTTCTTAGACGAATTGGATCTTATAAGTAGACATCATCTGCATTTTCAGCAAGATGGCGCACCTGCCCACAACTCCAGAGGTACTTATCATTTTCTAAGTACTACTTTTAATGATCAGTGGATAGGAACAAATGGCCCAATACAGTGGCCTCCCAGATCACCAGATCTAAACCCACTTGATTACTTCTTGTGGGGTTACTTAAAGAACCAAATTTACAAGCGAAGGTACGATAACCTTGACGCGTTAAAGACTGCAGTTAGGGAAAAGATAACCCAGATAGATGGTAGGACCATACTTAAGACAGTTCGAGCAGTTGAAAAACGTGCCCAAAAATGTATTGAAGAATAAGGTGGTGTTTTCGAGCATCTTCTTTAAAAAAAATTGTTATTGTATTTTGTAAGATTATAAGTTGATGTTGAAAATAAAGTTTGTCGAAACAATTTAATTGTTTCAGATTGGAGGCCATAACTTCAACAATTTGTAACCTAGGAGAAAACTTATTGTAAGCTTTTTTGTTTAAAATTTGATGCTTTAACAGGAAAAAATATAATATACAGGGGTTTCCATTTAAAAAATGTTATTTTACTGAAAAAAATCAAAATAACGACTCTCAATTGTTTTTTTTTATTTCTCATTTTTACCAGCGTTAAAAATGCTACTAGTTTGCTAATTCAAACAACTTTGTATTTTCACTAATAACAGAGTTACTAATGGTGGACACTTAATTTGGATAACCCTGTATTAGGTTATTCATCGATAGTCTATCCTCACGTCTAATCAAAGCGTTATGTAAATACAATCCAGGGTTTGAAAAGCTGATACGCTTCAGAATGGTACAAAACAATAGAACAACACGGGATTCTTATACGTATCTGTCGGACTATCATACCAATAAATTAGATTTCATGATGATATTATGTCATTTAGTTTATGTTGCTTGATCTTGCAACGAAAAGAATTGCTATGTACAGCTATGATTAACAATAAAGGCACAGCTCACCGATGATTACAGCTGATACTGCACATTTGATGGATTTAGATTAGATTACAGAAAAGTGGTCGACATGTTAGCCTAAACGCTAGTGCAACCCAGCTGGATCTATTCCGACCCACTAAATAGAAGCACTGTGTCCGGCACTAATCCTCCACAGCCTTGACACAGGGTTTGGCATGTAGCTTTCACAATCACAGAAGAAATGTAGTGGGATTTCCTCATACCCTCTGCAGAATAGACATGTGTCCTCTTTTACTCTGATGCCAGTGTATGGCGTATTATACATTTTTGGAATCAATTAAAAACTTTGTTAGCTTGTGCAAAAATCCAATGCGGCGTCCATAAGAAAAATAAAGTTGATGCTTGAGAGCAACAGATGAAACGCCATATTGAAATTCTGATTATGCGATCTTGCAGAGGAGAAACAGGGACAATGTTGATGTGCAATTTATGTTCAAGCTCCATTACAATTAAAGTCAGGAAAAAACTAGGACGGTTTTGGGAAAATTTGTTTTTTTTTTCGTTTCTTTCCGGAAGTTCTTTATACCCTTTAAAACTTTCTAAGCAGCATTTTGTTAGTAACCTAAATACGCAATTTTACCCCCATTTAAGCGACTTCGATGTCTCACCGTTTCCGAGATCCAAATGGTGAGGATCGAATTTGTTCTGACATCTGTCAAAATATGCGATGACGGTTCTTATTACTGTGCACACAGTTCTAGTGTGAGCTTACATCAGATTTGAGTAGTTATACACAGACACACAAACACAAATGATGGGTGCATCGGTATTTCGGCTGGCAGTAATCTAATATCTATCGGATGCTTGCAGCAGCACTAGCGTCATAATCAAATGGGAGCTATTATGCGTTATAGCTAAAGTATACAGACTATTAAAGTAAAATCGCTAGCGGAAAACATTCCTGGGACGTTTGATACTTATGGATTGTCATGAGTACGATGCAACCGACAAAGGTTGTTTTGCTTTGTTTTCGTTAGTTACCTCATCTAGACCGTTGTGATGATTACACTGGTGAACAAAATTAAAATAGTTTTTGTGACATGGTCAAAACAAGGCGGTTATTATGTAAAATTTATCCAAAAAGCCGGAAATAGCATTCGTTTTTTTAACCCACGGTTTTCTTGCAGTGAGACATTTTATTTGCTGCTTATACTCGTAAAATATAAGGTTATGTGTGTAAAGGTACTGATAAACACTCGAATAAACATTAATCTCAGAATGTTGTTGTCAATGTTTTATGGTGATAAGTTGCTCCTGAAGTATCTCTTAACAATGCCCAGCAATAATTAGCAAGCAAATTGGCACTCCATTTGCCTTGATACCGTTTTTCTATAGCAGAAATGTCTTGGTGGAACTGTTTACCATGTTCATCACTTACCACACCTAAATTTTCCAGAAAAAAATCGAAATAGAAATAAAAAAGTGAATTTTTAAAGACATGTTACATCCCATTCCTTTATAAGCACCTATTATATGATTTCTTCATATGAACTGCGTGCGCTAAAGATACAGATGGATATTTATTACCGCTTTGTACCAATACCGCTTTTAAACTAGGCTTAGAGGAATCAATGAACAGGCGGCAATCATTTGGATCATGTTTCTATCCTAACGCGTCAAACAAATTGTTGACATCAAAGCAATATATCATTTCTTAACGGAAACAGTGTGTGGGGTCTTGTTGCACTTTTCGGTAAAAAGTAATGTTAAAATCACCGTGGAGAAGATTCCATCCTTTTAATCTTGACGCTAAAAGTTCTGACTGGGATTTTGACAGACTTAATTCTCAAACTAAGGCATAAGGTTCGCCCTGAGTGATCAAATGCGGCGCTGTTGAACATCCTGGTAGGTCAAACGAAGGATCTTAAGCTTTTACGCTTTCTGTACCATCACCTTCAGAATCGGTGGACTCGACTTCTTCATCCAAAGACCAACATTCTAGTGGAACTGGGATTTAAAGTTTATGGTAAATTAAAATACTTAACGGTATGTTTCGATTTTGGTCCAATACCTTTAATATTTGTGAGGCAAAAATAGCAATCAGTAGTATGGTATCTGGGTTCTTTCCAAACCACTGGTACCGCAAAGCGCATTTGACGATTGTCGCCTCTTAACCAACCTGTTAACAACGTTACACAAGTCTTACAACATAGGTATATGAGGGGCCCATAGTTTATCTTGGTCGCCAACTTTAATTCCCAAATAAAGTTCGTATGCTCTCAACACACCAGGGAGTAAAAGTACGTTTTTAGGATTTAAAGTTAGCTCTCCGGACACATAACAAAAACTGTTCGCACTATTTACATAATTCTAGGCATTGTCCATAAAGCTAGTCTCGATCACAATACACTAAAATCAACACACCGTTTTAACAAAAATTAACAGTACCCTTCAACACAGAAAAGGTAACTGGCTCGGCTGCTATTAGTCTACTAATAACCGCAATATGCTCTCTAAACATAGAGCTCGCATATAATAAACAGGAATAGACAGGTCTTAACGTTATATATGTGCGTCATCCCATAAACGCCGAGAAATGCGGCAATATGAGCTGTTACGCATTGTAATTCATAAAAGTAGATATTAGTAGATAGAAAAATTCTGCTTTTAGATCAGATTTAAGTGTCTGAAAATACATAAGATACACCCAAAAATTGTCATGTCACAAATCCTGTGTTTATCAGTGTTATTAATAAGCAGAAAATGACACTTAACTTATGGCGGCAAGTACAGTCACCGCGCTCTTGTACTACCACCAGCGGCATAGTAATAGCTCTGCTTTATAGGGAAATTTCATAGGGGTATAATTGAGTTTAAAATTAATTTGTAGATGTGCAAGACGCACACCACTGTTCAACTCAAGCGCCATGTAGGTAAACAGAGCCGTTTGCAAATCGTATTTGAGAAAATGAAACGCTCCTGAAATTGTTGATACAAAGTACAGTTCAGGAGGATCCTGAACAGATACAGGTTGTCACCCACCGGCATGTGCCGATCTGAATTCTGATTGGCTGCTTCATGTAAAACGGTCCACACATCATCGACTCTTATGTTTCATGACTCAAGTAGCAGTGTGTGTAGTACTGAATCTCGTATTTGGCATCAGTTGCGGCTTGCAGCGATGCAGTCTGGAATCCGATTTTGGTCGGCGAGCCACGACGCCGAGTCGGTGATGCTGATGCAAGCTTCAGCGTGTATAGGATTGTGTCGATGACAAGACGGTATTTATTTTCCCGCGTCATTTTAGAGGTCAATTTGTTGTTTGACTGTATGAGTAAATTCCATGATAGAAAGTGATCGACAATTTTGGGAAAAGTTGATAAACATTTATCATCTACATATACTAAGTGACATATAAATACGAACACCCAGTTTAAATGGTTTTATTGTAATAAAATTTTGTATAAGTACTTAGTGAAGCATAATAATTAAATGATAAAAATTTCAAAATGATTGCACTGCTTTAAAGCCCTTTGACCTTTAATAATGTGTGGATGCACCCTGATGTGTTACGCATTCTCCAACGCGCCTAGGCATGCTTCTGATCAGGTGGGCAATGTCCTCCTGTGGTATCTCATTCCAGGCAACCACCAACTCCTCTCGAAGTGCTTCTAGAGTCTGAGGAGGACGTTGCAAATTGAGCAATCTCCTTCACATCATATCCCACACGTGCTCAATTGGGTATAAGTCGGGAGATATTGGTGGCCATGGTAACAATGTGACATCATTATGTTGAAATAAGTCTATTGTGACTCTTGCAACATGTGGTCGGGCATTATCTTGTTGGAAAGTTGGATTTGCCAGGGTGTCAAGATATGGTAAAAGATGGGGTTCTAGAACTTCGTGGATATAACGCTGCGCGTTCATGTTACCTCTGATGAAGATTAAAGGTGACCTGGAACCATAAGCTATAGCACCCCAAACCATAACTCCAACAGTGTGATGAACATGTCTTTCAACAAAAAACTGTGGATTCTTCCTTTCACCACGTCGCCTTCTAACCCTGGCACGACCATCGTGCATGCCTAAACAAAATCGAGACTCGTCACTGAAGACAATACTGTTCCATTCCTGATCCCAGAGTGACCGTTGTCTGCACCACTCAAGGCGATTACGTCCGTGTTCTCGAGTTAAAGGGAGGACCCAGTGTGGCCGGTATGAAAACAAGCCAAAACTTCTCATTCGTCGGTAAACACTTCGCATGCCAATAGGTCTTCCGTGTTCTGCAAACCATTCATTTGCAATGGACCTGGTAGTGGAGAAACGGTACCTTAAGGCCAATAATCTTAGGCGGCGATCTTCACGGTCTGTTGTTCTACGGCGGCGTCCAGTGCCCCTTGCTCTTTGCGTACGGCCTTCTCGAAGCCATGCCTGACAACACCTAACCACAATGTCTAAACTTCTTTGCACTCTAACTGCAATTGCCCGAAAAGAAAGTCCAGCTTCCCGAAGTCCCACTATACGGCCCCTATCAAACTCACTAAGTTGACGAAATCGTACAGGTCTCCGTACTCTAGGCATCGTAACCGATCGTAAAGGATGTCAAGAACCAAAATCCGCCAACGTTGATTCTTTACTGCGGCTGATATATTCATTTTTAGAGCGTTAGTGAATTAAAAAAGAGCAGTATAAAAACCGGAATGTCCAACTGATAAGGCTGAAAATTTTTTCAATTGTCATTTACAGTAAGATAAATACATTCACCAACTTTTATTAAAATAAACCATTTAAACTGGGTGTTCGGATTTATATGTCACGTGTCTTTGAAATATAAAGGCTAAAGGGTATTCAGACAGAAACATAAGAAACCTAGGTAGTGTTTTCAAAATAACTTCAGCCTACTGTTTTTGTGTTGCGTGAAACTTCGAGTCGATTCGGGCATCGGAACAGGTTTCGATTTGAGTAGGCGCTTATGAAACTATTGCAAGTTTTAGGAAACGTTGAGTCGATTCAGGCATCGCAGCATACATCAAGGTGTGTAGACCGCTTAACGAATAGTAGCAGATTCCATGAGCGCTCTACCAGTTGAATGTCCAGTATCTTTTGACCATAGCCAACGCACCAGTTCCGTCGATTCAAAGGGTACCCTACGTTATACCGGAAGTAGCATTCAGGCGTAAGTCCGTAAGATGGGTGCTCTTATCTCTCGACATCAACGAAGCTTCTGGTCCGGACTCGATTCCTGCCATTGTGTTGAAGAGGTGTGCAGTGGAGCTTGCTCCAGTTCATTCCAGATGTCTTACGAATCCGGCACCTTCCCAGAGAACTTCAATGTGCTCATGTCCAGCCCATCCCAAAAAAAGGGATCTAAGAGCGACCCTCACAACTACAGGCTTATAGCTCTGCTTTCTGTTATATGTAAGAGGGAGAGAGAGATGCATTAATCACGAGCTTCTGGACGACCACGAACGTCACGGCTTAATCAGCAACAGACAGCGATCCACCGGGGACCTATCCTATCTCACGTAACCCATTATAGAGTAAGCTCATCCAGTCTTATGGTGAGGCACATGTATTTGCTCTTGATATCACGAAAGCGTACGATCATCCCTCTTATGTGAACTTCCGTCCTATGGCCTACCAGATAAGCTTTACAGATGGGTGGCTGACTTGCCCTCTGTGCGCAAGATATCCGTCGTAATTAACTGGTTGCCCTCTTCATCCAACAACGTCAACGCGGAAGTTCCCCAGGCATCGGTATTGGCTCCGACACTGTTCCTCATACATATCATCGAGCTCCTTTCATACACGATCAATCCAATTCACAGCTTTGCTGATAATAGCACTCTGCAGGAATTCAGAGCGACAATCCGATCTTTGCCGGTGAGCTGGCCAAAAGAGGACCAGCAGAGACTTCCTCTCTGACCAGAGACCTGGAGGTTATCACTGCTTGAGAATGCAACAATATTGAACAGTTTAATGCTTCCAAACGGAGAAATGTACCTTTACGAACAAAACTCGTTCTGGCGCTCATCCGGTTTCGATGGATCTTAGGCCATTCAAAAATCGGATGAACAGTGTTTCGTTGGGATGCTGATAGCAGCCGCGGTGTTCTGGTATTTAGGCTTGTGCCTGCCACGGCTGCTTCGGTGTAAAAAAAATTCCACCCTTTTTTCTTAGACGACAGCAGCCCACGTAAACCCTGCTTACTGGACCGCATTAGGGAATGATTTATGAGGGATTAGGAAACTCATAAAGTATTCAACTGAATACCTGACTTGGCAGCATCGTGACCCTACTGTTCGGTAGTCCGTAGACTCCAGTTGCAGGGCTTTGATGAAAGCCCAACGAGGCGGCGGCATGCACTTTAAAGGGAAAATTTCGCGACGTCGCGCCGATAGCTTATGAAAATAATTGCCGCCGATAAAGCCGTAATTAAATACTGTTTTATGCGTGCATAATAACCAGGGAAATAGCGGTGGAGCTTTCAGAATTAGTGGCATGCACTTGAACGACCAGTATGTTATTGCCACGTTCTAGCCTGATTCACACATTTTCAGTCACTGTGTCAGTATTATTTCCATTCATTCTTCTCTTCTGCCATGCCTGACTATCGTTCGTTGGCTATAGTAAATAAATTTTAGACCATGACATTCACCATCGGTGATGGCATCAAACGCTTTGTTAAAGTTACTGAAAACGCTAGTACCAGTAGTCGGTAGATCCCACCAAATACATGATCGTTTATTTAGGATCGGGAAGTATATTGTACCCTAGACTATAAGGAGCTAATTTGTATACTTTCCATGCCATTAGGCTTCTTTATGCCCTAGTTAAGTCACTTTAGTCCCGGTATCTTTGAGACGACCTGACCTGTGTTTATCGACCATAAGAACTGTCCATATTAGCTGCTTCAACTTTTCAGCGCTGTGGTTTTAGATACTTTATATGAATCCTCGGGTGTGTGCCCGAGGCACTGATGGCACCTCGCACCTTGGGCATTAATTTTACACTGCGAGTCATAAATGTCCACTGTATGCCCTTGTGCATAAATAACTATTAAATGTCGTTTCTTATTGTCAGTGACATAAGTAAATTGATAACTGCCTTTCCAAATTACTTCAGCTTATCTACGAATATCATGCTAATAGCCATATTATGTTTCGGCCAGACCTAGCACACAACACACCTTTTGTTCCCAAAAACGATAATCCTCCAAACGTAGTGCAGCCTCCCCAGAAGAAGATTTTTGGGTTTCACTGTCTTGGAAGGCTTATCTTGGACGCTAGGAAGCACAAGATAGATAACAATTAAGATGGCGAACTTACGAACAACTGAGAGAGATTGATCTGAGTTTTATCCAGGACTTCATGAGAGTCTTTCGAAGAAAGTTCGCGTCTGGTAGAGCAGAATGGGCCTCTCCTTCATCATTCGTTAGTATGGTTAGGTTAAGTATTGAGTTGTAATTGATGATGACTAGTTAGTGTTGAAGTAAATTTCTTCATTGAAAAATAAACGATAAATATTTGTGCCAAAATTTTTAGGAAGTACGCTTTATTTCAATCTGTCGTCAGCTTCTGCCATACCGAATATAATTATCTATGACTCTGAGCCTTATTTATCCCTGAAAGGTTTAATGCATTCCTTTCTGATGCACTTAGCAAAGTTTAAAAAACCGTGGGCCGTCAAAGTTCAAGCGCTGCTCCTCTAGTCGCCATGTCCATTAGCCTTTTCTGACGAGTTAGGCAGCTGCCCATTTATAAAGTTAAAACAACCAACCTGTAATAAAATTCAATTGTCGTTTCAATGCGACTTCAGATACTTATTAAAGCCACCCATACACAAGGGTACTCCTGACATACCCTGACATCTTTCTATAATCTTTCTATACAGGGTGTCCCGAAAAAAGTGTGCAATATTCTACCAGCGGTTTCTAGAGTTTAAAATAGAAAGAAAAGTTTATATAAACATAGGTCGACAAACGTCCTCTAAGGGCGCTACGATCTTTTAAAGGGGCTCCCCTGAAGATGGTTTTTCCTTAATATTTCCGCAACGTGTTGAGATAAAGACATAACGTTTTGTATTTTAGCTTAGTTCTTTATGCTGGATTCAAAAATATCAACAATTTTAGACAGTTTTGTTTGGAAGCGTATGTAACAGGGACGGACTCAGGTTATTTTAGCCCAAACATTTTTGTGTGATTCTATTTTTGAAATTCAATTTTAGAGTTTGAAAATTTAGGGTTTTCTACATAAAAAAGATACTCTTATTGGATATCGATACATTGTGCCATTTTTGAATAAAATCAAACCAAAGAATATGTCACATGATAGGAAATGTACTGCGAATTTAAATGAATTGTTGAATAATTAGCCATGACAAGAAAAAACTAACTTAATAATTGGTAAATATAACATAAATACATATTTCTATTGCAACATAGCTAACATTTAGGCAAAAACAAAAGAAATAAGTTTTTTCTACAATCGAAATTGAAATTTGTTTAAAAAAGAAGACATACAGTTGGATATACTTAAAACTAGCTTTACAGTAAGTGTTCAAATAAATTCCCATTTTGTTGGATACAGAGTCTCGCTCGACGAACTAATGATTGCGTAGGCCGAAAAGTGGAAAACCTTTTTCTTCTTATTTCATTTGCAGCCTGATGGATTCTTTGAAGTAAATCTTCTTGTGTATTTACTTCAGTCGAGTAAACTAGGTCTTTTAATGACCTCCAAAAATAGAAATCCAATGGATTTAGGTCAGGTGGACGTGGCGGCCACGCTATAGGACCTCCTCGGCGTAACCAGCTGTCTGGAAAATTGACATTCAACCAATTTGCGTCCAAAATGTGCAGGGGCGCCATCATGTTGAAAAAACATATTTTCTTGAAACTGCTGGCGCACATCCAATGGTATTATATCCATGAGCTCATTCTGAAGAAAGTTCAGATACACCTCTGAATTGAAGCGATTGGGAAGTACAATAGGCCCAATTACTTGATCCCCAATTACTCCTGCCCATAAGTTCAATGAAAATCTATGTTGGAAATTTGTACGGCGAACAACTTTTGGATTTCCATCTGACCAGTGATGCATGTTATGGAAATTAAAAGCACCATTCCTAGTAAATATTGCCTCAGCCGACCATAATAGTCTAGGAATAGGGTTTTCATTTGCTAATATCCACTGGCAAAACTCGAGTCGTGGTAAAAAATCTGCCTGCGTTACATGCTGCACCCGTTTAAAATGATAAGGATGTAATCCTTGCATTCTTGTCATTCTTCCTATCTAAAATTATTATTTTTAGGATAACTATCAAATAGGTATTCATAAATTTTTCTTACTATTGATCGAGGTATATCCATAATTTCTGAAACTTTTCGTATGCTTATTTGCGGATTATTTTCAAACATAATTATTTGAAGCAATATCCATACGATGATTTCCCAGTGGCCTTCCTGAGCCCTGCATGCGCTGAAAACTTCCATGGTTTGACAAATTCCGGTGAATATCAGTAAACATTCGACGTCCAGGTGCTATGCGATTGGGAAATCTTCTTTGATATTCTCTTACGGCTGCCAATGAACTGCCATTGCAAAACCAGTACACAAATTGCATGTCAGTCAGCTCTCTGTCTGTAAATCTTGGCATTTTAAATCGATTTAATAAAAATTTTGATGTTAATCTAGTAATTTTACACTGCTAACAATCTCAGCTTAACGTCAAAATAAGTCATAACAAATCAAAACAACTTTTGTTTGCAGTCATGGCTAACTATGTATAATCAACAATTCATTTAAATTCGGAGTACGTTTCCTATCTTGTGACAAATTCTTTAGTTTGATTTTATTCAAAAATGGCACAATTTATCGATATTCAATAAGAGTACCTTTTTATGTAGAAAACCCTAGATTTTCAAATTCTAAAATTGAATTTCAAAAATAGAATCACAAAAAATGTTTGGGGCTAAAATAACCTGAGTCCGTCCCTGTTACATACGCTTCCAAACAAAACTGTCTAAAATTGTTAATATTTTTAAATCCAGCATAAAAAACTAGGCTAGAGTACCAAATTTTACGTCTTTATCTCAACACGATGCGGAAATATTAAGGAAAAACCATCTCCAAGGGAGCCCCTTTAAAACACCGTAGCGCCCTTAGGGGACGTTTGTCGACCTATGTTTATATGAACTTTTCTTCCTATTTTAAGCTCTAGAAACCGCTGGTAGAATATTGCACACTTTTTTCGGGACACCCTGTATAATCTCACCTGTCATGTGAGCCAGAATTAAGATCTGCTTGGTTTTCGATCTGTGATCATAAGCAACGGCTATATTTCATGTTTTTTGCAATCATTAGAGCGGTATAGGTCTAGTCATCGGAGATAGACAACGACAGCGAACAAGCGTATATGGGTCTACTGAAAAAGTCACTTTGATGTGGGTGATCAAGTGACGTTGCCACCGATGACTAGAGGAGGAGGAGGAGGGAAAAAATCTGACAAACATGGAAAACAGAATCCCGGTAATGTTGCGCTCTGTAGCGCTGTCTTAATTGCCTAGCTGTTTCTGTAAAGCTCGGTTTTTTGACTCCATAATTCGTCTTGTACTTGGTTCAGACCTGCTGATATGCAATACTTGAAGAGCAAAGGTCCCACAGACCGCTCTGACGATAATGCCGAATAGAAGAATATAAGAAATCCAAGAACAAAGAACAATGCGAACAAGTTCTGAAGATATCCTTTATAAATCTCACAATGCAATACGTCTTGTCACTCAATATCAGGTGGATACATCTTCGACTTTGTTCAATCGACGGGTGATCGATAATAGTTGTAATTACTGGTCGATATTTAGTTCCCAGAGCTGATTTGCTTTCGATTTTTTTTGGACTCGATAGCAATTAAACCTAGGTTGCAATATGAGAACACTCGCCGTCAGAAACATTCTCATTATAGGCTGTTCGAAAAATAGACGGAGATATTTTAGAGGGTGATTCCTTGTTACAAAGTATGGAGATTTCTATAAACATGGATCCGGAGATGCAGTTTTCAAGATACAGCGATAAATTTAAAAAGAAATCATTTATATCTTAAAAAATATTTACTTGATTTTGTTGAAATTTGGCAATAATATTTGTTATGTTAAGAGGCTAATTCAGTCCTAAATAGAATAAAATTATTAGGTCCAGTGGCATCAAGGAGGCACCTTAGCGAATATTATTCGCAAAGAAATGTACACCACTGTCTTTTTAGTGACTTCAGTATTTGTTGTTTTATTAAGCATCTAAAAATACAACTCCCTTGCCTCTTATATTTTTTCGTATCTCACTTCGTTTTCGAGAGAAGAAAAATAAAAGAATTGGTTTATTAATTTTTGCTAAGAAAATCGCAAGTGCCTTGGAAAACAAAAAATCAACAGAATTTCTAGGAAAGAGTGTTATTGCAGATTTTCAACAAAATCGAGTAAATATTTTTTAAGATATTATTTTTTTTAATTTGTCACCCTGTATCTTGAAAACCTTGCATTTCCGCACCCATGTTTATACAACTTTTTTCATATTTTTTAACAAGGAATCACCCTCTAAAATATCTCCGTCTATTTCATTTAAAGAGTCGGCGGATCGTATGCAGAGCCCTAATATCAATTAAACCTTACTTTGCCAAAACATTCTAGATCATTCTCAAAGATCTAGAGTAAAGCGAACTTGTTAGTTTTGTTCCAGGAAGGGTAGGTCACCGAAAACAGCAATAAGCAGTTTCACTGAAATAGTTAACGAGAGTTTTGAGAACAAATTGTACGTGAAGGCTGACTTCTTTGATCTACCTAAAGCCTTCGGTTGTGTGCAGCATGAGATACTACTGTGAAAGCTTCTGTTTATTCTGTGTCTCCGTCCAGTGTGCAGCATCTCAAGCCTTACCTGTCTGTAAGGCAGCAATTTGTGGAATACAAAAATTGCCACAACAATTTTGTATAGGATTCCTCAAGGATCTGTACTTGGACCATTGTTATCCTTGTTACACAGCAATGGCATACAAAATTGCCTCAGTAACACTAGTAGAAAACTCTTTCTCTAAGTCGATGATACGACTCTCCTTTCAACTCACAGCACCTTAGAAAACCTAGACAATGAATCATCAGAGTGCATGGAAGGCGCTAGCAGATTATATGAATTTAGCTAAAATCATTCTAAGAAGTACTTTTACCACATAAGTTTGTACTCTGAAGTCTTCTTTCCGGACGCGTCCGGACCCGCGGCTGTGCTTTGAGAGTGACGACAGGCTGCTATTTCAGTAGGTTATTGGAAAAATTAAGTGAAACCATTGCTGCAAGCAGTATAATTGCTACTACAGAGTGACTGATTTAAATTTCGCGCCATTTTTGATTCACGCATTTCAGTAGATGTCGCCATAGTAGTTGTTTAAAGCGCATGTGCCCAATTCATCATGGAAGCGCTACACGATCCCTCAACACGTCGGTCGAAATAATTTGCCCACTGTCAACACCATTCGTCAGTTGGAGCGTAAATTTGAACAAACAGGTGAAGTTAAAGACTCGACAAAGTGTTCAAACTGTTCGTACACCGGAAAATTTCGAGAGAATTCGTGAAAGTGTAGTGGAGCGCCCTAAGATGTCTACCAGTCACCGTTCTCAAGAGCTGGGTATCCGTCGCACGTCATTATGCACTATATTACAAAAAAGACTTGCACTTGCGGTCATACAAAATTCAGTTAACCCAAGAACTACAGCCTAGTGACTGCAATATTGCAGCTTAATACACAAAATAACGATTTTTACCGGCAACTGCTGATGAGCGATGAAGCTTACTTCGATATGAACGGATTTATTAATAAGCAGAATTGTCGTATCTGGGCATTAGAGAACCCTCGTGTGATCCATCAACGACCACTGCATCATCGTCGAGTCACAGGTTGGTGCGGTGTTGGTACGGAGGTGTCATTGGACCTTACTTCTTTGAAGACGTTACAGTTGTAATTGTCTTACTGTCACTGGCGAGCGCTACCGTGATATGGTGCAAAACTTCATGACTCCCAAATCCAACAATTTCACCTACAAAACATGTGGTTCCAGCTGAACGGAGCAACTTGTCTCTGAGTAACAGATTGCTTCAATGACCCGACGTATACCGTACTGACAATTGCTAAAAAGCATCAAACAACAGTGTATAAAGAGTTGGTTATGGCTCCATAAAATTGTGTAAAAAACTATAATTATCTGTCAAAATAGATTTACAATGACTATTAGAGCTTGAAAGCTCCTAACGTCATATCCAGTGTGACATGTTTGCAAAAAACATACATATCGGCATTTCAAAGCTTCTAGTAAAAAAAAATCGAAAGGCACAGAAAATTTCTTATATGAAACGTAATGTTTAATATCCTAATGTAATATTTTTGGATCCGAAAAATTTCTTCAAAGAATTCCCAACTTCAAGTACGTTTTCGAAGCCTGTAATTTAGCAGATCAACGTGCCACAAAAACAAATCTGAGTTTCCCTTACATGATGCACAAATAGGCCCAATATAATTTAATGTTGAAACCTTACTTTTTTTGGTGGTCCGCTTCACCTGGAATGCTCCATATATTTTTAGAGTTATTTCAGACAATGTTATAAGTTACAACCCTGAACTATTCTATTGTGATAATGAGCGCTTTTCAAATCCTAATATTATTTAATATTATATTGTGTTTAGGCTATTGAGGAGTCAAATGTTATCGTTGCTTATTTATATTATTATTATACTTGACACAGTAATTAAAAGTATTCGGTTTATAGGTCGATTAGTTAATAATTCTCCATAAAAACGTCTTTCGACGAGTCCAAACATAATCATTTGGGATGTCCGTAGTTAAAGTTTACAAGTATATTAATTTTATATTGTGCTTTTACGTTTTCCTCGGAATTGCAACTGCATTAATACTAAATAAAGTATGCGAACGTTGCTGAAATGCATACATATTTTATGATTCAGGCAAACACAATTTCATAAAATAAATATCATTAACTGACTCTCAGAACTGAGAAATCTTTTAACATTACTGAATCAAACATAATCACACTGAAGCATCTGCAGATTCCGCAGAAAATTGAATTCCATATGCAAACAACTCAAAACAGATTGAATCCGTTCGTAAGGTATGATGTCTAATCTATAGGAAACATGGATTGGGGCTAACCATTTCAATGTTTGAAAGAAAAGAGAATATGCAGTGGATGGCCAATGGTCTCTGGTCCATTTCAGAACACCAAAGAGCTGGCGAAAAATACATTGACTACGTCATTTATAAGACATTTAGTATAAACAGCTGTTTGGGCCACTAACTTCAAATTTGGGGTACGTTTGCCTCTATGAATGCATTAAAGGTTATGTCAAGGGTAGCTTCAAAAGGAGCCGAGCAACTGAGCCCAACCGCATGTCATTCAGGACTTTTTGGTCACTGAGTCCGAATCATAGGTCAGTAAGTCACGAAGGTATTTGAATGTCATTTCATAGCCACCCCAAGAACAAATCCAAAATAAGCATCCGGCAGTGTTATTACATAAAAAGTCTACATAATGTCACTTTTGAAGTAACGTAATACTCCTGCTGGTCCAGACCCACGTCATAGGTTTTTGGATCACTGGGTCCAAATCAGAGAAGTGACCGTAGGTTTTATCTTGCAGCACTTAAAGATACACAAATATCATTGATTTCAAGTTGAGTAAAGGGCGGACGGAATCTTAAACCACGCAAACCGCATGCACAAACTTCTCTGAATAAACATAAAAAAAACATTCATCCAACAGTTTACATGAAAGCAACAATAATGACAGATTTGTATCACATCCAATAGGAGTTGATACACCCTTCATTATGATCCATATTCAGATGTTCAGAATTTATACACACATAGGGTGAGTTCTCAGTGTGACCGCCCTCGATAGCTCCGTTATTAGGCATCGTATCTAAAAAGCGCAAATACAAGAGATGTAACCAAGTATGATCCCGATTGGCAAACTTTTGTTATCTCTACAGGGTGATTGATAACTACGAGATGACGTGAACCTATATTTTTGTAAATGGAAGGCCCTTCGTTTTATTGCACATTTGGATAGTTCCTCCCAAACAAAGCGATTTGATTTAAAATCAAATAGCACTTCATTGTCTGGCCATATCAAATCACATATATTATATTTATTGTACAACGTTTCTGCCATCACCGTGGCCTTTTTCGAGTACTTGAAGTGTGGTTTAATTTGGACAGACAATGGAGTCCTATGAACACGAAAACCACGGTATAGGTTTCAGAAGATATATTAACATACTATCGGGTTTTATTTCAAAAAAAAACAATCAATTTCGACAACTCGCGCCTCCGTCGAATTTTTCGACAGAATAAGTTTATGATCCTGTATTTTCTTCCCCTCCGCTTAATCCATCAGTTTTTTTTTGATATTTTTACTGGATGAACAGGACCACAAAATGAACGATTTTTCATAACATCCGGTATATTTTCACACCATAAAAATCTGTTAAAAGCTTTTTTGATATCAAGTTTATGCGAGTTCGTATGACTGCTTTTTAAGTTACTGAAAACAAGGGAGACCTTCTATAGGAAGGTGCCAATTTTAGTCTTTCCAAATCTGATTTGCAACTAGTTCACCCTACACACCGCGCGGCGGCTCATTTGGATAATGATGCAGGTCTTACTTTTTCATATTCGGCCTTAGTGTATGTGTGACAAGGAAAAGTTGATCATTCTTGCATGAATATATGGTTCATGACTATATTTATCGTACTTAAATATTGTACGTAGTCGTGCCATAAGTTCTGTCCCATGATAATCTCATGATAAAAATGAAACAAGATAAGATATATTTATATGAAAGATATTATTTATTCGACAACATTTTTAGAATTCATAATCAAACAGTTTTATTCAAAATGTCCCCCCTTGGCCTTCACACACTGCTTCAATCTCGCGGGCCACTCATCTATCACTGCACGCACAGCTTCCAAAGGAATAGCTGCCGCTGATCGGATCAAATCCGCTTTCAGGGACTCGATATTACGGTGGGCTTTGGAGCAGGCCAACTGCTCTAGCAGGTCCCACAACTTGTAGTCTAAAGGATTGAGGTCCGGACTCCCTGAGGGCCAATCTTCCGCAGCAATGAACTCTGGCACATTGCTTTCCAGCCAGCGCTGCGTACTCTTAGCCTTGTGAGCGGGGGCGGAATCCTGCTGGTAGACCCAGTGTTGGTTGGCAAACAATGTACCACTTAAAGGCTTGACGATAGGATCCAGTATGTCGCTCTGATAGTTTGCCGCTTTTGTTTTCACGCCCTGTTTACAGAAATGGAGCTGAGTGACCCCTTCGTAGGACACCCCCCACCAAACCATGACTGACGCAGGGTGGTGGCCTCTCTCAACTCTCGGAATGATCTCCGAAGCTTCCTGTGAACTCCTTGCATACACTTTGTCATTTTGTCGGTTGAATTTTTCTTCTATGGTGAAGATTTTCTCATCCGTGAACAAAATCTTTCGGAATCCCCCAGCTGCGTACCTCTCCAAGAGCTTCTTGGATCTTGTCGCCCTGATGTGTCGCAAGGTGGCCGTAAGTCGCTGGCCCGTACGTCTCCGGTAAGCCCCTAGCCCTAGGTCTTGTTTAATGATGCGCGACATCGTCCGGACAGGAATCTTCATTTCCCTGGATAGGATCTTCTGCTTCCGGAGTGGATTCCTTTGAATCCTGGCTTTTACGGGTTTGATGGCTGCTGGAGTCCTTACTTGACGAGGTCTTCCGCTTTTTGGCCTGTCATCAACAGAGGACGTCTCATTGTACCGCTGAATGGTCCTAGACACAAATTTACGCGATATTTGAAGGCCGCGTAAGAGTTCAAAAATCTGACTAGCACTGTGATTACACTTATGTAAAGCTATCACTGCAATACGGTTCTCTGCCTTGCCCCACTCCATCGTTATGCTTCGAGAGATCAATACAAACTGAGGTATATGTAATTACCCGAAAAGCGCTTAATCAACTGACACCACAATGTAAACAATCGGACAAGTATTAACAGGTCTACACTTGTTTGAAAACGAGGGACAGAACTTATGGCATGACTACGTACATGATCGGTTTAATATCGAAGTGGCGGGTGGATGGCAAATATCCTGTAGATGCGAAAGGAAAGCTTTACGATGTAGGTACAACAAAGATAAAGACAAAGTCAAAATAGTATTTTCTCTTTGAGACGAGCTGCAAAAAGAGACCATACCAAATAGGCTTTTCCCATAAGATACAAACAAAATAGAGGTGAAAATGATGAGGTTAACCAAGGTAGCATCGGATATGGCATCCCTCGAATCATTGTTGCTATTGACACCTCTACTCTTGACAACATACTGTATATTACCTGCTAATTACAACTCTAGGTGCCTCTGCTGGTGATATTGGGCCACTGCCTTTCTCCATTTAGAACTACATGCAAAAGAAGCTTTATTCTAAATTAATTCACAAGTATCGGAACATAATTGCTGATGTATATGTTATCCACTTAAATATTGAACATTTGAATTATAGTACGATTCATTCCGTGACAAAATATAATAGATATTCGAGAAATGTACCCCTAAATAGAATAATTTTGATAATATCTCAGGTATTATGATGATGGTGATGGAGTGCCTCTATCGTTAGAATTCCATGTTCATCTTTTAACGGCCGTGTCTTCACATCAATGGATGTCTCAAAAGCATCTTGACAAGGTGTGGCACGCGGACCTTCTGTATAAACTAATCCAAAAGGGATTCCCTTTTTGGCTTCTAAAAATACTGAAATCCTTCCTTGAAGACAGGAAATTTCGGATCAAATTTGACAATGTTCTGTCGACAACACGGCTAATTACAGCCGGCGTCCGTCAGGGTTCGGTCCTAGGACCTATCCTTTACTCACTGTACATCCATGACATCCCTAGCCTCAGCAACTGTGAAGTCTATCTCTACGCTGACGATGGAATTCACATTCTGTTGCACCACAAACATGAGTAATAAATAAATAAATAAATACTGCATTTTTGGCTCACAATATTGGGCGGATCGGTATCATTCTGGACAAATGGATGACTTGACGGAACCATATAGAAGCGATAAAAATTAAATTCCAAATTACGTTTCGACAGCTTTACGCATTATTATGTAAACGTTGAAAATTAAGTTTGATTAACAAGATTCGACTCTATGAGGTGGTCATAAGACCAGCAATGACTTTCGCATGTGCTAAAACGCATGCGAAATCTGCAAGTTCTGCAAAACAGGACGTTGCGCACTATTGCTGACGCCCCATGGCATGTCTAACGAAACTTACATAGAGACCTCGATGTCCCTTATCCAGAGGACTACATTAAGCAACAGGAGCAGCGACGCTATAGCCTAGCGGACTCGCACAGCAACCCTCTGTTGTGTGTGGACTACACAGTCGAGCAAGTTCGCAAGCACAAAAAGCCGCGGCTCGCACTGTAATCAAAATCAATTTGTAAACTTAGAACAACCAAAATTGGAGCATTTTGAAAAAAAAAATCGAATATTTTTAGACTATATCAAAATCTGTAATGTGATTTTAGCAATGCCTAAATGCTGCCTATCCTGAAAGATTCTCTTCTTCCCCTTTGCTCTCGTTTCTCTCCTTTCCTTCCCTTTTTCCTTAAAATTGTTTGGTTTCTGGGTTACGAGACCTGACAGACTTACAAACTGACACTGTGACTCAAGAGCTAAGGCCCCGCGGACCGCTCTGACAACCAACGGTGACTTGATGATTCACATCAATCATATTGACTATTGAAAGCAATGGCAATACTACACACAGGGTGTTCATTTGAAAACTTTCCACGACGGATTTATCGGAAACCATTGATTAAAAGAAAACGACGAGACACGTCAAAAGGTTTGTCAATGCAGACAAGTTTTTAACCAAAAGCTACTTCACCCCCTTTCACCATCTTCTCACCAGGGTCATTTATTAAAAATTGTAAAAGCCAAGGTGTTCAAATTCCTTTATTTTGAAGTTTGATTTTTAAATTCGGTCGATTTGTTTTCAAGAAAATTAGAAAGGCCTTTATCTTAATTTGTTCAAATATAAAACATAAACACAAGAAAATATCACTTTTTATTTCACCTCAGCCTAATGAAATACCAGCCGCTGCAACAATTTTGCCTAATGAAGTATTAGGATTTATTCCAAAATGACCCAAATCTTCAACTTCAGCGGCTTCATCCAAAACCCCCCGATGATCACGTTTTTTATTTGCAACAGATTCAGTTTGAGTAAATTTAGCAACAAGGTCCAGAATATACCTATGCGAAGTTAACTTCCCCGGATGTCTGGCGCTAAACGAGAGGGCAGTTCGCCGAGGACATTGATTTTAGGCATCATAAATTAGAATCATTCCACGGCAAGTCTGTAAACCATTTTGGATGTACGACATGAATCGATACTTTAATTTTCACTATCCCAAGATTGTAACAAAGGTAACTGACAGCAAATTAAGTTCTTTCTTCAAACGTCAAAATAAATGACAGATCTTTAGACATGACTCGGCGTTTTTTCTTTTATTCAGTGGTTTTCGATAAATCCGTGGTGCAACGTTTTCAAATGAACACCCTGTATATACTTTTATGAAAAAGGAAAAGGGGAGTTACATTATAGAATCCTTTGAGCCGTTCATATTTTGTCGTGTTATGCAGGGTTTTATGTTTTCTCCTGCCTGTCATCGTGTCATGGTAAGGCCTGCGTTCGTGACTATGACACAAATCAGAATAGTATGAATTAAAGACCAGGATTCATCCGTACGTACATCACGGGACATCATAACAAAAAGCTCGGCACGTAATTGTAGAAATTGCTAGGTTTCGTACACGATTTGCGTTATTATATATGGGAAAAGACAACTGACACAGAAATTCAGACTATGATTATACCATGTATTATATCTCGCTCCCGATTTTTCTCTGCGTTTTTATTTTATAACAAGGCTTGCGTGCAGTGCTGGCTTTAGAAAGGAATATTGAAATCTAACTGTACTTATTTAAAAAAAAATATTTTCGACAAGATCCTGGATAAGAGAACATCCAATCTTTCTCTATATACGTATATCTAAGCAGTTCACACAAGAAAACTAGATACAGGCTTTTAAGCAATATGCAGTAAAAAAAATAAGTCCTCTTGTATTAACGCTTACTAGGAGACAAACTGAAAAGTACACGCCTGTCGCCGTATGCATACTTCTAAGTATTGTTTAGTATATTGTTACTTACTTGTTTATTAGTTCATAAGATACGATATAGATAGATAAGAATATATATATAGAGATCTCATACCCTTGCTAAAATTTATTGTGTATAGGGGCATATTTTGTCGACAGGTTGACACCGTAGCAACCACGGAACTCCATATAGAACTGGACTCCCTGACGCCACTACCTGGGAGTAGTCATGGCGATTGTATAGTAGTAGTACTTTTTACAGCACATAATAGGCAGTCCTAAACTAGTAAACTAGTTGGCGGCTGATCACCGATCGACGAATCCTGCTATTTAAAGCTTTCGAAAATAAAACTATTTTAGTGAATGTAGCAGCAACACTACAGCTACCGAGCCTTAGCGGTCAAAGCGCGAGAAGATGAAGAGATTGTCTCTGATGCTGGATCCGTTGACATTGCAAATATCACTGCAAACAGTTAATTAAAAACCCAGCACGTTTCGCTATGTCAGCATCTTCGGAGGAAGAAGACTACTCAGTCTCTCAGCCTTTTAGCAGAAACACTTATATTTTTCAGGCGGAAATCTACGATTCTGTCTTGTATTCTGAGATGGTATGGGCCTAGGACTAGGTCGCAATCAAAGCACTTCTAGATGTGTGTTACAAAGCAGGCAGACTCTGAATAGTTCAGCAGTGTGGCATCTGGTTACGTTGATGTGGGTACAGAGACAGGGTGAAGCTGGGGTAAAGGGTAGGCGCACCAGTAGTGGGATTAGCAGACTGGCTTGTTGGTCCTGAGCCAGCTCTAAGTGTGACCACGTAAAGAGCTAAAAGGATAACGGGCAGTATTTTTAGTGTTTCAAACAACCATACCCATTGTTTTATTACTCTTCATCTGTCTCCAGGACAACGACGCCCATACCGTACTGACGAGTTGCTAATGAGCACGAAATAGCGCTGTCTAAGGTTGGTTGTGGTTACAGAGCCGAAAGCAAACATATCCATTTCAATCCTGTTCATTATGCATATATGCATAGAAAGCAATTGTTGGTCTGCTCTGTGAGAGATAACCTAAGGTTGCTTGTGGAGCTGTTGTCTGACCATAAAACGATGAGGCGTTACCTTTGTGTGATGGGGGTGGCTAACGATTCTTTGTGTGCGGTTGCTGACTAGAGTCCTCGGTGGACGTTTTATGTATGTACTCTGGGGTACTACATACTGTGGAGAAACTTCGCTAGAAGGGCGGGTCTTGAGGCTTAATGAAGGTAGAGTTGCAAAAGGGCTCGATACGTGGACTATGCGCCAGCTCCTCGAGGTGGCGAGATGCCTCTAATTTCATTTAATTCATGGATCTATTTAACTCTGCAGGAGTCTCCTTAAACTCCATAAAAGGACAGTTTATCAAGTAAGGTAAACGGTGAAAAGCTTTGCAGACGCATTATTACAGCATCTATCTACTATGCCGGTACTGTCTTTGTGTGCCGACCAGATTGCTGCGGAGCGAGAGTGACTGCACGTAATTGGTTACCTGTTATTACTCCTATACGTGATCATACGGAAACAGAAGGTATGCACTTGTCTTTATAAATTCTTTATTGGCATATATGGTGAACTGTGCTTTGCCTTTCAATAAATTGTGGAAGTTGTAGCACCAATTTTGATGGTAGTTAATGATGCTGTCGCAGTTTAGGAGTACCAACAAACAACGAAAAAATATCATTATATTTTGTCTTTGTGAACTATAAGGTCTCTATTCACTTTGGATGCAGTCAAACAAGAAGTTCTATACTATAAGCAAGATTTTCCGCCCTGAAAGTCACTCAAATTTCAAGTTGATAGCATCTATGATATTTATATATTATTTATATATTTTAGAATAAAATTTTGAAGTCTCAATAGCATTTTTCTTTTTGAATTACTACTTGATTGTTTTTTAAAAGCTCAAGGCCGCAATTTTGGCATCTATGTCCGAAATTCACCCATTTTTCTATTATTTAACTTGTCGTAGTTTCTTCTCTAACAAAACACACCTAAACACAGAACGAAATAAATACAAATAGAAGTACGCTCACAATAAAAACAAATGTTGAAACAAATCAAGGCACACTTTAATTGAGACATCAACTTTTGTTTTTGATGTGTTCTACTTTAAATTTGAAGTAAAAGCTGTTCCAACCATTTGCTCGTACAAAGGTGCTAAGTTGAATTTGACAAAAATGCCGAAAATGCGAACTCTTGCATGACCAAGTGCTGAAAGTTAAACATGCATGTGTTCTGAAATGTTTAGATGCAAAAGTTTTATAGATCGATCTGAAAGTTGAGTTAACTTCAGTGCCAAAAACCCCGCCCATAGACCCTGTCCGCTAAGAGCAGCAATTCTTCTGTAGAGTTCCATTACTAAAATTTCACAAATTTTCTGTTTTCCCATGACTAGAACTCATTTCTCAAAATGACAGTTACGGGATGTGAACTTACTTGTGTGTATTAACATACGTACTGACTTCAATTTTCAGTCGGCGTCACAAATGTATTAATACTCATTTTTAAAATATCACTACTCTAACGCTTTGCATACCTTTCATACAGATCAATACAGATTGCACAATACGTTTGCCGTATTTCATAGGCAGTGTTGGGCATACTATTGAAAAATCCGGGGAGACATATGCACGCCCATTTATTTCACTATTATAAATCGCAATGTTTCATATTATACGTACTGGACATATACAAAGAATTATTATGACAAGAATATAATTCGAAATTATGACACTAATTCCAGGAAACGAGAATTCAGGGTTCGTTAATGTATCCATAAATATTTTGGATGGCAGCAATTTGTTTATAGCTTGTGATATTACTAATGCCGCACCAAAGCTAGATATTCATTTAAATATTTATTTATAAAATTCGATTTTATGAAAGCAGCCTATTTAAATGGAAATGCAGTTATACGGCTTCCCGCAGAAAATGAACTCATGTTTATTAAACAAAGTTTTTACTGTTCACGGACTTACCCGCTGAACCTGTAAAAATAGATGGTGGTGGCGTGGAGGCGTTTTTTTCTTTTGTAGCATAAATATTCAGTCTCCAAGGTTTTTTTACATCCAGGGTTGAGAGCTTTTGCGCCAATGCCTGATAAAACTGAACAACAAAAATAGAGTTGCTTATGCGAGAACCGCAAACGATTGCATCAGTCTAACTCACTCCACTCTCGGAATGTCCGGGTGGAAGGTGGACTCAAAGGAACAACATCGAAGATAAAATTTGTTTCACGAATATCTGCGGGATCAACAGCAACATTGATGCTGGTCATCACTACTTGCAATCCAATAGTCCCGCCATGCCTTTCTTGGCGGAGACAAAAATCTCAGAGTCTGCACTGATTAACCATCCCAAATTACGAGGTGCACTCCAATCTGAGTAAGAACGGGGGAGTTGTGGCTTTTGCCCGCAGCAGTCTTTCCTGCTCCAGAGTTGTTTCTTTGGAATCAGACCGGAAGGACATTCTGTGGTTTCGCCTCAACTCCAAAACGTACCCCAAATTTATTTGCTGTCTTTATCGCTCTCCCTCGGACCGTCACTGGGATGACCCACCTGAATACCTCGGTGTAAAGATCGACTTCCTGTACCCGCTTCAGAGGTAGTTCTCCTCGGTGATTTCAATGCCCATAATGAGCTTTGGTTGGGCTCAAACAAGACCGATACAGCAGCTCGTGCAGTTGAAGCGTTGGCTCTTACTCAAGGGCTGACTCAACTGGTGACGAGCCCTACTTTTTCTTCTCGTCTCGTCACATGCCAGTATCCTGCTGGATCTCTTTCTGACCAAGCATCCTGTCCCTTAAAGACTGCTGTCCTGTACCCCCTGGGTAACTCAGACGATGGTGTTGTAGAGGTCAGGTTCAGGTCAGAACCCGCTGTGACAGCAGAAACTCGCACAGGCCGCAAAATTTCGCATTTATTGTTTCCAAAACACAGTACTGTACCTTCACGAACGAAAAGCGGATGGCCGGGTTCTGCCAAATAGTACTTTTCTCCGTCTGACATTTTCACTCTATACAGGGTGTTTCAGTTTATTGTTGCATAACTTTACGATTCGATAGAACTTTTAAAATTAATGCATAAAGTATATATAAACATGGGTCGAAAAATGCGTGGCTTCCGAAATACAGGGTGTTTAAATTTACTTTTTAAAATAGCTTTTTTTAAATATTTCGAACAATATTTGATGTATAACAGTGAAAATTAGAAAAGTGTTTTTGGTACGACAAAACGAACCATAGTTTTACTGTAGCCGCTAGAGGGCGCTCTCTACTAAACCTGCAGTGTAGCTCTCCTGTGAGTTTTCGTTATAGTTAGCCGTTTTTGTGATATTTCGGTATTTAAGGTTCGATGCATTTTTAATTATTTATTGGAAAATAATATTTTTTTACATTTTCGATTTGGGCACTTGTAATTAAGATGATCGTTTAGATTGTGTTTTTAAACAGAATATTAATTTGTTTAATTTTCCAATATTATTTTTAACAAATTAAGTTAATTATTTACAACTAAAATGCTATTAGATAGTTAGGACAAACATACAAAATCTAAAGTATGTATGCTCGAAATGTAAACCCAATTGTTCAATACACAATTCACATCTACGAATGATCGAACGTGGTATAGCATTATTCAAATAAGGCCTTATTTCATCACATGCATTCCTGATTCTGTCTATTAGCATATCTCTTGTGGTTACGGGAGTCTGGTACACTTTTTCTTTTAGAAATCCCCACACAAAGAAATCGAATGGATTTAGGTCAGGATATCGTGGAGGCCAGGCGACTGGTGCTCCACGGCCGATCCATCTTTCTGGATAATTTTCGTCCAGCCAGTTTCTAACTATTCTCGAATAATGAGCTGGACAGCCATAAAGCTGGAACCAGGCCAATCTTCTTAAATCTAACATAACATCATCCCACATATTTGCATGTTCAGCCTTCAAAAATTCCAAGAAGGTCGCAGCATTTAACCTTGCAGGCAAAAGGTAATAGTCGATTACGGTAGATACCAATCCACACGTTCACACTAAGTTCATGCTGAGAATTTCTTTCCCGAACTGCATGCGGATTTTCATGCGACCAAATATGTAGATTATGAAAATTTACCACTCCACGTCTAGTGAAGCATGACTCATCGGTCCATAAAACTCAGTATTATTATCAGTTCTATCAAGAATCCACTGACAAAATGTGATTCTTCGTTCTCCGTCCCCTGGCTGTAGTCCTTGCACAGGTTGCAAATGGTAAGGACGTCTATGGTCATTTCTAAGAACACGGTGAACATGGCTTGCTGAAATTCCCAAGGCACCAGAAACTCTCCTAACACTTGTGGTCGGATCTCTATCAAAGTCACGCAGAATCATACGGGTAAATCTGCGCTGACGAACATTTATTGGAGATTTCCAAGCCATTTTCAATTATTTGGCGATGCACTCTTACAAATACTGAGCGTGTTGGATGTCGTCTGTTTGGAAATCTTCGTGCGTATTCTCTGGCTGCTTCTGCTGCGTTTCCATTTACAAAGCCATACACAAAATGGATATCCGCTAACTCTTGATTGGAGATTAAAAATGGCATTTCTATAAAACTTACAAAAAAAAAACAGGTACAAGAAACTAAATTTCGTGCATGCACAATTGTAAAAACGTTTCAGGTTTCAACAGACAACAAAACTAACTGTCAACTAATTGACGTTTAACCTTATTCTGCTTTCAATTTCAAAAATATTTGCAGGCACAGCCTACTTTTAAAAATTATCGAGATACTTACTTTTTAACGCTATTTTATCATAAATAATTAAAAATGCATCGAACCCCAAAAATCGAAATATCTCAAAAAGTGCGATGAATCAGTTTTTTTTATTCAAAAAGCAAAAAATTGCACTAAGAAAAATGTTCGCTCATTTTAATACACTACAGGTACAGTAGAGAGCACCCTCTAGCGGCTACAGTAAAACTATGCCCATGGTTTGTTTTGTCGTACCAAAAAACCCTTGTATACCAATTTTCACTGTTATACATCAAATATTGTTCGAAATATTTAAAAGAAACTATTTTAGAAAGTAAATTTAAATATCCTGTATTTCGGAAGCCACGCATTTTTCGACCCATGTTTATATAGACTTTATGCATTAATTTTAAAAGTTCTATCGAATCTTAAAGTGATGCAACAATAAACTGAAACACCCTGTACAAGGCCTAGCCTCGAGTATTGTTCATACGTTTGGGATGCCGCTGCCCCGACTATGTTATTTATGCTCGATGATGTCCAGAGGAGGGATGTCCGAAAGATCGATGAATTTAGGCTTATGCCTATGCGGCTGCTTCAGTATAAAAAAAATCGACTGATGATGGGATGGAGAAGTTTTGAAGACAGTATGCCTAAAGTCGCAGGGAGTGGAAAGTTACAACTGACCTTCTCATGAAATAACTGGTTCGGCTCGTTGTTGGCGCTTCCTCAAGGTAGCGCTCGACTGGAGCTTCAGCTTCGGCCGTATTCGGCCAAAAAAGATCGAAGGTTTGGCCGAAGTCCGAAGGTATCGAAAAGTCTGTACACACGACAAGGTTTTAGAACAGTACTGTCATACTGATTCTGAAGAGGTGAAAGTTACTGACCTCGCAGCTGTTCGCAACCAGCTATGGCCTTTTTGGCCTTAAGGTAAATATGTCTTGCTTTTAGCTGGATATGATTTTAGAGCGTAAGAAGCTGCTGAAAACAAAAGCCACAGTATTTTTTTCTCATGGTTTGTCATGGCCAAGTCGAAGATGTTAGTATTCGGCAAGAAAAGCAGAGTAAGATGGTTGGATGGTGCATTAATATTGCTATTGATTATACATGTAAGAGAAAATTCACATCAATATTGCTCCCTGGAACATCCTCCGTCATCTTTTGTAGGTAAAGGTTCTGCATGCCGTCAATTAAAATAGTAATTAATCTTTGTGAAGCATACGGTTTTTTGCTACTTTAGGGTGGAAAACATCTACCAAACTATTCAAGACACAATTTTTGTATGTTGCTGAGAATATCTGAAATTCTAAGTGTTCCATATACAAATATACTGGGACAATAGAACCTCGATATCGAAGATACTATCTCATCATTCATATGCAGAACCTTCTTCCATTTTTATATATTTTTAACAACATACCAATTTATTAATTTTGAATTCTGTATCTGGTGCTACTCATCCTTAATGTTGAAGATACTTCATACTTCATGCAACTCTAGATTTTATCCCAAAACCACATCCGCTCAAGCCCCATGCTGCTGTCTCACATGCCTCTTTTTTGCCGGTCCACTAATCGCTACATCGGCTGAAAGGCAGAAGCGTTGGAGAGGAAACTGTTTGAGGGATGCTTTCTCACCCCTTTGTCTTAGTAAAGGGCGCATCATTCCACTAATGCGTTACTGAATCTAATTGCCTGGATGGAACAGGTTTGTTGCTTGGCCAATGTGCTATACTGTATGCTCGAAAATCTAAAGGAGTAACGTTAGTTTCTATGGGGTTATCCAACCATGAATTCTTCAGGCAGGAATAAAAACATGGAGTCAAATACTCGTCCGCATCTTCGAATTTTGTACATACAGCAAATGACGATACATGTCTACCTGCATGTTGTGTTGGCCAATAAATCAAACTACAAACGTTACTACACATCATTCGCAGTCTCGCATATTGAGGTCAACATTTTCCAAAGCAGTCAAGCTCTAGAGCGGCAAAGCAACAACAACACTCGTCGCTGATGAAAGTCTTTGTATACATGGTTCCTTTATGATATGCCAATATTCCTGGATGGCGATATTATACAGGATGTCCAGTAAGTACCACGACACACTTAAGGAGAAGGTAGACTTTGGATTGACCTCCCAAATAGCAAAAACTTACCTATATAAAAGTGTCACCGTTTTTGATATATTGAATTTTTTCTTAAATTTTAAAAAAACGAACCTTTTTATCTGTGGTCTTTAGCTGCATATTATAATAAGGTTATACTTTGTATCATGGTTCCTTAACATCTTTTAACTACATTGCATTTGTATTATGATAAAGCAACTATCTGGAAGTATTTTATAGAAAAAATGAACAAATTATAACTTTATTTGTACATTCAGCTAAAGACCACAGATGAAAAGGTTCGTTTTTTTTAAATTTAAGAAAAAAGTCAATATCTCAAAAACGGTGACACTTTTATATAGGTAAGTATTTGTTATTTGAGAGATCATTCCAAAGCCTACCTTCCCCTTAAGTTTGTCGTGGTACTTATTGGACACCCGTTACAAGGATATTATATAATTTTTGTCTACAACTGCTGATTTTCTTTTACTACAGGATGTTGAATCTTAAGTAAGAGAATCGCTTTTATATCTTAAGACCGCACGTCCCTTTTTCTCGCTTTTTTTCAACTACCTGTTTTCAACAGTATCCTAAGTCCTTTTCACCTGATTACTTCCTGATGTGTATTGAGATGACTAAAAAACATAGTTTCCAATTTTTTTTGTCATAAAATGCATTATTTGTGCATTTTATTGTGGATTTTTTCTTCGATCGTTACTTGTTAACAAATATTAGTACAGCTCAGAAATTGTATGTGAATATTCCACTTTTATGAGTGATAGAACAAGCGATTACTTTTATTCTTACCACTTTTTCTCTTTGACAAATCTTTGCTTTTCTTGAAAACTCAACTTGCTGCAATACAAGGTTTCAAGAAAATCAAAGATTTATTGAAAGGGAAAAGTGATAAGAACAAAAGTAATCACTTGTTTCATCCTTCCATAAAGGGGAATATTCACACACAATTTTAGAGCTGTACTTGTATTTGTTAACAAGTTCCGATTAAAGAAAAAATGCATAATAAAATGCACAAAAAGTACATTTTTAAAAAAAAAATGAAAATATTGTTAGTCATCTCTATATACACCATGAAATTATCATATGAAAAGGTCGTAGAATACTACTGCAAACAGGTAGTTGAAAAAAAATCTAAAAAAGGGACGTGCCACCTTGAACATTATTTTTATCCATACTATATGAGGATGTGAAAAGGCACGTTTAAGTATGAAAGCTTATTTTCTTCTGCCACTGGTGGCGTCCCAGAAAGCATATCTTTATTCTTTACAAATAAATTGGTATGACTCTCGCACTTTTCAATGTTTTCACTTACCTCCTTGTCGTATTGATAAAAAACAGTGCATCTGAGGAAAATATATTGATCGAAGAGTTTTATGGAGAATAATAAAATAACTAGCAAAAAATATTCACTTTGAAAAATGTGCAATACGGATTTTGGAAATATCACACAACATGAATGCACACCCCACCGGTAGTTGCAATAAAATAATTTCGTCCATAAAAATATGATGTCAATAACAGTAACATCGAAGGAGATGAAGTTATAAGATGATATAAAAAAAATCCCAGAAATTCAATACTCTGTAGCTGAAAATTTAAGCTATTGACAATATACGTTCGGCAGGGGTATTACGTCTATTGAAAAGTGACATTACGTAATTTTTTTGACTCCATTGGTTTCTTCTCTCAAATGCACTAACATACTATTCGTCATTTGTTTGTCTGGAAGGTTGGGCGGTCTGTAGGACCTTTGCCCATTTGTTACTAACTAATGTACATTAGTCGAATCTGTCAGTCGTGGTTGCCCAGAAACCAGACAATGTCAAGGGAAAAGAGAAAGGAAGAGAAGAAAAAAGGAGTAGAGCAAAGAAAGACAGAAGAATATACTCACCTTAGATGCATGTAAAGCTATACGCTATTTCTTATCGACCTGGAAATTACATATGCAAATTTGCTGAATTTCAAAAAAGGGAATAAGAAAAGAAATCCCTTGTTGATGAGTACACTAAAACTAATATTTATGAAACGTAAAAAAGTTATTACATTTCACATTAGTTTTTATTTCCTGTCATTTAAATTTTATCGAAATTTATTTTAAGATGTCAAGTAGAAAATACAAATCAGCGCTTAAATGTGAGGTAGTGCCACATTGTTTTGTATGTGATGCGTCATTCATAATTTTTATTTTTTTTCAGCACAAATAACCCGTCTCGCAGAGCAAATAGATATGTTTCATGGGCAGCATATTCAGTAATAATTTTCTCACATAACTCACTGATTTGATACACATGCAGACCAATACACCGTCCATCCAGATGTGATCCTGCTACTCTGGTACCCAACCACACATCTTCCCAGAGTATGTTCTATAGACTATCTCGGTATTCTACAACCAACAAGGCATGATTAGGGGATTGATTTGATGACGCCGACAGCGCTCATAACGAGGAAACGCGGAATGTATCAGGTAACCAAATAAGTTTGAGCGGTTTTTAGTAGAAAAACATAAATTTTTATTGAGAAACAATAAGACACTATTTATTCGTCGAAGTAATTATCATCACATTCAATGACCTTTTGCCGACGTGGAACCAATTTTTCTATGCCGGTATTGTAGAACACCCTGGATTTGGAGTAAAAAAAATTGGCGCATTGCATTTACTACACCATCTCGAGTTGTGAACTATCGGTGCCCCATACAGTTGTCAAGAGACAAAAAAGGTGATATCACTGGGCGACATGTCGGGAGAATATGACGGGTGCGGTAACGTTTCCCAGCCGAGTTTAGAAATTTTTTCTCGGGTAACTTTTGCGGTACGAGGCTTGGCGTTATCCTGCAAGAATATCACTGTCTTCCGATTGATCAAAGAAGGCTGTTTCTGGATGAGTGCTGCTTGTACTCGTTGAAGCTGCTCACAATACAAGTTAGCAGTATGGTTTGACCCCTTTCCAAAAACTCATAATGGACAATTCCAGTTGCTGTCCACCAAACACACAACAAAACCTTGTTTGGGTGCAAGGAAGCCTTGGGCGTGTGTGGTACCGACTCAGAATGGTGTTAATTAAGTATACTGAAATACATTTCTAGAGAAGACTACTCACTCCACTGTGCATTTCTGCTGATCTATTACTCACATTCTTGTTTCACATGGAGTAATCTCGAGAAATAGTCTAGATCGGGAATTCTGGCAGGCTTTCTATACCAATTTTAAACAGCCGGTACCTAAAACAATTTTAAAGGGCAAGACGTACGTTTTTATCTTTTAAACTCATAATATAATATACAAGACATTGGGAATTATTAAAGCACGGAATTAAAGATTAAGTTCGACGCAGTTTTCAACATGAATTTCAAAATCACCGGGTATTGTGCTCCATTCCCACTAATAAAGGAGAACGTTTCCCTGTTAACTAACAAAACAAAGGTGCTCTACCGGCTGTAGTGCCACAAATAGAAAATGCCTTTCGCAGCCAGGAAAATCCACTTAACTCTCTGCACTCAATACTTGGAAGTTGCTTAACAAGATTCCGTGCTTGCGTTATGTAATTATGAGTATGTCACATAAAACTGTTCGCTCAGATTCGATATGCCACCGTTGCGGACTGCTTTGCATAGAGGTGCAAACTGCTTGGAAACTGGGCTACAAGCTAGACGTGTGACGGAGAGACGCAAAGTTTTGATACAATTGTGCAGCTGCAGCGTATACTTGGACCTGCTTTGCCAAAGTGGATTAGTAGACAATACGCGTTGGGGTCGCTAGATAGCTCTCAGTAGTACGCGTGGTCTCATTAGCCGTTAGCGTTGCGCTCAGGCATCTAGTAGTAGTAGCATATTTAGTCAAATTCCAAACGTAAAGTTCGCATGGCATGTCAAAAGAAACGTAGCGTAGTTAAATATCACAATAAATATGAATACAGTTCAGACCTAGTGTTTGTTGTACCACACTGAAAACAAAAACATGATAAAAATTGCAAGTTCATAATAACTAGATTATATAGGTAATAAGCTACCATATGTCTTTGTTTTAGTTATAGTACTGGTAAATATCAAAGCTAGAGAAAAATAGCTACTTGTTAAGATACTGTATGAAAAATTTCTCACTTAGATACTTAAAACCTTATTTTTATATTTGATGTAGCTCTCTCTATCTCATAGATCTCGAGATAGTGTATTATACGATAACATGTAGTTCAATTGGGCTGTCTTTGTATATGCCATAGTTCTAAAACGATTTGCCTGCAAACTGGAATTTCTGGTCGTATAGTTTGATGTCCATTTTGTATGCTGAAATGGTTCATTTTGTATATGTAAATACGGCATACATTTGATACATTTCTTGCTAAATATGTTGGTATACAACTTCATCATAACCTAACTTTCTGCTGTCAACATTTTTAGTTAAAATTCCATAACTGATATTTTAAGACATGCATATTGGTTTAAAAGGTTTCGTCAACTGTTCAAACAGGAGATATAGATCTGGTACGAATTCCGGGTAAAATATTCGACTCTGTCCGTATTTCATTTCAGAGATTTGTCAAATTGTTGTATAACACTTGCAGACCAGACCATACTATTCTAATAAACCAAAGACAACATTGACGATGCCATGATTATACATAACCACCCGCCATATTGGCAAAAATAGATTCCTCTATTGAAAACTAACTAATTGTGTTTCAGTTCGACATTACAGATATAAAGTGATAAACATTAGTGTGATTGTGTCTAAATATAGGATTTCTGCAAGATTTAACGCAGTTTTTCATTTTAAAAATCTAAACGTACTCTTGATCATTATTAAAATATGAATCAAATGCGAAGCCCGTACAAATTGCGTAACTGCTTTGCACGATAATCACAATAAAATTTGCTGCGCAAGTAATTCAATAGCACTATATCACAGTGTAGAAGTTTATCATATACATGTCTATGAAATTCACAATGGCCGATATGTAAGTAAACAAGATGAATGTAATGTGTTAGTTATATATTCTTCAATTCGCCTATACAATACATAATAAATAGTTTGGTTGCAATAAAGTAGAATCATGTAACACAATAGTTGTATAGTTGACAAAAACTGAATCTTGCAGTGACGCAAATGTTCTATCGCGGCTGCAAGAGGTTTACACTTTTGTTGTATAACTGTTACCTGCAGCCCTTATACAACCTGTTAAATGACTGATGTGTCCTATTAGGTGTGCCCATTCCGCTTGCATAGCTGTTTTAAGAGCGTTTTGCCAATGTTCTTACAGCATACAATGCTGTGTAAGGAATACTGTATAATCGTTCTTGCTACTCTAATAGGAGTGATAATTGTTATTTGGGAAGTTAAGGTTGAACAACAATCTAATTATCTGTTTTAGTGTTCGTACTTTCAGCTCTACCTCAGCCTAGGCTTTTTTGTATAATAATTTGGGTTCTGAAAGATACGAGCTACCAAGGAGTTTCATGCTATCCACTAACTGTAATCCAAACTCTACGTTTAATTTTCTTATCAGTGGTAGGATATATAACTTTTCTAGTATGAAAGTCGATCACGGTAGTTTATGGTTCATCCTAAATAAAGATTTATTTAAGATCAAGTTGGCTCTTTGGCTTCAATCTTCAAATTCTCAAAGGCAACTAGGACTTTTCCATCCAGTTCATCCAGAGAACTTCCAGATATAGTAATCGTGGTATCACCAGAAAACATTGGAACCTTTCCTCTTGAAATGAAATCAGGTGTCTGATACATTACAGAGCTTCACAATTATATTTCTATAAGACAAGTATGTTAAGAATCAATACATTCAATATATGACCTCTCTAGCCTAGTCATTCTAATTTTTCGATAATGATATTTTAATTCAGCATATCACATGCCTAAGACAGATCGAATGTCATGCTTACTAGATAATTGCTTTGATCTAAGTGTGAGTAAACATATCTCAAAAGGTCAGAGGCTACTGACTCTACAGATATGTGTTGTATAAAACAATGCTGGGTGTCAGACAACAAGTTGAATTTTACTGCAAATTCAGTGATAATTGTCCACTCAGTTACCTTGTAGGTAATATAAATATAAAATAGTAATACGAAAATCTTGGAACCTAGCGGATTTTTGGGTTTTTGTTGAAATGCGTTTAAAATACTGTACATTAAAAGCCCATCCTACAAGTCTGTCATTAAACTTAACAAAAGACCATGTAAAGTTATGTATTCCACGTCCTCGTTTAAGTTCATTCTTTTAACTTATCTGGTTTTATTTTTTTTCACAAAATACTTGTGTGATTTAAATGGAACTCTACACTACATACAGTAGAACCCCGATTATCCGAATCGCTTTATACGAAGCAGATCGCATACAGTAATTTCTCCGTCTTAACCGAAGTTGTTCGGGAAATCGGCGCATGATCCGAAATAGCCGCCGGTAGTTCCCCTTTCGACGGTTGCGTCATTAGATTCGCTGCCGGTGATTCCCCAAGCGTGTTTGCGGGATTCAGTGGTAATTGTGCGTGTATGTTTGTTTCAGTCAGGTTCATAATCGCTAAGATGGAGCAGCATAGGAATAGACGTAAACGCGTTGTTATTACCATAGAACAGAAACTTGAGACAATCAGACGTATAGATAGAGGTCATTTGCTTAAAAACGTGGCAAGTGATTTGGGGTTGGGCGTGAGTACCATTTCAGGATGAAAAAAACAAAGCGAGAAAATTGAAAAGTGGTCTAGTCTTATGACATTATCGCAGCTATCATGGAAAACTATAAAAAGGGGGAGTACCAAAAAGTGGATGATGCTTTATATCTGTGGTTTACACAGTCGAGAACGTGGAATACCGATTTCCGGACCAATTCTAAAGCAAAAATCAGACAACTTTAGTGAAGAATTGCTAGTTTGTTATTGAGGCGCCTGAAAACTTTACAGCCAGTGACGGTTGGCTGCATAGACGGAAAAAAACGACACGGTCTACGAGAATTAAAAGTTTGCGGAGAAAAATTATCTGCCAATAAGTCCGCTGCATTAAAATTTGGAGAACGTTTTAAAGAATTAATGAAGCAGTATGGTTTGAATCCAGAACAAATTTACAACTGCGACGGGCCTAAGCTATAAAACACTACCGGCGAAAAGTTTTCAAAATACGAATCTGGAGCTCCTGGTTTCAAACCTTGCTTGTAGCAGTGATTCCGGTACGCACAAACCTCATTTGTTGTTAATCTGAAAATCAGCTAAACCAAGAGCATTTAAACACGTCCGTCTCAACGCTCTTCCAATGTGGTATAAAAATAAAAAAAATGCCTGGATGCCTCGTCGTAAAAATAGCAGAGTGAAAATCTCACCCAAGCAGATCTTGGTAAGTGGATTAATCGTGATGTATGATTGGTGGAAGAATTATCTGATACAGAGCTAATAAAGACTGTTTGTAACAATGACGATGAGACAGTGTTAGGTGATGCTAGTGACAACGAGACAGAAATCTCCGCCAAAATATCACATTCTGAGCGATTAGAAGCTACGTCGACCTACAAGAAAATGCGACGGCTGCTGATGTGCTACTTAACAAACGTTGGAGGGATATTACTGCCAAAAATAGGAACAATGCAAAACGTGTACAGTTAAAAATTACTTTCTTTCTTACTAAATACTCGTAAATATGTATGTTTGTATCCACATGTTTATATTTTACGTAACTTTATATAGGTATATACTCACTTAACACACGCATTCACTTTTTTCAATAAAAGCATTATGAGTCTAAATATTTATTTCCGTTTTATCCGAAATTTCGATTATCCAAAAGCACTTATGTTCACATTATTTGGATAATCGGGGTTCTGCTATCTGACTCAATTATCCCAGGCGCAGCCCTACCAAATTATTTTGGGGATTAACTAAACACGCCACTGGCTTTTTGTCCGTCGGATCAAGGGATTATCAAACAAATAAGTATTTTCTCCTGCTTGTTGAGATAGTTTAAGTGTATATAACTAGTAGGTGGAAAGCTCCTAGAATCCTGAACGGCCCAAAATCAGGAGACGAGAAAAACAACTAAACCCACAGTTCTTCATTCGGGTCAAAATATGCGAGTTGAGTTCTTTTTATGAGTCTCGATGAATAAAGCTAGAACATCCTCCAGTTTATTCCTATGAATTTCACGATCGGTTGATTTTTATAGGTACAGAATCTAAAATTAGTTATCTACAGACAGAAGGAAATTTTCGTTTGTCTTTAAATCTCCTGATCATATCCACATAGAGACCAGTGATGTGCATATTTACTATAGTTCGATATAATCCGTACAAATTAAATGCCTTAGTCGACTAACTGAGTTTGATCTAAATAACTCAGCTAATACAAGAGAAATTCAAAACATCAGTGTTTGAGGAAAATAAACTGAAGCCGTAAAATACATAAGTTAAAATGAGATTTTCTGTTCAATTTTCACGATCTGTGATAAATAAAAACACCTGAAAATCGAAAGCACTAAAAAAGAAACTAAAAAATCGATTCAGTCGACTTGGGTTTCAAGGTTTAAACCTAAGAGCACTAACAGCAACGCAACTCCTAACGATATGAGACGACTTCGATACGATCACTTGTAGCAGCTTCCCACAACGTGTGTCGAGCTCTCAAGGTTGTTGAGACTTTCCAAATTGAGCGATATTTGTAGTACGAAATATGTTGTAGCTTTTCTTCATGATCAATTCTGCATTCGTTTTCCGTTAACATGGAAATGAAATTTTATGTCAATCGTCAGTCATACCACTACACCTTGAAGCATTGAAATTGAACGAAGACAGTACTCTGTATCCATCAGGCTGCTTGAATATGCTAGAAACTATGTTTTCTTTCAAATATCAGGGAAAATATTTCAAAAACTAAATAGAGGATTACCTTCAAATTTTGCAGGAACGTTGTAATGATGATCAAGTTTCATACGACCGATTTTTATTTCTATAATTGCAAAAACAGATCATTTAAAACTTCTTCTCCAAAACCTTTCTATAACTTTTCTCGAAAAAATACATGATTATTAAATTTCCAGTGTCAGTGTACTTTTTAGATGATACTGCTTGACATACTGGTGTGACCACCTGACCCACATACAAAAATTGATTCTGGCGTAGAATCTCATACTGATTAAGTTAATGCTGTAAAAAATTATGGTTGCTATATGAATTATAGGTCATATTTGGGGTCACATGACAAAATTATTTTGATGTCTTCAATTTTTTGTAGGACCTTTTTTAATATAATGCATGGAGCTACCAAGATTCCGAAATGTTCCGTTACCCAACCGACGTTGCTCGAAAAATATGGGCTAATTTCCAAGCTCCCTGTATTTTATCAAACGAAGCAAACTTAAGCTTCTAGTTGTTGATGTGATTAAAAACTTTCCGTTTATTCTTTCGTCTGACGAGCTCCCGTCTAGGGGAGGAATAATTTGTGTAGCTTCCACCTCCCGCCCTTTCGGATGCCAACCGAGCACCCCAGATTAGATTTACCGTTGATAATGGATTCTTTGATGAGGTCTCCTTCCGGGTACGCCTCCCGGACTCCCGGATTAAATAGTCACTTGTCGAGGTAATGGAAACAATCGCTTATAGGGGATTAAATGTGCGTGGATATATCGCCCGTAGGCTAGAAAGGTCTTCATTTGGATAAATCAATCTGCTGAAGTACGCACGAGGGATTTTTTCGTGCGTAACGTGCCAGATTTTAGGGACTAATTCTAGTATCTGGGACCTGTTTACCTGCAGATTTATATGATGGAAATTAGTGAATCGGTGCATTTGTATAGGAATTGGACATACATCTCCAGGTTTGCATGCTCCCGTGTCATAACTCTATTGTAACTAATTCAAATTACATAAGATAATTAAATATAAAAATGGCGTCAAGAGGGTTGTTTGTGGTACCCCTCTCGCAACATTGCTCGCAACGTTGTCACCAGTTCATAGACGAGTATGGCTGGCAAAGGCTCCGCTCAGAAAAACGTAACTCGAAGGAATTCTGTGGAAAAAGTTAACCAAATAAGCCAAAACAATAACTTTTGCCGCGACAATCTACCTGTCACCTAAAGTCCCCATATTTAGCATAGCTTTAACTCTAAGATTTTGTTTCCTCTGAGAAAATATGCTACACCCTGCCTTCTAAAAATGTTTGAGGGCTAATATATAAGGTTTCGAGCCGATGCGCTGTTGATGGACACCCAGGTCATGCCTGCTTTGCGACAAAAATACCTTCTCTTTTTGTTCGATCACTCAAAGTCAATATATTGAGAAACTTATTCCTGCAATATGTTCGATAGGTGCGTAGAAATACAGGGGTTAGATGCGTATGAAGATACTGCCTCCAAAAAGTCACTCTTCTCCACCCATAAACTTTCCAGCCCCCCACAACTTTTAGCACTAAAAAGAATTTACAAAAATGGGTAGGGGTCTCTGAAACCAGATACTGACAGTAAGAAACTGAAGTGTTTATAGCAAGGATCATATCACCATGCGCCAATGCGAAAAGTCTGTAATTTCTGGTATGGATACCGCAAGAATATGGATGAGAACTGGTAATCCTACATACTTCATCTATGTATGAAATGAAATGAAATGAAATGAAATGAAATGAAATTTAATGAAATGAAATGAAATGTTCATTATTCTTAGCCCTAAAGCTACTTCCTATAGTTTATAATAGTGTCTTTCTCAAGTAATAAGCAAAAACACAGTAATTCTAGATTCCCTTAAAATCATAGTAACTGCAACCACAGTAAATGCAACAATAGCAAATGCGAGATAATGACAGTTATCTTAACACAGAAAGCTTATGCTTAACCTTATGAATAAATATATTTACAGACGTCGCTTCTCTAATTTCTGTAGGTAATGCATTAAAAAGTCTCAAACCATCACTAAAAGACATTTTTGCATATGGGATGTTTTAGCGAATTCTATGTCAAAAGTGTTACGTGACCTGATATTATATGCATGCCTCTCGGACCTCGGTATTAGATATTCCTGCAAGTATTCAGGCAATAAATGATTTTTTGTTTTAAAAATAACTAAGACATTTGACATTTCAGCCTTTTGCTGTATTGAAAGCCATCCGAGGGTTTTTAATATTAAATTAATAGGCGTATAACGGGTACAAAATAATATAGTACGCATAGCCTTATTTTGTAGTAACTGGAGCCTTTGAATATCAGTTTTTTTGCATGATAGCAACAATGAAAAACAATAATTAAGATGTGGATATATGATGGTATTATATACAAGAAGACGACTCCAGTGACTAAGACTTTCAGATATTCGCCTAAAAAATCCTATTTTTTCCCAATTTTTTTACTAACATAATCAACATGCAATGAAAAATTTAGCTGAGGATCTAAAACTACGCCCAAATACTTCATACTAGATGCACTTTCAATTTGAATATTATCTATCTCAATACAAAATTTATTTTCTAAAAATGTATTACAGTTCTGCTTTGTCCCAAAAACCATGTATTTTGTTTTTTCTACATTCATCTTAAGCCTATTCACACATAACCAGTTATACAGAATTTCCAGTATTGAGTTCATAGTATCTACAACTTGTCTAAAATCCTTACCGTACGCATAAAGCAATGTATTGTCTGCAAATAAGCTCAGAAATGTATTTACTAAAACCCTGTTCAAGTCATTTATATAAAGTTGGAACAAAAGCGGGCCCAACATACTACCCTGAGGTGCTCCAATTTCACTATGAATTGAATTTGACGCCACGTTATGAATCTTCGTCACCTGACAACGGTCTTTCAAGTAGTTCATGAACCATCTTAGTGCACTGTCTGTAATCCGATAGGTCTGAATTTCTGGATCAGTCTTTTCCTATCAATAGTCTCAAATGCACGTTGAAGGTCGATGAATACACTTAACACAATATTCCCGTCATGAATGTATATGTGCGCCATTTCGAGCAGACATACTGCAGCGCCGACTCGCACGAGTGTTTTCCCGAAATCCCGACTGTGCCTTAAACAACAGTTTTCTTGCCGTAACTGCGCACAAACCACGGTTTCCAAGATTTTGTCTATCACTGATAACAAGTTAATGGGTCGGTATTGTGATGGTTCATTAGGTGTGGACACTTTTGGAATAGGTACTGTAACACTAGCTTTTATTGCTTTTGGAACTTTTCCTGTTGTAAGTGATGCATTGATCAAGTGACGCAAAGGGTATCCGAGTACACAAAATGCCGTTTTCAAAAACTTAACATTACAAATATCATCCGCTGTTGACTTGTTTTTAAGTTCCATTACCCTTTGTCTAAGTTGATCAATGCTTATAGTGTTGAAGCTTGACAGACCATCACTTAACTGTGGCAATTCTTGAAATGTCGGTGCAACTTTTGGTATTTTGTCGGCTTTTGCATAAAAATAGTTAAAATTTTCTTGAACAGATCCAGCATCTTCCTCAAATTCAATATTATCATATGACAGAACATTCTTGTTTTTGCTGCCTACAACTTGCTTTAAAGTTTGTCACATTTTTTTTGCTATCCCCCTTGCATTGGTCAATAGTAACTTCATAATATTTTTTCTTTTCGTTTCGAATAACACGAGCGTATATGTTCCTTTTTTTTTATACAGACTCCAGTCTGAATTTAATTTGGTTATTTTAAACTTTTTATAAGATTCGTCCCTGTCTCTTCGGACTTGCATTACGAACCTACTAATCCACGGTTGTTTGCGGGTTTGAGTTTTCTTAAGAGGTACAACTTCATTTACAGTTTCTGTAATATTTTCATAAACTTTTCATATAATAGGTCCACATCTGTTGTTGAATAGTTCCAATCTTTTCCGTAGAGCTCAGCTATAATAGTGTTAATAATCTCCTCATTAAATTTTCGTTTATACTTCATTTCCTCTGTTTTAACCTCATGTTGCACATCCAATGCGCAGCCTATAATTCGATGATCTGAAATTTTGTGGAAAATCACTCGTGATTTCTTCAAGCAAGTAATTGTTAGTCACAATTAAATCAATCAGGGTGGCTGACGTATTTGTCACTCTAGTGAACTCTTGAACTATTTGTGTAAATCCTGCATCTGATACGATATTTATTAATTTTTTTTGGCTTGGGTTCTCGGTCTCTAAGCGAATATTAAAATCTCCCAAAAAAATACTTTGATGCGTTTTAATTAAATCATCTTCCAGTAATTCCTCAAAAAAATCGAAAAATAAGTCCATGCTACCGTTAGGAGATCTAGACAGTGATCCAACAATTATATTTTCCAATCCTAGCTGAACATTTGAGCATAAGAACCAAAAATGACCGTGACGTACGACATTCTTTACAACTGTACAAGTAAAATTGTTTTTTACATAAATTATCGTTCCCCCTGTATGACAACTTTCAGCATGGGCAATGTAGTGACTATAGCCATTAATATTCAGTTCGCTATCCTCAAAATCCTCCGTAATATGGGTTTCATTCACATATAATATAAGAGGATTCTTATCCAGTACCAGCTGTTTCAATTCATCAACTTTACGTCTTAGGCCCTGTATTTATGGACAAACAAATTTCTTGAACATACGTTGATTGCTGTTGTTTTTTTTACTCTCCATGCCACTTGAAGGGAAAGAATTGTAAACTCGAAAATTCCAAAAATGCGAAATTATTCTTTTTGGATGTTACATGACATATACGAGTACATCACCAAAAAAACACGTCACTCATTTCCATCTATCTGTCTGTCTGCTAATTCTTTGAACCTTTTTTGAAGCTCGAAGAGTACTAGTCAGATTATGATGAAGTTTTGATACAAAGTTACTACTATGCTGTTTCTTAATCAAAATTGTAAATATTATCAGTAACTTATTTTATATCGGCATAAAACTCATATGAGTTACTTTTCAATCGGTTTCACCAATACATTCTTATTTTGACGATAGCGTTCAAGTAATACTCATTGGGTATTTTTAATCACAATATATTGTATTTCATTTTAGTCAAAGAACTTTGTAAGTAGTTTAATCAGTATATGCAGATGTTTTGATCAAAACGTTAGTTTTAAGATGTTTTAAGTTGGAGACCTGATTTATTATGTTGGCCCTGTATGAAGCCATTTTCTTTGCAGTGCTGTTCGGGAGAGCTAAATAAAACTTGGATTAAATAAATGTTGATTAACACAGCAGTACTGAAAAATATTTTATAAGCTACGTAGTAGAACAGAGTGCTACTTAATAATTTACTTGTTTCATTTATCGAGTAAATAAAGGAATAATAACACTTCGTCAGCATAGCGTTCCGTGGTCCACCCAATTAACTTATCACTTCTGCCGAATGCCTCAGATGCCTTCCAAGTTTTACTATAGTTTATGTTGAATGCACGGTTAGATGCTATTTTATACTAGATTATGTTGGTCGTTCCGCGTATTGTCTCTTCTGTAACTATCTCGTAATTCGCAAACTTCTAATTCAGTTCGGATTTATGCTATGCAGAGGAAAAACATCAATATTTTTTAATGTAATAGCATGGGATAGTACTTTAAAACAGCTTAAATATTAATCCAATATAACTTTTTGATTAAAACGCAGTTGCCATTTTTCGGCTGGTTGGTGAACATCCTCAATAATTTATTTTTAATAACGTGAAATACAGCCCGGGCGCAGATACATGATATTCGATTGGTTTAACAATATCTGTCGAATCCATGCATAGGTATATCTGAATTTATCGTTAGCTTTTACGTTTTATAGGGGGATAAATATTACTCTACCAGATTTTGTTGTAGAATATCCACGCCCTAAAGTTCTAAATCAGTATTTGATATCTACTGTATGTGTAAAGTATTGGAATAATTGTAACATTTTCAAAAGCGCTTCTCTAAAAATATTGATATTTTTATGCTATTGTGTAGTTTTGAGATATTATTAATGCCTGTGTATGTGCCTTTACACGGTTTTTAGCGTGTCACAGTAGAACTACAAAAGTTAGTTTCATACATCACACTTACAGATGTAGTTGGTATCCATGAGCGGTCATCTGCTTCTCCCACTAAAAAGTCTCACTGTTTCCAGAATTATTTTTTTTTTCTTTTATTTGTACACGCAAAACTGTTGCAATGGCTTTTTCACTATAAAGCAGAATAGAACGTCAGATACCTGTAAACTATAGTATAATCTTGATACGAGTATATGCAGTACAAGCAATCAGGTAAGTTACAAACAAAATGTGGATATTGAAATACTTCTAAAATAAAAGGGCGTTTACCATTTGCACGACTCATTACGTTATATGGTTATTTAGCTTTCAAGTATGTACGATACTAATTCATACACAGGGCCAATTTCACCAACATTAATATTTGACGGTCAGTTGGTGGACCAATAGGAAAAGACCTTATCGAAATGCAATTTGACGGAAGCTGTCAAAGCTCTCTGAATATAATAATAATAATAATAATAATAATAATAATATGTCTTTATTTTTTAGATAAATTGTAACAAACAAAAAAAAACTCATTTGATGAGGGAGGCGGCATTCAACATAGTTGCTCTTCCATGCAACCCCCGTAAATAATACAATACTAACAATTAGATGATAATGAGCGAATAATGATGGGTGTAATTAATACAACAAAAATAAAACTAACTATTGTGCTCTTTTCACATGGGATTTGACTCTATTTCGGAAGCTGCTAAGTGAGGTCGAATCTTTTACTGCATCTGGCAATTAGTTATACATGGTAGATGCAACATAAGTAAATGAGTTTTCAAACTGTTCAGTACTATGTAACGGAACATCATAGAGGTTACAAGAACGAGTTTCCCTATCACGAAGTTCCGATCTCTTAACAAGTTTGGTATATAGGTAAAGTGGCAGCTGGGTTTTGTTAATATTGTAAGTTAAGCAAGCAAGATGTATCAAAAAGCGCTCATGCATGTTGAACCAGCCAGAGGCTCGAAATTCGTCACTGAAGTGGTCATATTTTTTCAAACCGTACGAAAATTTGATGCATGAGTTCTGAGTTTTTTGAATAGAACGTTTGTCTCTAGTAGTGAGAGCAGGCCAGTATACAATATCAGCATATGACAAGGAAGACAATATCAACGAATCGCATAGATTCAGCCTGACTTCAGTAGAGAGAGCATTCTTGTGAAGATAAAAAGTCCTTAGTTTAGCATAAGCTTTTTTTTGTCAGTGATTTCTATTGAAATGTTGAATAAAGTCGTGAAAAAACGGTTGCCTTATAAATAAGGGTAATTTATAGATGTAATATTATGTCTTTGCGCTTTAGAATTAGGATAACTTTCATAGAATTTCAAATTTTTATCATTTCAAAAAAGACGGTCAGTTATTTATGTGGACCAATGGGAATGCGCAAATAATAGGTCGATTTTCTAGCTATTATATTTGACAGGATTTTTTCACTGTTTTTGACGCCTGTTCATGCATGGCAATCTAGTTTTGTCTGTATATCACGTACAGGGTGTTGTACATAATAGGTACCTGTAGAAATGTACCGATTTGTGTTATTTTGCAGAAAAAAAGGATATAAAACGTATTCCAACTGGTTCATCACCTTTTGTTACATCTAAAACAATTTTTGCCAGTCTTTTATCTACAAATCCACACCAAATGTAAACAAACAGCATATTCTGCATAGCTGGGTCTTAAAACATCGATATTTGTAAGTAAGTAAGTATCCGCATCCACCTATTATTCATCGTCTAGATATTATTTTATTTTTATTTTTATTTTTATTTTTATTTTATTCATTACAACACCCTATAGTAAATACCAATTACAGGGTGAGGAAACACAGAACACAACACAGAAAAAGACAATAATAAGTAATAGACTACAAAGTGTAAAAGATACATGCTGGTTACTTGATAGTATTTTTTATGTCTGCAATTCTGCAGTTAAATATATCAATACTGTTACTTGCAGAATTGTAATTCCTACACATCACATGTAAAGGGGAATAGTGTAAATAATTTGTCCGTGCCGCAGGTAGATAAAACGTAACGTCGGGATGTCAGCCTAGGTACGTTAAATGATAACTGACCCAATAAAGCTAAATCATCACTAGCATTATTGATCAACTTAAATAGAAAAATCACTGACTGGCAAGTGCGCCTTGCTTCAAGACTGCTGATTAGATGTTTTTCAAGTAAGGAATCATGAGGTATACCTATGGGCGGGTAAACGCCATCCACTTTCAGTGACAAATATTTTAAGAAACGTCTTTGAACACATTCAATCCTACTTATATGAATAATATGATGCGGATTCCAAATTAGCAATGCATACTCAAGCTTCGACCTAACATATGCATAATACAGCAACTTCAAGGTGGTACTCTGAGTGAAGTCACGGCAGTTTCTTACAATAAAGCCGTACATGCGGTTTGCCTCGGAAATTTTGCTGTCAATGTGTTTGACGAATGTTAGTTGGGAGTCAAATGTCACGCCTAAGTCACATAAAGTTGAAGTCCTCTGAATAGAGCTACCTGACAGGGTATAGTCAAATAACAGAGGATTTTTCTTCAAAGTGTAAGACATTACGTAACATTTATTGATGTTTAATGACAGATTGTTTTGTGAGCACCAAGCATCCAACCTGACCAGATTTTCTAAAAGTTGATCACAGTCTGATTCAGCAACTACACGACAAAACATCTTCAGATCATCAGCGTAAAGTAAACAATTCTCGCCAACAGCATTGACTATGTCATTCACAAATATGACGAACAATAAAGGCCCTAGGTTACTGCCTTGTGGCACTCCGGAATTGGCTACATACTTCGACGATCTGATGCCATTAAACATCACAAATTGATTTCTTCCAGTGAGGTAGGACTTAAATAGTTGTATTAAAGGATCAGATAATCCATGAGATTTCAGCTTATGCAATAGCATCCTGTGATCAACTCTGTCGAAAGCCTTGGAGAAGTCTGTGTAGACCACATCTGTTTGTAATCCTCTGTCAATGTTTTCTGCTATGGTCTGTGTGAAGTTCATCAGATTTGATACTGTTGAGCGCCCTTTCATGAAACCATGTTGTTGAACACATATTTTTCTGCTGACATGATGATATAGTCTGTTATATATTAATATCTCTAGAGCTTTTGAAAAATTGCACAATATTGATATAGGTCTAAAATTTGATACATCATTCCTACTGCCGTTTTGTGTATTGGACATACTTTAGACAACTTCCATAGTTCTGGAATTGTGCAGATGGTAAGGCACAAGTTGAATAAAACGGTCAAAGGACACGCCAACACAGAGGCACAGTCACGCAAAATAAAAGCTGGTACATTATCCGGTCCGGTAGTCATCTTAGGTTTTATTTGCTTCAAGGCTAAGACAACTTCATCCTCCTCAAATCTAGTAATATTGAGTGGTTGTTCATTGTTCATTAAAAAGTCATCAGTTTTTCGGTGGCTGACGAAGACGAGTAGTATTTGGAGAAGTTATCCGCAAAAGCATTTAATATATCGTTCGGTTCCAAAAGTTCATTACCATTGTAAATCATCCTACTTGATAAGTTTGTTGATTTTCGCTTAGAATTTAAGAAGCCCCAAAATTTATTCGAATCTCTTTGTATTTCGTTCTCAGCTTGTCTGACATATATTTTGTATGCTTCATCTGAATCTATCTTAATTTTTGATCTAAGTTCCCTGAATGTCTGATACGTTTTAGGATCATTGTTGCGTCTGTAAGATCGGTGAATCTTCTCCTTGCGTTTGATAAGCTTAATTATTGCTGAATTGAACCAGTGTGGGTATTTACGTTTCGTTGCTCGGACATATTTTGGAACACAGGTATCAAAAGCATTGTACAATTTATTATAAAAGAACTCACACGCTTCATTCGCGTCATGAAAGCCATCTAAAGCAGCCCAATCCATGTCTGAAATTAAATTATATAATTGGGGGAAGTTGGCTTTGCGGAAATTATAAGAATTTATAAATGAAACAGGAAAGTTATGCTTAGTATTGAGACTGCTGTTGACATTACAACAAATATTCAGGGCAGGGTGATATGGGTCTTCATCTAGCAGCGGATCCCACGAATGTTCAACCTCACACAGACCACTACAGAAAACTAAATTAAGGGTATTGTCCATAGAATTTGAAATATTGTTAAACTGATTAATAGCAAGACCCTCAGCAAAGTTGTTCAACGATACCAATTTTGCGTTGCGTCCATGACTATTAGCATAAGAAGTGTAGTTAGCTATGTTGAAATCCCCTGTTATAACTAAATTCCTATCAAATAAGACGTGCGATGACAAGATAGCATCATAAAATTGCTCATATTCAGCATTGGGCTTATCAGGTGGTATGTAGACATTGCAAATGTAAACTGAAAAAGAGTTGGTACAAACCTTGACTGCTACTACATCAATCTTTAGGGCAGAAAGTACTGCCAACTCAGGTATCTCTATCAAAGATGCTGTAAAACGCTCATCAATCGCAATCAACACACCACCACCTCTTGAGCAACCAGTGGTTACATAATCTCGATCTGTCCGGAACACATTATATGTAGTTGGAATAAATTCACTACTCATACATGAGAAATCTAACCAGGTTTCAGTTATTGCAATGATAGGATATTCACACCTACAAATAGCATTATAAAAAACAGCAGCTTTAGTTCGGAGTCCACGAACATTTTGGTAGTATATTAGAGGTTGCAGCCTATCACTACAATTAGAATCTACTCCCTTGTGAGTTACGACGAAGGGATGCATTGGTTGCTACTGACTGAGTAGGTCGTGTCTTAATCTATCAAGGGCTTCATTGTATGCCTTGCATTTCTGCTTATCCCAAACAGCATGATCCGTTTGCACACCACCATCTTTCTGTTTAAGTTTCATACAGTTTGAGCATTTACGAGTCTGTGATTTGCAATGTTTGACCTCATGATTCTCGCTACAGAGTGGGCAAACAACTGCGCTTTTACATTTGCTAGAAGAATGATGGAATTCATTACATTTAAAGCAACGATACACATCAATAGCATCGTAAACAGCGCAATTGTCATACCCCACAAACAAGTAACCAGCTTTAACAATTTTGTCATAACTACTCCTATCCACCTGAACAATAGCTTGATATACAGAAGGGTCTTTTTTAGTAGGAAAGTGCTTAACAATTTTACATTCAAAATCATCTTCGAAGATATCAGTATTTCCTTTTAATAACAAGTGCCGTAATTTATCATCTGAATATTTATCTGACATGCCCACTAGCCGAAACCGCGGGTTAATACCGGTAATTTCACGTATCACATAACTATCTGACAACTTTTCCTGAACAATAGCTTTCAACTTCTGATTTTCTTCCTTTGACTTACAGCCAATAAGAATACCACCATCCCTAATATCCTTCACTTTCGCTAACTGAACTTCCGCAGTACAAGGATTCACATGCTGTATTAGATCAGCTTTGGTTTGCTTGCTTTGATGATTCCCATTTTTTGGCTGAATAATTAATGCTGGCTGGGTCTTATTTCTAACGACCTCGGCATAGGATACTACAGGCTTGTTGACAGAAGGTACTGCATGAGATGATTTCATAGATCTTGATATATCAGCAGATAATTTCGTGACTTGATTCTTGAAAGAAGCCATGCCTCGTCAATTTTGCCACTCAGTAGATTCTTAACATCATCCTGGTTTATTACAATGCAGTTAGGAATGCAGTTCTTACATCTCCAAAACAACCCAGGAACAGTACTTATGACGCCCAGTATATCTGTGTTTGAGATACACAAAGAATGAAACTGCTTTTTACATGCGTCGCAAGAAATAGGTGGCCTTGACCGAGTTACCAATGTTTGGCAAATTTCACAGTTGACCATGATGCAAATTAATAGAAACTGATAGACTTACATATGCTATCTGGTCACCTCAATCAAATGTTATCTGTGAACACCTCTTGCATCACTTACGAAAAAAACTGATAATTAATGTCCAGTATTTATCACACAAACTAAGAAATTCGAGAGATAGTATACAACACCAACCGGCCGAGCTCCAAGTCAGAGGCGATTATGTCAGAATTCAAAAATACCTACTCATGAAAATATATCTCCAAACATTGTTTTATTTTCTTGTTCCTTCTATTATTATAACACGTCTGTGATATCAATTGCTTTTAAAGTGATATGCACAACTGCAGTGTTGCCGAACCGGCAAAAAAACGGAATCGGTAAATAGTGTCGTTGAATTCGGTATAAGGAAAATGCCGTCCCACGATCACTGGTAGATCAAGGACCTTTGAGTCATGAGAACCGCCTGTTATTGTATTGGGCGCGCACACATGTTTTTTGAGGGCATAGTTCCATTGTACAATATGCATACTGGTCGCTCTTTCAAAGTACTTTGCAACCATTCTGGAAACTCCTTTTTCGATTCTTGCTTATAGTATTGTGAATATTTTTCTGTTTTACCCATAAACTCATGAACTCACCTATCATTTTGATTAAATATTTATTTTGAAAACAGGCAGGTTTCGGTTTCTTTATTTTAATGCACAAAAACCAATTCAGGGCAAGCGGAGTAAGGGATGAGGATGTGCGTTCGTAATCATAGGCAACCCAATTCTACGCCTCTCATGTGCCCGATTGATATGTGGCGTAAAACTATGAAGACTACGTAACATTGACTTTTAGCTTTATTTTTGATTTGAGCTCTTTTTCGCCAAGTATAGAAATATTTAAATTATTTTGAAAAATCGAGATTTTATCGGTAAATATTCTCTTTTCGGTAAAAATACCGAAAAATCTTAATCTGAAATTTGCAATATTAATTTGTATTCTAAATTCTATGCATATCCGTTCATATTCGTCAATATTTCATTTGAAGCTTTTATTTAAGATTTTAGCAAAATGTAAGATAGTAAAGGCAACACCTCACTCTGCAGCCCAGTTGACAAAACGCCAAGCTGTCAAGATTAGGGATGTTTAGATCCACGAAAAGTACGGTTACGTAACGATTCCTATCGTTTTAGGAAGTATCATTACTCTAAAATATTGGAATAAAATTATCATTATCCAGCGGAAGGAAACAAAGAAGAAAAGTAATCTGAAGTTAGTAACCTACAGTACGGATCGAAAGATGACTATAGTCGTGAAATGTATCGATACTTCTAAATATAGGATCGTATCGAACATCCCTACTGTCAAGAGTAGTATAACCCGAGGTACCGACGGAGCTATTTTGCGGCGTCATGGAAATAATTTTAAATTTCATTTGCTTTTTTCAAGTGCTGTGCAACTATTTTGGGAAAAATTCTACGTATTGTCTTATAAAGCATAGTAGAGTATATTTCAGTAGTTGGCGGAGCTTTCTAGACTGCGACCAAGGGTTGACGGATCCTACACATGTGTCACTCGTTGGGGAGTTTTGAAATGAAATAATCAGCTGTTATTCAAATAATGTCTAATATAAATATAACCTAGAATGTGAACTCAGTGAAACAAGAAAGTTATTGCAAATTCTAAAATTTTGCAGGCTTTAAGTTTTGCCGGTAGCTTTACGACATATATTTGAGTATTTCTTAATCGCTGTAAGGTGTGTAGGTGTGGATGTTTGTTCAGTTCCTAAACAACCAAAAAATATATGACTATGGATGTATGGATATCAAAAATCTTGGATGGTTTTGTGGGAATATCAATCGATGGTGCTATAATGGTACTGATGAACGGCAAGTAAATGAGTGAATGTTTGGAAATGAGCAATATCTATGACATTTTTGGTAGAGGCTGTCATCAAGTAGGTGCTTAATGGCTATCTGCAAGAGGTTTATAGGAAAAGAACACACGTTAGGTGTCAGGGATCAGTAAAATCGCATATCAATTGAAGAAAATAATATAAACATGAATAAACAATCGACAATATTAAATAAAAGCATGAGTTTTATTCAAAAATCGAACAATGCATTAAACCGATTAATAGGAATTTTGGATAGCACATCTGGTATTCAGTTGCCTGGAAACAATACTACTGACTTCAAAATAATTATTCTAACTACTTGACCTTAATACACAAAGAATATTATTTAAAGCGGAAGGAATACAAATCTACTTTTAAAAAGACGATTCCAACGAAAAAAGCATCTTAGAAATAGAAACATGTATGACTTAGTAATTTCTGGAATAACCGACTCAAGTCAGAAACAGCACAGTGATCACAGTTGAGTAAACAATCGAAACAATATATAGTATTTGAAGTTAAGAATTGCTAGATACTTGGGTAGTAGTTTTCGACATTGTTGGCTGTTTAAATTTGGCTAAGATCCACGAATCTGAAACTAAAGTCACTCGCATTGCAATTTTTTAAAACGGTATCAACAACCTCTGTTGAACTGAAACCTATGGCATTTTGCATAATATCACTTTGCTTTTACCAGTACGTGAATTGCATTTTCTTACGCGCTCCAAGCGGACATTGTACAGGTCCAGTCCGGCTGTCCTTATATAATGGAACACCCTGTTATCACCAATATCTACATCGATAGCCAATCACGATGCTTTGATCGAAAATCAAATATGAAACCAACCGGACCGCGAAGGACGCGACGTCACTTCAGCGCGCCGTTAGCTGGCACACAAAGTGATAAATGAATCTAAATAGCAGCCGATTGTTCGCTAACTACGAAATAATTGGACGCCGTATTGGGATATTAAAAGCTTTTTAAAAGTTAACTCCTGTTTTACAAAACCCTCCCTTCCTTCCTTGATGTTGGCAGCCTGGTTTGGAATTCGACCATATGGCGTTCCGCTAGTTGCACTCTTGGTAAAGCGGAGAGCCAGTGCCAGTGGCGTAAATGACAGAGGGTCTTGGATAGTCGCGGAATCCTATAAGATCGTTATTTAATTCCACGCTTAAAGGAAATACAAGCTATTTGGGTATTAACAGCGCATATATTAGAAAAGTAAATCCTCCGAATTTTACCTTTAACTACAATACTGTTTTAAAATTCACATGCTCGCGAGTATAGGATATGTTGAAATCTGGCAGCATCAAAGTGCTCTATCGTAGTTGTAAAAATTATATTTGAGGGAGCGAACTTTTAAAAAGTATCTAATCAGTTTTTCGACATCCATAAACTTTTTTTATGTTAGGGCATAGTCAAAAGCATTTTTATAATACGCGAAAGTTAAAATTCTACGCAAGTCTCATTTTAGAGATACAGGTACTACTGGCAAAATTTCTTTGTATGTATATCTTGTAAGCAGCTTCACTTTTAGGGAACCAGGTTTTCCAAAACTCGGAAGAATGGTTTTCTCCTCCATAATGCCGCCACGCGATGTGCCTGTCAAACTGACGCCTGACTTCAGCCTTCCAACTTAACCGCGTCGTACCTCAAAAACTTGTCGATACGGCCACTCCTTTGTCCCCAGGGTGTCAAAATTGTTGGTCAGTCTACCTTAGGAGCCTTTTCCCAGTTCTGCTGGCATTGGGTGGTTCAAAAATCGGATTAACAAAGTATCTTTAAGCTCCTCAAAGCAGCCGGGGCAGCTACGGTTTGAAAAAAGTGTTGAAAGCTGATGAATAGTAGTTTTGTATGTGTGCATGTTCGAATACAACTCGCAGCATGAAATTGGTTTCGTGAAACGGATCTCTCCAGTAAGCATTGCTCCTAAAATACTGGGTAGGTTATAGTGTGACTAGTCTGACAGTCAGACATAAACTTTCTGCCTAACCTCCGACCTTACAACCGCATGCCTCACAGCAACTGACGTATTGCACTTGTACTATACCCTATATCGAGCGTTTGAGTATGCCAGAAAGTACGGATTTATGGACTTTCAAATCAAATATTCCAAAAACTAAATAGCTGATTACCCTTCAATTTTGCAGAAATACTATACTATAGTGTGTACAGTACTATGTATAGTGCTGCGCCAGATTCACATGTTTACACATTTGTTTTCTTTTCTAAAATAAAACGATATGGAACAGCATTAATACGTGTGAGCTCACGTATTCGTCAGCTTTGCAGCCAAATATTTCAAAACCCGACGGTGATTTTCATTTAAAGGACAACATTTCTTACGGAGGTTGGGTTTCGACGAATTTTCTCCGAAGCCAATCGAAAATATTATCTTCTTTTTGTTCATGTAAAGGTGTCAATAGGCACAAACCTCGATAGATTCATTTTCAAGGGCTATCAAGTTTCAAAGGCGTACACTTTTTGACACAGGGAAATAAGAAATTGACGGGTAGATTTATACAATAGACACCATTCACTTGCTGATGGTGGTACCAGCTCTTTGACAGGTAGATTCTGGTAAGTCATAATTGCACCTGTTCCGCCACTGATATTCCCCCAGGCGGTCCACCCCACCGAATGATACTATAATTAAAAAAGAACTGCTAAGCTCGGCCGGCGTTCATATAATATTTAGCAAATAAGGAGGGGAGAGATTCAGTGGGTAGGATCGAGGGTTTTTTCACCATGCTCCTACAGCAGCCGAACAGCCCCTTAGGGTCCCTCCCTCCGCACTTTCAGACTTTCACTTGTTCTGTCCGCCCGTTATTGCCTACTTATCCCTCGGCATTCCCTAACTTAGATGTTTAATTCAATGGATTACTTCACAGAGAACATTATTATTTGAAAACGTACAGTCGGCAGTCGCAATTGTGTTTATGGGATCTTTAATTTTGACGTTTGAATAAAATTGAGTTTATAAATGAAGTTATAAATTCTTCAAAGATTTATTAAAAATTCAGTCTGACCTATACTCAGAGTAGCAACATGTATCTGGCAAAAATCTATTTTCACCAACTATTTTAGAAACTACGATGGGATTGAAGGTGAGCGAGAAAAAAGTCAGGAGGAAAAAATAACGGTAAGAACAGGGGAAAAGATTTTTGCGCAGATGGATGAGTTTATGTATTCAGGATCACTGATTAGTGTTGAAATAAATGAGGAAACAGACACAAACTTTAGAATAGGTAAGGCCGAAAAATGTGTGGGAATGCTGAACAGGAATATCATGCCAAGAAATGCATTTAGAGTCTGTAAAGTAAGGCTGTACCCTTTTGTATGGGGTGGTGACCTGGGTAATTGATAAAAAACTTGAAGAAACTTCGCTTAGGTCGGAGAGGAAAATTTTAAGTAGAATATTTGGAGCAGCCGAGGTGGAGGGAGGGTGTGTTGGCGGACTAATGTGGAGGTAAATCATATATGTATAATGAACCAAATATAGTAGAAGTAGCTAGGACCAAAAGATTGCAGTGGTTGATGCACCTGGAAAGAATACCGCAAAAAAGAACAGTGAAGCATATACCATGGAAAGTTCCGGATGCCAAGAAGAAAAGAGGGAGACCAAGAAGAAGATGGAAGGATGCGGTTATGGAGGATTTGTGAAGCAGGAATGTCTGGAAGAAATGGGCATTATACAAGAAGTGGTAGAATAAACTTATTAAGCTGTATATATATATATATATATATATATATATATATATATATTTTGGAAACTGATATGTTTAGGTAGTCCCAAGGATTTATAACTTGAATTTAAATCATCGGCCCGGAAACCAAAATTTCAAAATAAAAATGAAGGCGAGCAATAAACATCCATGTTTTATATTATTATTGTATTATATTAAGTGAAATCCCAGATATCATGGTGTACTATCATTAGTTACCGTATAGTTCGAAAATACTAGTTCTACAAGCCCTTAAGGTTTCTAAAGGTCCTGAGACGAATGTCATACGAGCAGTATTTACTGTGATTCGTCAGTATTCACAATGGAATTATCGATGTAATGGGTGATTTTTTTGCTAGTATCTTTTTGGCAACACTGTTTTTGACAGATGACGCGTGAATCGTGTATTGTGTCATTGTCAAAGTTGTTCAGTTTGGTCTATAACTTAACCATGAATCGACTTACAAACGAACAACGCTTGCAAATTATTGAATTTTACTATCAAAATTCATGCTCGGTTAAGAGAGTGCATCGAGCACTGCTTCCAATTTATGGGCAATTTGGTCGGCCTACTGAGGGAGCTATTCGGAAGCTTGTAACTAAATTTCGAACCCAGCTTACATTATTGGACATTAAACTACCAACACGCAGACGTAGAATGAGGACTGAAGAAAATATTGCGGCTGTATCCGCCAGTGTTAGTGACGACCGTGAAATGTCGATTGGCCGCCGTTCGCAGCAATTGGGCCTCTGTTACTCCACTACGTCGAAAATTTTGGGACAGGATTTGGGTGTAAAACCTTATAAGATACAGCTAGTGAAAGAATTGAAGCCACACGACCTCCCACAACGTTTCCAATTTGGTGAATGGGCGCTGGCAAAGTTGAAGGAATATCCACATTTTTATCGAAAAATTGTGTTCAGCGACGAAGCTCATTTCTGGTTGAATGGGTACGTTAACAAGCAAAATTGCCGCATCTGGAGTGAAGACCAGCCAGAAGCATTGCAAGAGCTACCAATGCATCCCGAAAAAATCAATGTTTGGTGTGGATTATGGGCCGGTGGCATCATCGGGCCGTACTTCTTCAAAGACGACACAGGCCGGAACGTAACTGTGAATGGCGAGCGCTACCGTGCGATGATAACAAACTTTTTTTTGCCCAAAATGGAAGAGCTGGACTTGGCTGATATGTGGTTTCAACAAGACGGTGCCACATGCCACAGCGCACACGAAACAATGGCCCTATTGAGAGGCGAGTTCGGTGAACAGTTTATCTCACGTTTGGGGCCCGTCAATTGGCCGCCTAGATCGTGTCATTTAACGCCGTTGGACTATTTCTTGTGGGGCCATGTCAAGGCCAATGTCTACAGGGATAAACCAGCAACGATTGACGCACTGGAAGCCAATATTGAAGCATTTATTCGTGAGATACCGGCCGATATATTGGAGAGGGTGTGCCAAAATTGGACCTTGCGCATGGGCCATCTAAAGCGGAGCCGCGGCCAACATTTACATGAAATAATCCTTAAACATTAAATTATATCGACCGTTCTATCGGCTCAAATAAAGATTTAATCGTTTTTTCATTTTTTTTTTTGTTTTTTTTGAAAATCAAATCCTATACCTCATAAAAAATCACCCGTTATAAGGGGTACGTAAAAAACTGCTGACTCTGACGGAATCATCAGTAAATACTGATGGTATGGACTACAGTAATTACTGATCGTGTGATATTCGCCTAACATCAAAAACAATACTAGACATTATAAAGGATGTCCCAATAGGCTTCAGAACTTAAACTTAGTGGCATTTGTCACCGATTTAACCCCGACATCTTGCATTGCAGATCTTTAATTTTTAAACTCGTAATCATGGAAAGCGACTGAGCATTACCACGAATGTGAAATGTTCGTGTCCCCAAATGGGTAATATGAACCTATGCCAAAAGTGTGTTTTTTCAATAACTTAGAACCACTACCTTCTGGCAAGAGAACTTTTGCAATGTTATGACAAACATGTTCTCCTTCCTTTAAGATAAAGTATATTCAAACAATCCACTGACGGTTAATGACCTAAAGCATAGCACTTTTCCACCTATATATTCCAGAATAAAAACATTTCACGCACAACCATTTATCGAACAATAACGGAGTGCGAGCAAGGAATCCGTGTCTGAATCACCCAAAAAGTGAAGAGCCACGTGCATTTACTGCAGAGAGGTCAGAGACGTTGGTGAGACGAGCAAAAAATCAGGTTGGAATGTCAACAAGGAGACTAGCTCGTTAACACAGATCTTCTAAGAGCACGATATAGTTGGAATTGAGGAGGAATGGAAGTATCGAAAGAGAGATAAATGCCCTAAATACTCTCAGACGCTGTCGTCAACTGAGGCTGGTACACTTTACCAAAGGAAAAATCATTATTTTAGATGACGAAGAGTATTTCACTCAATTCTGAAATACAAACATAAAGCGAAATTTGCAGATAAAGTTCTTGTCTGCTGCGCAATTTCTAACAGGGGTGTATTCAAACCTTTTGTGAGAAGAGTGAGGGGTGAAGCTTTGAATAGTTACAGTCATACTGATAACTGCCTTTCCAAATTGCTTCGGTTTGTCCACGAACATCATGCTAATGACCATATCATTTTTTGGCCAAACCTAACATCATGCTATTATTCAATAGACAACCAAAACTGGCTTCGCAGACACAACATACCTTTTGTTCCCAAAAACGATAATCCTCCAAACTTTTGGAGCTTTTGGGCTTTACTGTCTATGAGGCTTTGTCATGGAGGGTGGGATGCCAAAGGTAAAGAAAAATTAAGACGGCGGCTTTACGAAAAACATAAATTTATCTGAATTCCGTCCAGGACCTCTTGAGAGGTATTCGAAGAAAATTGCGTCTGGTAGAGCAGAATGGGCCACTCCACATAATTCGTATAGTTTAGTTAAGTATTAACGGGGCTCCTACAATATCACGAGCACCATCTGCTGAGGTAACGGGGGGGGGTGGGGTGAAAAGGGGGGTCCAAAGAAAATGAATAGTTTTATGGCGAATTCAATCAAAAACCTGATATTAACTACATTGATTGGAGGTTTCTAAGAGAAAATTTTTAGGAAATCTTAGAAAAAGTGACGACGAGATTTTGCAGATCGAACAAGTCTCCAAATCACAGAACTTTACTTTGTCGCGCCTTCATCGGAGGATAAGGTTGACAGCGTCTCGATTTGGTGAACATTGTAGAAGAAGGGAGACAACAAGCTGTAAAGTTCTAGTAAACTCCATAATATACCCAACAGAGTTTTCTAGTAAGGCAATACAAAAATCATTGGACATCGCAGTTCCGTCTTGTGGTTTGTTTATTGATCGCACACATCCATTTCTGGCAGCATCGCCGCCATCTACCTATTACAGTAGACAAGAAATGTACTTAATCCAGGTATAAGCCTACCTGTTTATTGCTTTGCAAAAACTACCTAACTGTTTCCTTTTATATTGACGGCATAAGATATTTTTATGACCCTCATTCAATTGTTACCATGTACCACATGACCCTTGTAAACATAATTGTGTTTACTGACATGAATAAACAAATTTTTAATTTGAGTTCTTGAATTTATTTTAGGAAATATTTCAAATTATTTGAATACATTTTTTTTTAGTCGGAACGCACCGTCGCGTCGCTTGGACTGGTAGGACGAAACTGTAGACGAATTTCGCCCAAAACCCGATTTACACTTCAAAGCTTACGTTTCATTTTTTATTGTTTCTAAATGAAACTCTCGCAGCGTGCTAAAAACAAAGTCCACAGGAAGTTAAATATCCACTTTTTCGATTTTATTCACCAGGATCTTATCAAGAAGTTGAGCACAAATAGTAAGCATTTCAACCCACCATAATCCTTGCGCAAAGACAAAAAGCTCTGATAGCACCTTATGTCCTGCTTATATCCAGAAAAACATCACAAACTGCAGAGCACAAGGTGAAGGTAACGGCGAAATGGGTACATTTCACGGGTCATGAAATTCAAATGAAAATGCAGGTATAAAATCGACCAAATTATCGTTCTCAAAAACATATTTCCTTGACATATCGATAATTTTAAAGTTCCACGCTAAATTCCCCTATACTTGACTGGAGTGATATCTGAATTCATTCTTCCCTACTGTCGGCAGTTGCAGGTATATCTGTTGGCTCTTGGTGTCAAACCTATAGAGCAGGTACCGATTTTTCATATCGTGAGCACATTATTCGTCGGATTTTCGTTACTTAAGTTTTCTGTAATCACTGGGATCAGAAGCTTCTTAATAATAGAACGTGTTTCACTGATATCAAAGATGCAGCATATAGAATCACCTTCCCCCAACCCCTACTTGCTAAGCAGTACAATTTCTTTCTGTCAATGATAAGCAACCCCTGTAACGTCAAAAACGGAGTTTCAGCAATTGTTACTTTTTCTTTTTTGCCTATAGCGCCGTTGCCACTGGACTAAAACTACGAAGCTTTTATTTCCAAGTTGATGAATAATACAGTTTTTCATATGACTTAAAAAAACATAACATCCCATTTTAGAAATTTTTCGCGATTACAATACTTCCTCGCCAATGACGTGGGAAGTAAAACGGCTTTAAAATCGAGGAGTATCAGCGATCGCGATTATGAGTACCTATTTGCAGAAAGACTTATCTACGTGATATTATATGAAATAGGGCCACCAAATTATCTGAATACCTCCTTTCTGAGTCCGTACATTGCGCCGCAACGCTTGACTTGGCAGCACGAAACAGTAGACACAATTCGTCCAAAATACGCTTTGTAGACGTTTGCGCGCTTCGAAATTGACGCTTTATTTTTTGATATTTTTGGGTGAAATTTCCGCAGAGTGCTGAAAACAAAACCCCACAGGGTGCTATAGAGGCACTTTTAAATTTTTTCAGTAGGTTCTTTTTAAAAAATTCGCGAAGTTGAACAGGAAACGTGCGCACTTCAACCCATCATAAACTTGTGCAAAAACAAAATTTCAAAAAGTGCTCCTATAGCACCCTGCGCAATTATCTTCTCACCATACTGTATGAGTTTTATTCAAAAATATTGAAAAATGGAGTGTCAGTTTTGAAGCAGCTGAACCCTTGTAAATGGCTAGAAACTCACTGCGTCGGAGCCGCCTAAAGTTGCAATTTGTTTCATTAAAAAAAGTCTGATGAATATTTTGTGGCAAAAATTTTATGTCATACGTTGATGGTTATCCTATACTTACCATACCATACGCTTGTAATGTAAACAACCATGACGTTTTTTCAAAATTTCCGAGATATCTAAATGGGACACCATCACAGGGATATTATACCGAACATTGTTTTGGCCCGGTCTTAGTTTCTCAGTAAGTCGATGAACGTTTCAAAAACGAAGTTTAGATTTTTTAAATCTTCACCCCACAACAGATTTCGTATGCATCCTAAGACGACCAGAACGCGTTCTACTAAATACTTTCTCATAGTTCTTCCATAGCTCCACTGGCGAAGAAATTCCATAATCGCGAAAATATTGTAAAATGAGAGTTTTGTTGCTCTGGTAATATTATTTAAAGACTCCGTAGTTCGACTAGACTATGGGATTTTCTGTTTCTGAATCGACTCTGATCGATTCATATGATTTAACGTAACAGCTTCCGGGAAAGAGAGTAAAAGGGCATTCAGATCCCAGTTTTATTTGTACTCTCAATAGCTGAGCACAAAAATGTTCACGCTGAATCCCTTAGACCTTGCTTTACGTTAAAAAATATGTAATACAATAAATAAATATAGTTTTTGAAAACCAGACTCCCAATAGTTAGTACAGGACGCGTCGAAGTTTATACAATGTAAGAGTGCTTAGATCGATCTGACTCTAAATATTCACATGAAACAATTACTTTTCTTTCTCTTCTCGCTCCTACTTCCTTTCTTTCTTTCTTCCTCTGCCCTTTCCCTTACAACTTATCTGGTTTCTGGGCCACCAGACCTGACAGACTAACGACAGACACTGACATCACAATAACTATGACCCAGAGACTAAGGTCATTCGGACCGCCTGCAGAAGCAACGACTGGTAGTTGTAGGTAATAATCTTTGCTTTCGAAGGTACACCTGAGACGAGGGTTTTAGACTGTGCCTGCGGCGATCCTAATAAGGATCTCGTTTTTCGTTCAAGAGCCTTTGAACTGAGCTCCTGATCTATTTTAGTAACTCTATTTGAGGTCAATCAGCCTGGTCCATAATTGTGTCAATGCCTAGTCGTACTGAAACGCGTTGACCTGGGTCTTACTAAGGGCAGTATGGGGTAGCAGCTAGGGCATTTGGCAGATGTTCAATCGTGCGGGGGGCGGCGCAGGACGCTGTAGTTACAAAAGGGTGGGAGTCGCCCTCAAAGTCACCCCAGGCTTTCCAGAATGAACTAACAAAGAAGCAGTGGTAGCGTAGTAGTCGTTGTGCGCTACGCGGATTCGAATCCCGTCCCAAGAGATTGTAACGCTTCCTTTCCGCAAAAAGTCCAGAAAAGATGGAATGCAATGAAGATTCCAACTTTTCTGCACAATCACAGAAAGGGGGTTACCATTAGCTTCCGGTAGCTCAGTCGGTGGCATGAAGACATCTACAGGCGTGTAGCTGTGTGTCGACCATGGCATGGCTAGAGGATAGAAGAACAAACAGAACACAAAAATTTAACAGATTTTATTTAACAAAAAAAAACCATTTCCATTACATTACAATTTTATAGTTTTAAAGAACAAAATAAGTTTTACATCTTTGGCGCTGCTATAAAACTATCAACTTATCTTTCGCTGGTCCATTTTGACTCGACTGAAGCGAGGATGGCCAGGTGCTTGAAGTGGAGGTCCCAGTTATGAGGGGTGACCTCACATATAGTGGCTTCAAAACCAGTTGTAGGCGAAGTTGAACTTAAAGGCGATGGCGCTGCCAAGGCACATGCATGGGTGAAGTGATAGGCCAAGCAACGCAAAGTCAAAGACTAAGGCAAAAGCAAAGTCAAAGACAAAGGCAAAGGGAAAGGGAAAGAGAAAGGGGGTGGCCCCAATCATTTTGTCCTATTCGGACACACATTCTACAAAATTCTAGCACATGGTGCTATATGACCTTGTGCTACAGAGAAGAAAAATCTTAGCTCTTGTTCGATCGGCGGCTGAAGTAAAAAGGAAACGCGAGGAAGATCGCAGATCAGGAACTCCGCATCAAGCGCTCCAAGCGGAAATTTTTCCAAGTAAAAAAGCTAGAGATGGGATTAATGAAATGACAATCGAGAAGTGATTTAATAAATACGATCGGACGGTGAAACCGTTACACTCGCCCCTACTTAACCAGAAAAAAATTCGAAGAAGCATTCAAGAATTTTTTTTAACAAGGAAATTGAAAGTTATCACGGAAGGACAAATATACAACCATTCGACCAGATAACAAGTAGCAAAAGTAAGGTAGAAACAAAAATGTTAGAAGAGAATTGGAAGAAAAAGGGATAGCCTCAAGTCTACCAAACAAGAGGGATGGTTATAGCACCAACTCGCTGAAAAGTACAGTGAAGTTGCACTTAAAAAAACCATCATCAAAGGATGAAAAACCCAAAACATAAAACATCGTCATACCTAGGACGAGAAAAATAATAAACCAAAAGCTTCAGCAGTAGTCCAAGCACGAAATGAGGAATCACAATGGCTTCCAAAATGCACGACTGACTACTAAAAACTTCAAAACTAAGCAAGTACCTAAACCATAAGAGGTGCTAAAAAAACAGAATAATAAACTTTCTCAAAACAACTGCCAGATTATCTCGCAATGCTCCAAACCCAAAAAGAATATCATCTACTGTGATATTTTAAACCAATATCCAATATAAAAAAAACTGTGCATTACTTTTTTCAAACATGAAAATCAAAAGAAATTAACAAATTCTATTAAGAATTCAAGTCATATAACAAAACAATTTACAAGTACTAAACCAATGAAAACTTGATCACGAAGGTATTTTAATCAAAAAAGATGCTAGCTAAGTGCAGTTCTGATTCCACAAAAAAATTGTCGGGCGCCAGCAGTCTGTAAGACTACAAAATAATTCAAAATATTTTCAGAGAATTAAAGTATATAAGAGACATTCATGAGATATTGAAGTAAGATTTTCAAAGTCAAAATATAGCTTAAGTTCAATCAATGAACTAAAATTCAAGAGTAAGTTCAATCAAAATTTTCGGGTCATGTGACAACATAAGAACCAGACCAAGAAAAATTCTGAAGTTCAATATAGAAAAGAGCAAAATAATTTTCCAAAAAAACTAAGTGCAACACAAGTGCAACTGTAAATTTAATAGTATTAAAATCATAAAGTGAATGGGAATATCAAAGCTATATGAGCATGATTTTATAAAGAATTCTCAAAAAAATATAAAAGTAAGCAAAATATTAAAAGTTTCATTAGTAATGAATGAGAAACGAAGTGAGCATATGTAAAATGCAAAATAGCGAAACGAAAATCACAAGATATTTTAATAAATCATGATACATGAGAGTAATGCCGCAAGCAAAAATTGTATGCAAAAGTCTACGATATATGTAGGTGCAAACTTGGAGTTATAAAAAAAACAATCTAGTGTACAAGAAATAGAAATAAATATGATAGGTAAGAATTCGAATTTTGATTTAAAGCAAAATATAAGAGAAAGACAACTTTCTAGGGTCACCATAGGTGCATTCCAAAGCCCTAGACAAGAATGTCTATAGTCTATGGAATATTCTCATGTAGATCACTGATATCATCAGCGCACTTCAAAGTCTACACTGAGAATAACCATAACATTGTAAAATGAAAGTTAAGTTCAAATATGAAATATTACGAGATTAGAAAAACTATAATAATTTACCAGTGTAAAGTATGAAAAGAGAATTACTATACTGAATCTATAAGAATTGGCGATTACTTCCAGTCAAGACAGAAATTGAAAGAAATAAGAAGGCGGGAAAAAACTATGAGAGCAGACTATCAAAGCAAATGCAATAGTGCAAAAGCAAAATCACCAGATATTTCAAAATCGATAGCGAAACATGAAAGCAATGTCGCAACCAAGCTCAAGACTTAGCAATACGCACAAATATGCACAAAGGCTAAAAGCATATATGAAAAATCTCAAGAAGGAATTGACAATTACTTCAAATCAAATTGAACTGATTGAATTGAACTGAGACAAAAATTACTATATGAAAAGTGAGATTTACTTATACGCCAGAGGTTTCAAGAGTTTATCAATACGCACAGATTTGCAACTAGGCGGAAAGCATATATGACAAGTCTCAAGAAGAAAATAAAATGCATATGAAGAAAACACTTTCAATTAAAGAAACTGTGGATAGTATAAGACCCTCAAAGGCATACATCGCAACAAATCTATGTAACTATCCAGACTACAAAATACTGTCAAAGTTCAAAACCAATCAAAAATATGTGAACAAACATCAAAAGTTTGAACCAAAAATCAATGTAAGTATGTGCTCTCGAAGAAAGTTATGATTAATTCAAAAAGAGGATACTATCAAAAACTTCAAAAGTAATAGACTTCAAAAATAGAGGTACGTAAGTTTGTAAAAGAAATTCAGAAAATATACGCATAAAAACATTATAAAATATTATACACAGTATTTGTCACATGATTTTGATCGGGAATGCAATTTAAATTTTGAGTACACTCAGAAAAATGAAATATTCAAAAGATGAAGTATACACATTAAATTGGAATCAGAAAAATAATTATGACTTGTAAATTTTGTAAATGCTGGACTGACGTAATAGTTCAAAAGGTTGAAAGAACAACGATGTTAAATGTCCAAAGTAAACATTACTGCCTTTTACAGAAAATTAGCTTAACAATTATCAAAGGAAATTCTTATCCGTTCGCATCTGTACTAGGAAATAAATATAGGAAAACCTACTCGCTCCAATGTACAGATCGAAAAACTCGCCCCTTCGATTGAGCGGATATATGAGTATTGGACTGATTGTGAAATTTCAAAAGGTTGAAGGATCAACGATGTTAAACGTCCAAAGTAAACATTCAGCTGCCTCTTACAGCAAATAAGTTTATTCATTATCAAAGGAAATTCTTGTCCGTTCGCATCTGTACTAGGAAATAAATATAGGAAAACCTACTCGCTCCAATGTACAGATCGAAAAACTCGCCCCCTTCGATTGAGCGGAAATATAAAAGGATCCAAAACACTATAAAAAACTAACAATACAAACAAACAGTTTCAATACAAAAACAGGAGCAGCCAAATCTTAAAAAAAATATTTTATATCTGACATACATTAAAAAACTACAGAGACGTTCAAGTCCTGTTAATCCGATGGAAAATCAGACACTAATGTTCTAATTTCCCCCAAAGAATATGCCAGATAAAACTATAAAACCATAAAAATTATAAAAACTTATGCTCCAAACAAGAGAAAAAATTACTACAATAGTTTCTGAGGAACGTATACTATTTCAACAACAAGTTGAAATTTAATTATCATAAATGAGTATGTGTGTCTTTGTATAGGTAAAAATGATTTAGGAGTCACCCCCCATTGAAAAGTAGCAAAAATATAGTCAAGAAAAACATCATTTGTTTCTTGAAAAAAAAAAGGTAAGTATCAACGCACTGTCCAAGTGTCAATACTTGAAAAAAAGTAAACCGCCAAAATATACGAAAAATTATGAACATCAATTTCATACAATTCAGACAAATGGATAAATCGCAAAATGATTTACTCCAGATAACTCTAGTCACTAGATTATTGCCATCAGAATGAAAACAAATGATCAAAAGTTCAAGTACAGTCAAAAATTCAAAAAGTAAAAACATTTGGGGAAGGCAAAAATAATTTTGAAAGTAAATTTCCTACGTACCAAACATCATGAGAGCTATATCAGTACACCAGAGATCCAACAATTAGGCTATATATGCATACATGAAAAGTCTCAAGAAATCAAAAAACTGCACATGAAGAAATACTTTCAAAAACTAAGAGGTCAGTGATCAAAAATGAAAAGCATATAAGAATATATAAACTATCAACAACAATAGTCACAACCTCAACCAAAAGTTTGATGATATTCGACAAAATGCTGGGAAACCTAAAGTCCCCAGACTATCAATATTCAACAAAAAATTATCAAAATATCATCAATCCCAAAACTACAATGAGAAAAAAGTTATAACTGTCCCCAGCAGTAAATAAAAACTATAGTAGTATGTGATAAAAAAAAATTCTGGCAATGATCTCGCTGACTACTAAACAAGACAATTTAAAAGTTAATAGTATGCCTATAAAATAAACTGGTGGAAAAATTTTAATCTTTTGATAAATATTTTAAACATTAAGCAAAAAGTAAGGATGATTAAAGAATTAGAAATTTGAGTACCAAAAGCAATTAAAAATAGAAATGCTGCCAAAAATTGTAAAGAATTTTGAAAACTATGTTCTGTCTGCCAATCTTCCACTAGCAAACCACTTGTCGACAAAGCCAAACACCAATCGAAGCCCCACGTTGGGCGCCAATTTATGTAACGCTTCCTTTCCGCAAAAAGTCCAGAAAAGATGGAATGCAATGAAGATTCCAACTTTTCTGCACAATCACAGAAAGGGGGTTACCATTAGCTTCCGGTAGCTCAGTCGGTGGCATGAAGACATCTACAGGCGTGTAGCTGTGTGTCGACCATGGCATGGCTAGAGGATAGAAGAACAAACAGAACACAAAAATTTAACAGATTTTATTTAACAAAAAAAAACCATTTCCATTACATTACAATTTTATAGTTTTAAAGAACAAAATAAGTTTTACATCTTTGGCGCTGCTATAAAACTATCAACTTATCTTTCGCTGGTCCATTTTGACTCGACTGAAGCGAGGATGGCCAGGTGCTTGAAGTGGAGGTCCCAGTTATGAGGGGTGACCTCACATATAGTGGCTTCAAAACCAGTTGTAGGCGAAGTTGAACTTAAAGGCGATGGCGCTGCCAAGGCACATGCATGGGTGAAGTGATAGGCCAAGCAACGCAAAGTCAAAGACTAAGGCAAAAGCAAAGTCAAAGACAAAGGCAAAGGGAAAGGGAAAGAGAAAGGGGGTGGCCCCAATCATTTTGTCCTATTCGGACACACATTCTACAAAATTCTAGCACATGGTGCTATATGACCTTGTGCTACAGAGAAGAAAAATCTTAGCTCTTGTTCGATCGGCGGCTGAAGTAAAAAGGAAACGCGAGGAAGATCGCAGATCAGGAACTCCGCATCAAGCGCTCCAAGCGGAAATTTTTCCAAGTAAAAAAGCTAGAGATGGGATTAATGAAATGACAATCGAGAAGTGATTTAATAAATACGATCGGACGGTGAAACCGTTACACTCGCCCCTACTTAACCAGAAAAAATTCGAAGAAGCATTCAAGAATTTTTTTTAACAAGGAAATTGAAAGTTATCACGGAAGGACAAATATACAACCATTCGACCAGATAACAAGTAGCAAAAGTAAGGTAGAAACAAAAATGTTAGAAGAGAATTGGAAGAAAAAGGGATAGCCTCAAGTCTACCAAACAAGAGGGATGGTTATAGCACCAACTCGCTGAAAAGTACAGTGAAGTTGCACTTAAAAAAACCATCATCAAAGGATGAAAAACCCAAAACATAAAACATCGTCATACCTAGGACGAGAAAAATAATAAACCAAAAGCTTCAGCAGTAGTCCAAGCACGAAATGAGGAATCACAATGGCTTCCAAAATGCACGACTGACTACTAAAAACTTCAAAACTAAGCAAGTACCTAAACCATAAGAGGTGCTAAAAAAAACAGAATAATAAACTTTCTCAAAACAACTGCCAGATTATCTCGCAATGCTCCAAACCCAAAAAGAATATCATCTACTGTGATATTTTAAACCAATATCCAATATAAAAAAACTGTGCATTACTTTTTTCAAAACATGAAAATCAAAAGAAATTAACAAATTCTATTAAGAATTCAAGTCATATAACAAAACAATTTACAAGTACTAAACCAATGAAAACTTGATCACGAAGGTATTTTAATCAAAAAGATGCTAGCTAAGTGCAGTTCTGATTCCACAAAAAAAATTGTCGGGCGCCAGCAGTCTGTAAGACTACAAAATAATTCAAAATATTTTCAGAGAATTAAAGTATATAAGAGACATTCATGAGATATTGAAGTAAGATTTTCAAAGTCAAAATATAGCTTAAGTTCAATCAATGAACTAAAATTCAAGAGTAAGTTCAATCAAAATTTTCGGGTCATGTGACAACATAAGAACCAGACCAAGAAAAATTCTGAAGTTCAATATAGAAAAGAGCAAAATAATTTTCCAAAAAAACTAAGTGCAACACAAGTGCAACTGTAAATTTAATAGTATTAAAATCATAAAGTGAATGGGAATATCAAAGCTATATGAGCATGATTTTATAAAGAATTCTCAAAAAAATATAAAAGTAAGCAAAATATTAAAAGTTTCATTAGTAATGAATGAGAAACGAAGTGAGCATATGTAAAATGCAAAATAGCGAAACGAAAATCACAAGATATTTTAATAAATCATGATACATGAGAGTAATGCCGCAAGCAAAAATTGTATGCAAAAGTCTACGATATATGTAGGTGCAAACTTGGAGTTATAAAAAAAACAATCTAGTGTACAAGAAATAGAAATAAATATGATAGGTAAGAATTCGAATTTTGATTTAAAGCAAAAATATAAGAGAAAGACAACTTTCTAGGGTCACCATAGGTGCATTCCAAAGCCCTAGACAAGAATGTCTATAGTCTATGGAATATTCTCATGTAGATCACTGATATCATCAGCGCACTTCAAAGTCTACACTGAGAATAACCATAACATTGTAAAATGAAAGTTAAGTTCAAATATGAAATATTACGAGATTAGAAAAACTATAATAATTTACCAGTGTAAAGTATGAAAAGAGAATTACTATACTGAATCTATAAGAATTGGCGATTACTTCCAGTCAAGACAGAAATTGAAAGAAATAAGAAGGCGGGAAAAAACTATGAGAGCAGACTATCAAAGCAAATGCAATAGTGCAAAAGCAAAATCACCAGATATTTCAAAATCGATAGCGAAACATGAAAGCAATGTCGCAACCAAGCTCAAGACTTAGCAATACGCACAAATATGCACAAAGGCTAAAAGCATATATGAAAAATCTCAAGAAGGAATTGACAATTACTTCAAATCAAATTGAACTGATTGAATTGAACTGAGACAAAAATTACTATATGAAAAGTGAGATTTACTTATACGCCAGAGGTTTCAAGAGTTTATCAATACGCACAGATTTGCAACTAGGCGGAAAGCATATATGACAAGTCTCAAGAAGAAAATAAAATGCATATGAAGAAAACACTTTCAATTAAAGAAACTGTGGATAGTATAAGACCCTCAAAGGCATACATCGCAACAAATCTATGTAACTATCCAGACTACAAAATACTGTCAAAGTTCAAAACCAATCAAAAATATGTGAACAAACATCAAAAGTTTGAACCAAAAATCAATGTAAGTATGTGCTCTCGAAGAAAGTTATGATTAATTCAAAAAGAGGATACTATCAAAAACTTCAAAAGTAATAGACTTCAAAAATAGAGGTACGTAAGTTTGTAAAAGAAATTCAGAAAATATACGCATAAAAACATTATAAAATATTATACACAGTATTTGTCACATGATTTTGATCGGGAATGCAATTTAAATTTTGAGTACACTCAGAAAAATGAAATATTCAAAAGATGAAGTATACACATTAAATTGGAATCAGAAAAATAATTATGACTTGTAAATTTTGTAAATGCTGGACTGACGTAATAGTTCAAAAGGTTGAAAGAACAACGATGTTAAATGTCCAAAGTAAACATTACTGCCTTTTACAGAAAATTAGCTTAACAATTATCAAAGGAAATTCTTATCCGTTCGCATCTGTACTAGGAAATAAATATAGGAAAACCTACTCGCTCCAATGTACAGATCGAAAAACTCGCCCCCTTCGATTGAGCGGATATATGAGTATTGGACTGATTGTGAAATTTCAAAAGGTTGAAGGATCAACGATGTTAAACGTCCAAAGTAAACATTCAGCTGCCTCTTACAGCAAATAAGTTTATTCATTATCAAAGGAAATTCTTGTCCGTTCGCATCTGTACTAGGAAATAAATATAGGAAAACCTACTCGCTCCAATGTACAGATCGAAAAACTCGCCCCCTTCGATTGAGCGGAAATATAAAAGGATCCAAAACACTATAAAAAACTAACAATACAAACAAACAGTTTCAATACAAAAACAGGAGCAGCCAAATCTTAAAAAAAATATTTTATATCTGACATACATTAAAAAACTACAGAGACGTTCAAGTCCTGTTAATCCGATGGAAAATCAGACACTAATGTTCTAATTTCCCCCAAAGAATATGCCAGATAAAACTATAAAACCATAAAAATTATAAAAACTTATGCTCCAAACAAGAGAAAAAATTACTACAATAGTTTCTGAGGAACGTATACTATTTCAACAACAAGTTGAAATTTAATTATCATAAATGAGTATGTGTGTCTTTGTATAGGTAAAAATGATTTAGGAGTCACCCCCCATTGAAAAGTAGCAAAAATATAGTCAAGAAAAACATCATTTGTTTCTTGAAAAAAAAAAGGTAAGTATCAACGCACTGTCCAAGTGTCAATACTTGAAAAAAAGTAAACCGCCAAAATATACGAAAAATTATGAACATCAATTTCATACAATTCAGACAAATGGATAAATCGCAAAATGATTTACTCCAGATAACTCTAGTCACTAGATTATTGCCATCAGAATGAAAACAAATGATCAAAAGTTCAAGTACAGTCAAAAATTCAAAAAGTAAAAACATTTGGGGAAGGCAAAAATAATTTTGAAAGTAAATTTCCTACGTACCAAACATCATGAGAGCTATATCAGTACACCAGAGATCCAACAATTAGGCTATATATGCATACATGAAAAGTCTCAAGAAATCAAAAAACTGCACATGAAGAAATACTTTCAAAAACTAAGAGGTCAGTGATCAAAAATGAAAAGCATATAAGAATATATAAACTATCAACAACAATAGTCACAACCTCAACCAAAGTTTGATGATATTCGACAAAATGCTGGGAAACCTAAAGTCCCCAGACTATCAATATTCAACAAAAAATTATCAAAATATCATCAATCCCAAAACTACAATGAGAAAAAAGTTATAACTGTCCCCAGCAGTAAATAAAAACTATAGTAGTATGTGATAAAAAAAAATTCTGGCAATGATCTCGCTGACTACTAAACAAGACAATTTAAAAGTTAATAGTATGCCTATAAAATAAACTGGTGGAAAAATTTTAATCTTTTGATAAATATTTTAAACATTAAGCAAAAAGTAAGGATGATTAAAGAATTAGAAATTTGAGTACCAAAAGCAATTAAAAATAGAAATGCTGCCAAAAATTGTAAAGAATTTTGAAAACTATGTTCTGTCTGCCAATCTTCCACTAGCAAACCACTTGTCGACAAAGCCAAACACCAATCGAAGCCCCACGTTGGGCGCCAATTTATGTAACGCTTCCTTTCCGCAAAAAGTCCAGAAAAGATGGAATGCAATGAAGATTCCAACTTTTCTGCACAATCACAGAAAGGGGGTTACCATTAGCTTCCGGTAGCTCAGTCGGTGGCATGAAGACATCTACAGGCGTGTAGCTGTGTGTCGACCATGGCATGGCTAGAGGATAGAAGAACAAACAGAACACAAAAATTTAACAGATTTTATTTAACAAAGAAAAAACATTTCCATTACATTACAATTTTACAGTTTTAAAGAACAAAATAAGTTTTACATCTTTGGCGCTGCTATAAAACTATCAACTTATCTGGTCCATTTTGACTCGACTGAAGCGAGGATGGCCAGGTGCTTGAAGTGGAGGTCCCAGTTACGAGGGGTGACCTCACATATAGTGGCTTCAAAACCAATTGTAGGCGAAGTTGAACTTAAACGCGATGGCGCTGCCAAGGCACATGCATGGGTGAAGTGATAGGCCAAGCAACGCAAAGTCAAAGACTAAGGCAAAAGCAAAGTCAAAGACAAAGGCAAAGGGAAAGGGAAAGAGAAAGGGGGTGGCCCCAATCATTTTGTCCTATTCGGACACACATTCTACAAAATCCTAGCACATGGTGCTATATGACCTTGTGCTACAGAGAAGAAAATTCTTAGCTCTTGTTCGATCGGCGGCTCAAGTGAAAAGGAAACGCGAGGAAGATCGCAGATCAGGAACTCCGCATCAAGCGCTCCAAGCGGAAATTTTTCCAAGTAAAAAAGCTAGAGATGGGATTAATGAAATGACAATCGAGAAGTGATTTAATAAATACGATCGGACGGTGAAACCGTTACAAGATGTTTTCTCTTGACTATGGATGTTGTGAGTGAGTAGGTGGTAGATGGTTGCTGTCAGTGGAACGCAGAGGTACCACTCGACGGATCTCTAAGACGGGCCGGGATGTGTGCATGTTGTATGGACACGTGTTCCCTCGCTAAAGTTCGTGTGGCGCCCCCCCCCCTTTCGGTACCCATTGGTGTTTAGGCCTTGTGCCTTCGCGGTGGTGCAGGTCTAAAAAAAAATATGTTTTCGGACTTATTATTACTACACACAAAGAAGATTCTATGAGATTGATACTTGAAATGAGGTAATTTCATTGTTTCAAGATATATACCTCTTAAAATTGAGGGATGGACCTTAGCTCAAAGAACCAAGATAGATATTCTAAACCAAAAAGCACCCTTTTTGTGTGTAATTGGTACGTATTCTACTGAATGAGTTTTTATTGAATCTTCGTCACAGGTGGTCATTAAATACTCAGATTTAATAATAGTTTGTAATTATTTGCGGTTTAATATTTATATTATATGCTTAGATCTGGATTTACTGGAATTTCTCATTAAAAATTGAAAATAATTCTACATTTCATTTATTAAGAACCAACCCCTGGATAAACGAGTGGAGGGTCGCCCTGAGCTTTCCTTTTCCCGTCACCCGTTGTTTGGTTGTTCAAACACTTGAAAATAAACTCGTGACACCATGTCATGTTACCTGGATAATCACTTTGTGGTACGTGACAATTTCACATTCTGTAACGCCGATTAATTATATTCCCCTTTGCAAATACGTATTCCTACCTTCGTACCATACGTGACCATATGTATAAAGCGCTTGCTCTCACAGCTCACTTCCGAGCGTTGTCGCACCCCTTCTCGCGATAGGGGTGACACCCCTATGCATATTTTATAATGAAATGCTGGGCCGGCTCTAGATTGAACGCTACTGTACTCAAATAAAGCCACGTAGGTCGAATTCACTGGTTACTAACGTTTCGGGCACCTCGGCAAATCAAGAAATTTCTTTGAAAATCTTGGAAACATCCTATTCCAATTGGCTGAGCAGATTTTCTTGTATCGTGGTTGAAGACATTCGCACTGAACTTATATCACCAATATTTTGTAGTTCGACGCTAGTCAGTAGATGACAGTAAAATGACAACTGACAACAATAACAATATTTGAAAAAATAATATAAAACAAATGGGCAAATGAAGGATCCTGCTAAAGGAATCCGTATAAAGATCTTAGAAAGCACATAATATGTCGATATGCTATGGATCTTTTGGATTCAGTCAAATTAGAGAGGCAATCTTAGGTTGTTGGTGGGACTGTTGTCTGGACAAAACACGTTGAGGCGCCACCTGCATGTGATGGGGGTGACTGAGGATCCCATGTGAGGGCGAGGTAGATGAAGAGTCCTTGGCGCATCTCTTGCGTCGGTGTGAGGAGCTGAGCTACTATAGGCAGACTATACTGGGGCCCAACATTTTGAATCTCCAGAATGTTAAGGATTTGTGGGACTCAGGGCTATACTCAACTTTGCTAGGAGGGCGGAGCTTGAAACTTGGGGAACTTTTATGTGGCCTATGCGCCGACTCCTCATGAAGGCCGGTAGGCCTCTAATTTCATTATTCATTAATTCATTCAACATTGGACATCCGACACCGGCCATCAGAAAACATCGTCATCTTTTTTGCTCGACACGATTTCGAGAAATCTACACAACTTTCAATATTCTAGCTTCATCTTATTATGGCTATGCAATATACATAGGCTCCTGAGATATCGCTAATAAATGTGTTGGTGACACTCAAAAACTTGAGAAATGGATAAAAACAAAGGTAGCAATTTTTATGAGATGTAGTACTCAAAGAAGTTTTTGACTATATACTGGAGCGGAATCTTGCTTTATTTGGAACTAAATGTAAAAAAAAACTGTCGTATTTCTCGAAAAGGGAGGAAGGTCTTTAAAAATTACCTAAAATAAAAATTGTATAAAATACACTTATCTGAAAAGCTGTCCAAATACATTCATTTGTTCAATCGTTATTTACCAAACTTGAATATGAACATATAGGTGGAAGTGTTGGTGCATGATACCAAAATACTTAAAATTTGTATACAAGTCAGTTGGACTTAAAGTGCTTTGACACTGGAAAAAAGTCATCTGCACTGTTCACATATCGGTCTGCTAAATATCCGCTGAAAATAAACGAAGGGAAAGTCGTATTTCCCGAAAAAAAACTCGTACCCACTTGAAAATTGCTTCAGGCAATATCTTATTAAATTCAATATACCAAATGTTCTTATCGAGCGAAATTTTTTTTAATGGAGGTTAAATGTCAAAATTACCATTTCGAAACGGTGAGAATAACCACAAAAATAGCCTACACCAAATATCTATTTAAAAGTTGGTGGATTACTTTGTTCGGAAAAAACGAGAAGGAAAGAGATTAACGAGTAAGAATGATGAAGAATTCTGAGATCAATATTTTCGACCGTTACAAAACAGTTATCTTTTTGAGCCGCGCATCTTTTATTAAACTTTTAAAGTAACATCTAAGCTTTGCTCTTTTACAAGTTTCTTCCCCTCCGGTATATAACATTGAGAACAATTGAAGACCTCGGTTCAAAAACCAGGTAAGTCCAATTTCTATCAAAAATTGCATTTTATAATTTTCTAAGTATTCGGATCATTGCGGATTGCTTCAAACGTGAAATATCATTGGTTTCACTTGCTTGGTCAAGTTTTGGTAAGATGAATTAGGCTAGTGCAGAAGATACCTGCTCTTTGCATAGAGATCATTTTGCATAGAGAATTGTCTGGATCCGATCATGCGGTCATGTAGTTCTCACGACGTGTGGCGTGACTTAGTATGCAATTAACAGTAACGGCGTATTACTCGCACCGCAATAAGTCATATTTGGCGCGAAAATGTTGCCAGAAGACAAGCCTTTTCAATCGTCAGGAAGGTAATGCAAGAAGCGAATGAAAGTAAACCAAAGATAACTTAGACTTTTATCACCATCATTTTTTACACAACTTGAATATAAGCTTCGGGTCCTCAAGATCGGATACTTGTTAGACATGCGACATAATGTAAAACCCGATTAATGCAGAGCAGAACACAGAAAATAAAACCTCTTTACAAGCAGAGAAATAATTCTCTCTGTTGAAGTGTTATATTTTTAAAGTTGTGAACATGATAATGGATTTTACAACACATCATAAAGCTTTTTTGAATCTGCTTTTGTTAGCAAAAAAAATTTAAGTTTGGCATTTCTACCTACCAACTTTTCCAGTATCAAAAAGGATTTAAATATGTAAAATGAAGTGTGGCAATATCCATCCCAGTTTTACGAGTTTTTATATTTAAAAAAAATATGTGCTATTGTGCTTGCCAAGTTCACATATGATACAACCCTATCCTTTGCCGCTTATTGAAAAAAGGCTGCTGCTGATAAACTTTTATCGGCCGCCGAACTGTGGTAAGGTACTTTCTTCGGAGAATCCGAAAATATTGAAGTTCCACAAGAAGCAGTTGGTACAGGTAATGATGCTTATGACTCCAGTGCATCATTTATTTAATTGAAGATTTATTTTTGTTACCACTTTTCCAAGTTATACTGGTTTTGTTCTCTTTGACCATCAAAACTGTTAGGACTAATTTTTACATTTTTTCAATATAATGTTCGGGGCCACAACCAGGTAAGTCCAAATTAATTACAAAAAAAATAAAAGTGTGGGTTCATGTTTTCATGTTTTTCTATATTGAGCAAGTTTCTTATTACTTTCTCTATATCCTAGAATAAAATGGTTTTCTGTTCCATATTCTTAAAACAAAATATTCAGTTTTTTCTTAATTTCCCAAAACTTTCTATAATGTGACTTGCCTGGTTTTTGCACCGAGGTCTTCAGTTTCAACAATAATCTCGCCAACTGACTCCGGACGATGATAGCACAGACCATCGAAAGCTCGAGTAAAAAAAAGTTAACCATAGCTCATTAACAGGAGTGATAACGTTAATAGTTATTTCCTTTAGAATAACACTTACCTATGTGTTAAGATAACGTGATTTCTTTGCATTTTATTTACATGTTTTCCACAAAACTATTTGCATCCTTCCTATAGTAATTATACTTTGCAACTAGGTGTATTTGAGGAATGAATTGACACAAAGCAATCAAATCCAACCCTGTGGTTGCTACCCTTCACATTAGATATAAATTACTATCGCACCGCAATTATACAATTAGGGGTAGAGGGTCTGTCATTTTTGATGTTTATTTAAAAAACAGTAGACGGTCATAGTAGGTGTTTGTTATCTTCATTGAATTTGTAATGTGTATATTCATGAGGTGGAAACGAGTAACTGCGGAATTGTGGATTTAATTCATAACGTACATATATGCATTTCGTGTTTGGTTCAGCGAATATAAACGTGAAGATCGGGCGCCGAGGAAACGGAGGTTTAAACACGGATATTGGTATTCCTTTACGTTGTCCAGTTTGTAACCCTGCCTACAAACCTATGTATTGTGTTTCTTGATTATGAAAAATGGTCAATATGAAGAAACTATGTGTGCTGAAAAATCTCCTTAGCAAAACATTACGCGTTTTATAAAATATTTAAAAGTTGTTGCTTTTCCAGGATACTTTTTTGTTATTTTCTTCAACCGGCCGAATTACTTGGCGTATTTTACTAACATCCGTCAATCGTAATATTTCTTGTCTGGAATAGTTATAATCATCACTTAGTCAGCCATTCCAGGGGTTGTTGAACTACATTTCAGATATTTTATAACCATTAATACCACCACCTAAATTGGTCGTATCACCTGGAATATGTACAGTTTTTGTCACTTTGTCCCACCATGCAAAAACAAATATTTTCCTAAATAACATCTCCGGGCATTTTTAACTGTGTCATCAGGTGAGAATATCAAATTAAAATTTTTGTATAAAAAAATATTAAGTATTCAGATTTACATCACTAGTCGTTGAGTAACTTTAAGTCTTTGGAGAAACCCTATAAATTGAGCAAGATGAAGAATTAAAAAGCATAATAAGAAAGAACTGTGAATCATTTATATTTGATTTATTGTGAGCTAATATCCATCAAGAATAATAAACCTTCGTCTTATGTAATATTCAAAGTTTGCGAGAGACAAACGAGTAACGGACATGTAATAATTGAACCTTATGTTTACTTCAAGTTAAATATTACAATGCTGCATGCAAGTTAAAAACTTACCTCTCAACGAACTAATTCCATCAGCTGATACCTGAAATCAGTTGTTTAATGAATATTATTGTAGACGTGAATACTAGATACTTTAAGTACGAGATCAAATTCAAGCATCATACACAATCTTTAAGGCATCGTAATTCTAACATGTGCAAAAAATTCTTCACAAAACAATAAATGGTTAAAGGACACAAGATAGCAAATAACACTGTTTTGCTATTTAATTTATAAACCATTATTTTTATTGCATAGTTCTTCATTATATAGTGATTACAAAGAGATATCACCACGAAGGCCCACACACCGATGGGTACTGGGCTATAGGGGCCAGTCTGTCAACAAACCCGAAAACATACAGGGTGTTCAAACAGTATGAGATCAAAATATCTCGAAAAATACGTGTCCTATAGAAAAATAATGTTGGACAAAGTTGTAACTTTGATCGAGGCCTTCAAGGTTATTTAAAGGTCAAGACACTTTTCTTAATTGAGACCATTGAGACTTTTGACACCAGAAATATAATGAGCGGGAAATTCTAGGTTGAAATTTGTCTTTGCTCATGATCTTGACCATGCCCTTCATGGGTATTTGAGAGTGTCCAAGAAGTAGGGACATAATAAAATGTCTCAATAAATACGTTTCATAAAGAAAAATGTTGTCTATCAAAGCTCTAAGGTTTTGAAAAGATTCATCTAATGATTGACATGACCTTGAACATAATCTTGGCTATGATCGGCAAGCTCATATCAAGGTCAAGACGGTTGCTTTTACTAGAAAGGTCAAGAATGTTTATGTACAAGTATGTCCATTTTCTTGACTATGACCATCAAGGTTATTTGAAGATCAAATAAATCTTTAAACGAAAGCATCTATTTTTAGATATAAATTGCACACAATTCTAAGTTATCAGACCTTCAAGGATATTTCAAGGTCCGATAAATTTTCAAGTAAGCTACTTACTGTTTGTCGAGGGTATAGAAAAGCGAATTATTGCTATCCATTGATATTACATTGAAGTGTTGGATAAAAAATGTTAATTTCCAAAGCTACCATTGCATTGCTTTTTATATTGTATTTCCTTCGCCATAACCAATTTTACTCACACAGATGCAAAACGAATGGCCTATACATTACTAACTAACTACTTCCACGCGAGTCTAGTAATCTGTGTAACGATTTACAAAAATTTTAAACCGCCTAACTGGCCTTCTTGTGGATATGTTTCTTATGAAGCTATAATGTTCCAGATGGCATTAAAAGTGTGCAATTCAGTAAGTATTGAGGCGGTACTATTAAAAAACCGGACTTTCTTGACAACTATTATTTATTCCGTAATAACTAGATGCTCCTAAAAGGTAGTTGCATCCTAGCAAGGACCACTGTCAAATTTTTTCTGGTCGTCGTATAAGAAAACATTGACATTTCTTGGAACAATACCAACATCTTAACTCAAATGAATACAAAATAATAAATTTTATTCGATACCCTATCAAATACTTATATATCAATTCACGCTAAAGAAACCTAATTTACGTGAAAACTTACGTTTCGTTGTGAGATCATATTTTAATTTTAATTTTTTCGGCCATGCGTTCTAAGAGTTTGCTATGTATATGTTTCTTGACTTCATTTTCAGCAGTAATTAATAACTGGGCTCTCCCAGCTGACGGGGTATTTTCGCTTATTGATCGTTACTTGCTAGAATAGGGTTGAATAAAATGAAAAGTTTTTTTGTATGTACGTGTTTGTAACTATTTTCATGATAGCTCCTCTTCACAGCTTGATCTCAAATCAAACGCAAATGCAATACGTTAAATAAAGAGATCCTTTGTATAAGAACATACTCACTAGATTTTTTTCTGGGAAGGGTACTGCCATCGAAGCCTTAGTTCATTTGCCACGAAATATATAATCACTAGATAGATACCGGAAATATTCACAGGCACTTCACGCTTTTCATTGTAGAATCTAAGCAAGTCTTTGGGTGGACGACGAATACCAACATCACCCATTTTAGTTATACCGAAAGATCTACACGACGGCGACGAAAAGTAGTTTCATTAGATTTACATGCTAGAAATCATAAAGAACGTAACATCGACCGAGAAATGTAATGCAGAATGCCACTTTAAGAAATCTGATAGAGCAACTGAACATCACTAAGCCGATTACTGCGATCACACTGGCAGTGTTTACAAAATAATTTTTTGTGGCCTCTATATCAGATTATCCACCTGTGTGTCGATTGTGCGGCAAACGTCGGCGCCGCACCAAGCATGAAAAACAGTTGTGTGGACAAGGTGCAGACTGACGAAGATACCAGGAAATGGCGTCAGGTAGGTTGACTCGGTACTTTCCAAGCAACGCTGTCATTAGTTAGTAAAGGCACGAGCAGGTCCCTCTGCGCTAGCTACAAACGTGTATAACAAAAAACTATATCGATCAGCCAAACAGACTTATACACTTAGTCCATACTCCAAAGACCCCACAGACTCGATAACGCTAGTATCTTTATTTCCCTAAGTATCAACCTTCTGGCAATGGTGGTGGAGCTCAACCAAGCCATAGGCGCCAGCCACGAGTCTCATAACTCGAGATCGAGAACGCCGGCAATGCAGTCAGACGGAGACAAAGTCTGATGCATTAATAGGCACCGTCGGCCGCGAATGTAAAATATGTCTCTCACTTTTAAGAGCAAATGTACGGGAAAAACCATAATGTATGGAATATGTAGTAATAGGTGAGTGCAATTTGGTACCGTATACATACAGGGTGTTAGAAAAATAGACGGGTATATTTTAGAGGGTGTCTCCTTGTTAAAAAACATGAAAAACGGTTCCTATTAACATGGGTCCGGAAATGCAGAGTTCCTTGTTAAAAAAATATGAAACATCTTTTTACACGCCTCTATTATCATAAAAAATATTTACTCGATTCTGTTGAAATTTGGCAATATTATTAGTTGTGCTTAAAGGTTAACTTAGCGCTATATAGATTAAAATGTGGTGTGTTGGCGTGCCGAGGGCCACTTAGCGAATATCATTGGTTAAAAAATGGGCGCCACTGCCCGTTTTGTAACTTTAATATTTGTTGTTTCATTAAGCATGTGGAAATACAACTTCTTTGCCTCTTGTATTTTTTCGTATCTCACTTCGTTTTCGAGAAAAAAAAAGAACCGTTTTATTGCATGTCACTGGAAAAAGTTGGTTTACTAACAAAAAATCATTTCTGCATAAACGTTTGACATTTGCGCGTCAAATCTTCTAGAGAAGAATTATTCACGTAATTTCATTTGCGAGATCTCGCTAAAAAGTTTATCATTCTTGAATTTTACGGCCTGTATCTTAACACGGCCAAACCTAATTTTTCTAGGAAGTCATCAGCTTGGGTACGGTGTGCTGGCTGTTATCAGACGTTAGTTTTGAAAAAATGTCCCAAAAATGTATTTAGAAAATGACGCCCTTCTTATGGGTTTCATATCCCCCGACTGCTGCGCGCCGCGAAACCCAAATGTCGTGTCTTATACACCGACAACTACTATAATAGTGTCGCCTTGGCTCATGAGCTACAAAAGCGTAAGACACATCTTATGGGAAAAACAGAAAAAACAACCAAATTATTGCAGAGGCCCGAAAATGAAATAAAGGAGAAATTTGTGCAATGGAAAGTAATACAGGGGTGGCTGTTTTGAAATGGAACGATAAACGTGATATTCTTTGTCTAAGCATCATGACGAAGCCACTAAATATACACAAAGAGGAACCGACATAGAAAAACCATCTCCTTTTGTTGACTACATCTCATGTAAGTCATCCATAGATGTTATCAGATTAGTTGAAGTCATACTGTTCGCCTTTGCGTAAAGGCGTACAGTGGTATAGGAAACTTGTCTTTGAAATATTACTTGTCTCAGCTGTGGTAAACGCTTTCATAGTCAACAAAACTGTGACAAAGGCGAATGTGTCAATTACAGATTTTAGACAGAAAATTGCTCTTGGTATGTTACAAATGAATGAAGTAGATGTTAGGGAGGTGCGGGAAAATGAAAACACAAAGCATGTTTTACAAGAGGTTGCTTCAAATGACTAACGAAAATGTACAGCATTTAATGGGAAAATAAATACCAAAGAAGGCAGGAAAGCCGCCCAGAAGATGCTAATTTTAACATGCCTCCTCACAATACCTCGGTCTTTGAAAGAAGTTACACCTATAATGCTGTCAAGCATTACAGTGCAGTCAACAGTGGCTATCGATCCAAACAGGTTGTTTCTTTTAAGAAATTAATGAAAAGTCAGCTGCTGGAGTCCATTTAGTTCAGTTTTTCTTGTGCTCATGTGATTTTTTTTTTAATTTTTTTGTTTGACTATTTTCTACTATTTTTGTTTCAAATTTAAAACTCTCGCAATACTATCTGCATTTGTCTCGTGCAATCAATGTTGTCATTCTCATTCTTATGAATTGTATTTTTTTTTTTTGGTATGTTATTATTTTGCTTATGTGTTTAAGTATTATTTTATCCTGTTGTGGGGTTGAGTGTAAGAGTAGCCGTCTGGCTAAACTTCGCCTAACTGCAGTTAATCAAGGCATTATTATTATATTTTTTAATAAGGAAACACCGTCTAAAATATCTCCGTCTCGTGTATACTGCCGACTATAAAACGAGACACCTACACCATCTACAACCCCCGACTTCTAACCACAGTTTTTTACTGTAAATGATCAAGAGACTGTGAAACAAAAAAAAACGAAGCGATTTTTATTTCGTTTCATGCCACCGCTTCTGCACCGATTTTCAAAAACTGAAAAGATGTCTCGTACTTGTCATAGTTGTTATCCAGTGTGAAATTTTCATCAACATCCAAACTGAACGACTTCGCTTACCATCCAAAACACATGATATCCCATTTTAAAAATGTTTCGCTGTTACGATACTCATCGTCAGTAGGCGTGGAAAGTAAAAAAAGCAGAAAGCGCTACAAAATATATTTTTTAAATTCGAATGATTTCAAAAGCTGCAAGTCCAATTTTGTTTCTAGTTTCTATTCCCGAGTCTAGTCAGCTCAGAATAAATCAAACCTTCGTCAGAACTTCTAATTTTAAGTTGGCGGATGGATGCCCCTAATTGTGAAGTTTTGAGGTCAACAAAAATGTATTGTCAAGCCCTTTCCTTTTATATGCCCAAACTTAATAGTATCTAAAGAACTGGAATGTTCGAGCTTGTCCTGATCTAGCCACCGTGACTTGATATCCAAATATTTGTTGCATCCGGTAACACTGATAAACACAGGATTTGTGACATGACAATTTTTGGGCGTATCTTATGTATTTTGAGATCCTTAAATTAAATCTAAAAACAGATTTTTTCTATCACCCACAGATTTTCGGTAACATCTACTTTTATGAATTACAATCCGTAACATCTCATATTGCTGCATTTCTCGGCGTCTATGCGATGACGCACATATATAATATTAAGACCTGTCTATTCCTGTTTATTATATGCTAGCTCTATGTTTAGAGACCATATTGCGTTTATTAATAGACTAATAGCAGCCGAGTCAGTTATGTTTTCTGTGTTGAAGAGTACGAGGGATGTCCTTTAAGTTTTGCATATAGAAACATAGTAGGGCGCGCGGATAGAACGTCAGCACTGAATTTTAACCTCACTCTTTAGTAAACTTAAATTCAAAGTTTCACAAGAATACCTGCAGTGTTCTCACTACAGTGAATCTTTAAGTGTCACCAAGTCATTAGAAAAATGGAACTCAACCGAGAACATTTTCGCGCCATAATATATTACAACTTTCAGAGACAGTTATCCCAACAAGAATGCCCTGCTGAGTTACTGTCTGTTTTCGGCAACGAAGCGCCACATCAGTCGACAATTTTCCGTTTGTATGGAGAATTCAAACGTGGACGGGTGAGTCTTAGCGACGATCCCAGGGTGGGTGCACCAAAAACGGCAGTCAGCCAGGAAAACGTCGATGCTGTGCGCAAACTCATCATTGAAGATAGACATGTGACAAATCGCGAGATTTAGGCGTCTTTGAAGATCTCAAAGACCTCAATTCAAAAAAATTTACAAGAAGAATTAGGAGTAAGAAAATTAGTTTCTCGTTGGATACCCCACCTGTTGACTGAAGAGCGGAAAGCAGCCAGGGTTAATTGGTGTCAAAAAACGCATGACCGTTTCAATTCTGGAAACTCAAAAATGTGTACAGCATTGTCAGTGGTGATGAATCGTGGATTTACTGTTATATACCAGAAAATAAATGACACCCGCCTGTTTGGGTGTTCCAAGATGAAGAAAAGCCAACAAAAGTCATCCGTTCTCGAAGTGTTTCGAAAAAGATGATCGAGACATTTGTGTCAAAAGCGGGTCGAAAAATCAACCCCGACAGAAGAATCATCCTCCACCAAGACAATGCAAGCTCGCACACAGCCAAAAAAACAAGGCAGTATTTAACGAAAGAAAACGTGGAATTATTGGACCATCCTTCATATAGTCCCGATCTAAGTCCTAACGATTTCTTTACTTTCCCGAAAATTAAAAACAGACTGCGTGGCCAAAGGTTCCAGTCACCAGAAGAAGCAGTTGACTCATTCAAAAATGCCGTTTTGGATCTGCCAGCAACCGAGTGGAATAAGTGCTTCGAAAATTGGTTCGAGCGCATGCAGATGTGTATTAATCTTCGTGGAGAATACTTCGAAAAACAATAAAGTCATTTAAAACTACCTACCGTGTTGTTCTATTTCCGTATGCAAAACTTAAAAGACATCCCTCGTACTGAGATGTTCTGAGTATTGTTGATTTTTGTTAAAACGGTGTGTTGTTTTTAGTTGATTGTGATCGAGACTTGCTTCATGCCTAGAATTATGCCTAGAATGCCTAGAAATTGTGTAAAAAGTGTGAACAGTTTTTGTTATGTGTGCGGAGAGCTAACTTTTAAATCCCAAAAATGTACTTTTACTCCCCTTGTGTTGAAAGCATATGAACTTTATTTTGGAATCAAAGTTGGCGACCAAGACAAACTATGGGCCCCTCATATATGTTGTAAGACTTGTGTAACGTTAACAGCTTGGTTTATAGGCGACAATCGTAAAATGCCCTTTGCGGTACCAATGGTTTGGATGGAACCGAGAGACCATACTACTGATTGCTATTTTTGCCTCACAAATATTAAAGGTATTGGTCCAAAATCGAAACATACTGTTAAGTATTTCAATTTACCATCCGCTTTGCGGCCCATTAAGCATAGTGATGAACTTCCTGTCCCAGTTCCACCAGAATCTTGGTCTTTGGATGAGAAAGTCGAATCCACCGATTCTGAAAGAGATGGTACAGAAAGCGTAAACATTTCCAGTCCGTTTGACCTGCCAGGATGTTAAACATCGCCGCATTTGATCACACAGGGCGAACTTAATGACTTAGTTCGAGAATTATATCTGTCAAAATCCCAGTCAGAACTTTTAGCGTCAAGATTAAATGGATGGAATCTTCTCCATGGTGATGTTAACATTACTTTTTCCCGAAAATGGCAACAAGACCTCACACACGGTTTCCGTCAAGAAAGGGAGTTGATATATTTCCCCGATGTCAACAACTTGTTTGATGCGTTAGGACAGAAACATGATCCAAATGATTGGCGCCTGTTCAGTGAATTCTCTAAGCTTACTTTGAAAGCGGTATTGGTACACAACGGTAATAAATATCCATCTGTACCTATAGCGCACGCAGTTCATATGAAGGAATCATATGAAAATATGCGAGTTCTGTTAGAGCATATCCGTTATAATGAATATGGATGGACCATATGTGCAGATTTGAAGGTAATAGCCCTTCTTCTTTGGGAATGGGACAGTCGTGCGCGAGATCGTCATTATGAACATCAGGAGTGGCCACTACGTCGGGTATTAACTCCGGGCCTCAAAAACATTACTCATGAACCACTAGTTGATCCCAAAACCGTGTTGCTTTAACCTTTGCATATTAAGTTGGGACTGATGAAAAATTTTGTGAAAGCTATGAATCGAAATGGAAGAGGGTATCTGCATTTAAAATAAACATTTCCGAGACTTAGAAAGGCAAATATTAAAGAGGGCATATTTGTGGGTCCACAAATACTGAAAATCATGAAGGATTTGACAGTGCTCTAAATGAAACTGAAATACGAGCTTAGAATGGTTTTAAATTATTTGCTGCGAATTTTTCAGGCCATGTGAAGGCAGACAACTATAAATATATTGTGGGTGAACTAATTAATGCTTATAAAGGAATGGGATGTATCATGTCTCCAAAGATTCACTTTTTCGATTCTCATCTCAATTTTTTTCCGGAAAATTTAGGTGCGGTAAGTGATGAACATGGTGAACGGTTCCACCAAGACATTTCTGCTATGGAAGAATGGTATCAAGGCAACTGGAGTGTCAATTTGCTTGGTGATTATTGCTGGACATCGTTAAGAGATACTTCAGGAGCAACATATCGCTGTAAAACATCAACAAAAACATTCTGAGATTAATGTTTATTCTAGTGTTTATTAGCACTCTTACACACATATCCTTATATTTTACGAGTATAAGCAGCAAATAAAATGCTTAATTGCAAGAAAATCCTTATACATATTTTACTAGTATAAGCAACAAATAAAATGCTTTATTGCAAGAAAACCGTGAGTGATAGCAAAAATCAATGCTATTTCCGGCTTTTTGGTTACGTTTTACATAATAACCACCTTGTTTTGTCCAAGTCACAAAAAATTATTTTAATTTTGTTCATCAGAGTAACCCGTGTCCGCGAATCCCAACAATCAAGCATTGTCTTGTAGCATTTCTGCGTTCTGCTACTATGTTTTACATAATGTCGTCGTTGGGGTTGCAAGTTTCTGCAAGTTATTAATTCGGCGACGAATGACGTGTCAGGTGGGTTGCCATCCCCGCCAGATATGCAAATCTGCTTTTCGTTTAATTGGCTTTCATTTACCTGCAGCTGCAAACGCAGCAGACTTCGCAGCCAGGAGGCACTAGAATGTCTGTCTGTCTGTCGTTGCGCGAGTTGCGCACACCTACATATCTCTGTGTGATGCATGCCTGTATTAAAATAAGTAATTGGATGGCAAATGTGTGCCGCCGGATGTTCCGTAGATGCATTAATGACTTCATGGACGGGGCAGGTTCAAGATGTATCGGAAATGTCGAAGGTCGCGAAGGTGATGCGCCTGAAGTGACATCATTAAGCAGCTGGTAGGTCCATCAACTACATGTGTAGCCTATTTCACGCGTATCCATCACGCTTTGACGTCTACTGAGGTGAACAGCTGATCAGCAAGTGGCATTTTTGTATTAGGCTGCAACGTCGGCAATAATGTTCTGGGTGTAAATCAAGTAAAAAGCAAAACAAAATATGCCTCTGTCTAACTGGCATTGTCGGATTCGTCAGAATTATGTGTCCTTTGTGGATATGGGGAATTTTGAAATATTACTAGATAACCAGCTGTCATTATAACGCAATGGATACTCGTGAAAAAGACTATACCTGCTATATAGATTGTCAAACATCAAAACCTTAGTTCCTAACAAGGTCGAATTCGAATGCAAATATCGGTCGCCTTACTTTTCGCGTAAGTCGATGTACTGTAATTGCTGCGTGATGTAATATCAAGAAACTTATTAATTAATGCCGGCACGGGTATTACGTATCTTGAAAAATGACACTATTTCGTTTTTTTACATTTTATTGGTTTTTTGTGACATTACGTAGGTTCTTCTACAAGATGTTCGCTTAGCACTAGCTGATGGACACTTGGTGTGAACTGGTTATGTAGTTGTACGTGATGCTTAGACGTCTTGATGCTTCAGTTATCAATGTTTGGCTCTGATATGATGTAGAATCTGCTTTAGAGATGGCATTATTGGAGGTCTACACTGTAAGTTGTATACTATAGCTAGAAGGAAACGGCAGTGCATAGGTGCATATGTGTTGATGATAATTCCGTTAGTTTCTTGTCTCAAATACACTTACTCGAGATTCAAAGCTAGAAATTAGTTGAGCATCCACCTTTTCTTATTTATTCTGGAAATTGCATATGCAAATTTGCTGAATTTTAAAAGTGAGAGAGATAAGAAAATAAAATCTCTGGTTTATGAAGAAACAGGTGATGGCAATACTAAACACAACTCAGCGCCTAGATGTAAGGCATTGCGAAAATGCTTGATGTGTGATGCGCCATTCGGAATTCTTCCCCGTAATGATCCTCAAAGTTCTTCAAAACACAAAAAAAAAACCGGAAAAATCGTAATTTACAACTTTGAACATAACCTGTCTTCAAAACCGACAACATATAAATAACCCGTCGGGCACTTCCTTTCCAGCATATTCAGTAATAATTTTCTCACATAGCAAATATCACTGATTTTATACACATGCAGACCAACACACATAGTCATCTTGCTATTCAACCAGCTTTCTGTCTTTCACATTTTCTTAGAGTTGAACACTACAGAGTACTCGGCTTCAGAAATCACATACTTGCTCTCTGTAACCAACAATGCGTGTAGTTGAGTAATTCCTCCATAGATAGAGGCTAACAGCGATCATAGCGAGCAAACATGGAATGAACTATTTGCACCCTAAGAACTACCTAGTCTACAAGATGACATTTTATTGGTTTTTATGACGTTTTATAGCTCTTTTACATAATTGCCCTGTCGTTGCACCACTGTTTCAAATGTCAACTTTCAAACTGAGTTTTCCTGGCACCTCTCCGAATTGGTGAACGGTTAGCTGACAAACTTGCATCTGACAACAGCGCATCTATAGTGACTCTTTCATGAAAATTATGATTTAAACCACAAATCAGTTGGATTTTTGTCTGGTTTCTTCTACATAGCTACTACTACTTTTGGAGCCCACATACTACATTAAATCCAAAAAAGTACTTCAAAGGTGTTTTTTTCGTCAGTGACACATTTATTAGTCTCCTGGAAAATTCAAATTAAGGAACTACGAGAAAGTGACCGATTGAAATGTTTTTATTATTGTTTGGCCTAGCTGACCTCGATCTACACAGAAAAATATTATTTAGATATTCTTTGGAAAAAAAAGTTTGACCATCCTTTAATTTGGAATTTCACGTCTGCAACATTCTGTATACGGACTACACTAGTACGCTTGGTGTCACGTCGATAAGACCCCTAAATTCCAATCGTGCTGCTCTATTGCATCGCGTCTATACCAAATGGGCGGCTGAGCGTATGGCATCTCCGTCCAACGGCTCCCCAGTGAACTGCACGAACCCTTCTAACGACCGCTAAAACTTTTTAATGTCTCCTCATCTCCTGTGGCTGCACACACGCCGCACGCGCTACGTACAACGATGTTGCATTCTTTGCAACTTCAGAACTTCACTTTAGTTGCTGAACATCTTCGGTTTCGTGTAGCATGCTGAATGACCCACTTCGCATCTACCCTATAAAATTGTGAGGATGTAAACTTCAGCCGTTAGAAAGTGGTTAGGGTGTTAGTGAAGGCAGGATTTATTTAACTACAACCCTGTCCTTCTATTTTCGACCGCACTAACGTAGAATTGGATGGATGTTCAATAAGATCGGCGATTTCATCAGCAAGAGGTTGTGGTAGTGAATCAATGTTACTCTGTTGCTTTAGAGGCTCCGCTTATTTTTTATCCTACATCATCATTCACCCTTTCAAAACCCCTAGTCCTGTTGGGATTAAAAATCTTAGCTCATAACATAGTTACCCACATTCGATTATTCATTTTAGCATACTTTTTCGGTAACCAGTTCTTGTTAGGACACATCTTAAGCTACTGCATCACTCTCTCTAGTTTCTCGTTATGAGAGAATCTCGTTTCCTCTTTTGTTTCAGAATCTTCATTCAACTCATCGTTATTCTCCCCTAATGCGCCCAGGATATCCCCTTCAACAGTGTTTAGTGGAATTCACGTTTGCCTTTTGTGATATATTCTTCAAACGTCATATTCACATATTCAATTACGATCCTTTTCTATTTCCTCCACTGGCGTTTCTTTAAAATTTGGTTGTCCAAATTTGTCAATCTATTTTTTAAGTCTTCTATGCGACCTGCCGCACCGTTTCTTACTCATTAAATTCTTCAGCCCGGTTCGTTTAACGACAAGTTTTGTTAGTTGGGCTTGCAGTTGCTTCCTTAGATTTCTTTCTATCGTGTTGCCCAAACTTTACATTAGTTCTGTCTTCTCCTGAACTTCGCAACCATAATATATACCTTTAAAACGTGATTTGGGTGTAAGTGTATGCCTAGTTCATCGAACAATTTCATATGTTAACGTTTACTAGTAGAAAAAGCTTGTCACTTGGCAGACTCAAACTTCTCCCTTTACGAACAAACGTCCAAACCTATAGAGGTCATAATCGCTGAAAGCACATAAACACATCTCCTCAGTTGTAGCACTTGCAGACAAAATGCTGAGTTATGCTTTTCATTATCCAGTTATTATCTAATTAAAAACTAAAGAATTTGGATAGCTTTAATCATACGGACTTAGGTTGAATAAATTTAAAATCACAACAAAATTTCGAGTCGATTTATCAAGTAGTTTCTGAGAATTTCCATTTGCTTATCCCAAAATATCTGTCTTTCGGCCATCACTACTAGTTTACTGAGCAATATACAGGGTTTATTCAAAGAACATTTTATAGCAACATACATGAATTTACCTTGCCGATGTGAATCACAAACCATTCCGAAAGATAATTGTTTTTAACGAAGGGTTACGTTTTTCCTTCTGAACAAATTCAAACATTTCGTATTTGTCAGTAACTGAACAGATTCGCTACGATATTCGAAAAACATTCGTTATTATACTCGGATACATTTTAAAACAAAGCGGATGGGTCCATCACCTTTTGTTGCGAAGTAAACATTTTTTTCAAGATTTCTCCATACCCTATTTTGAGTTAAAATTTTTACACGGTCACAGATGAGCCTTTAAGTATATGAAAAAAATATTTCATACTAAATTGCGCTGAACCATTTATAAAGTTAGCACGCAAACTGAAGGTACGACTATGTTTCAAAATGTCTTAGGAAAGTTAGTATGTAGCATGTGCCAAATGGCTGCATTAATGATGACTGCATGACTTTGTCAAATATGATGATAAAGTATACTTCCCTAGACTATTTTTCTAAAAGCATTAATATAGTATACGTCTGTTTTCGAAATCTCGTACGATTAAAATGACTGCGAGTTCAAAATGTTGGAAAATAAACTCGAGAAAACGGAAAACCAGTAAACAAATATCAATAAATTGTAGCGAACTGGCTGTCTTAAAAATTAGGCAAAATGCTCGGTATTAGTCTCTAATACATTATTTACAGATTCAGCATTGTACCTTGAATGGTTTTTAAGAGTAATGTAATAATTGTTTATAACAGATTTGATGTGGCTCCAACGTTCGCTTGACATTTGTCAGTATCAAGTCAGTGTCAAGGATCCAGTAAACCAAGAGACATCGTAGCGTAATGGGAAGGGTTAACGATTGCAGAACGGAGGTTCGACTCCACGAAGCTCTTTTTTTCTCAGTTAATTTTTTTTTTTTGGAATTTGGAGAAATAAATGTTTTTTCACTTTTATTCAGATTTGAAGAATTTCAAGTAGCTGCATCAAATTATCGTCGCATTAGGAACAAGTGCCAAAACCTGCATTTTGCCTCGGTTTTCGTCCATAACTTTTTTACTATTAGTGGGTTTTTTACATGTAGTCTCATTCTGTAGGTCTCATAAATGCATAAAAATCTTATTTGAAGAGTGTTTTCGTTCCTGTCAACAGTTTCGATTGAACCCCAAAACACACGTTTTCTCATTCTTTGTCGTCGAATAAACAGTTTTCCCACAAATATTTATGTATCCATTTTATGCGTTTAGGTTTTAAGTTCCTGGTTGAACAATAAAATCTGACTTTAAAATTACTTTGCAAACCAAGGGTATTTTCGTCTAATATGATTGGGCTATTATAAATTAAAGCTGTACCTGACAGTTCTAGAAATCTAGGAGACGTATACAGCTCTAGCAACGGTATGCCACATCTAAAAGACATCAACTGTAGGATCCCCCAGGTTAATCTTTGATAGACAATCATAGCTGCTAGTTAGCAGTTAGCATGCTAGTTGCAAACGAAATTCCCCACCAGGATGGGTGCAAAAGTATTAGACTAATAGCAGTTGGGCAATATTTACTCTAGTAGTACAGTCTGATACCAAAAGAGAGAGTAGCAGAACATATCATACACCACTGCTAACGCGATATTACCAGCCTGGAAAGTGGAATAATGTTTCATCCTCCCGGAATGCTTGGAGTAAGCAGTTTCTATTCCCATATAGGATCACCTCGAAGGCATGTGGCTGTTCAATCTGCAAGCTCAATCATGAAATTAGGCTTTGAGCATGGTTATTTTACCTTTCAGGCAACTGTGTTATTGACAACACTCGCTTGTCGAGTCATTATTGGGAGAAAGAGTGTGAAAGTATCGCCTTAATCAGTCTTATCTCTAAATACGAAGTCATCACAAAGTAGTGCAAGAGGTAACTATTTTAAATCAAGGATCGTGACTTTTATATGTTTCTAAGACATATTTCTTTGAGCTAAGGTCCATTTCTTAATTCAAAGAGCTATATTTCTTTGAAACAATGGAGTTACCTCATTTCAAGTACCTGTGACCTTAAATCAAAGGCATAATTTCATATACACTTATGCTCTTGAACGATGTCACCCATTTCGTTCTGCCTGTCTAATTATTGACCCGCCTATAACTTGGGGAGTGTCGCTCGGATTCTGATGAATTTTCTACACGAGGTTACTGCTATGCCAAGGACGAAAAAGCCTAGTAGTTTTTGAAAATCCGTCCAGTGACGGCGGAACTAGTGGTAAAACAAGAAATTCATTTCTTGGGGTTTCAGGAACTACTGATCATATTCAGCAACATTTTTGTAGGGATTAAAAACTGCTGGTTGGGGGTGTAAGGCGTTGGAGAGGGTATCTCTCAATTTTCTGATGATATTATATTTATATACTTACATATTTTACACATACAGGCTTCTCCGTACACTTGCCCTAAAAATTTAGAGTGACAGAAATGTTGGCATTACGCATCTCTGCCCCGCTATCGCGTTGTGCGGACCAGATGCGAAAGGGACGACGTAGGTAGATAGACAGTACTACCGGTATGGTAGAGAAAGGTCATCTCAATAATTGTATGTGCCTTTCTAACCAACTTGAACCATTTAATTTTTCTGTTGTACATGTTCGTAACTATATTCTTACCCAGGGGATCTAACGTATGCTGAACATAATCCTTTATGAACTGCTGGCGGTATCGCATGGGAAGTCAACAGCGGGCAGGCCTTCAGATCATTCCCTAGACAGAATTCTTTACGATCCTTTTCTAGAGTTCGAGAATTGACCTCCTAGAGAATGATTCAAAATTCTAACAGCTTTTGACGCTTTTATCAAGCATCTCTGTGAGTTCATTGGTTTCTGGCAAACTAATAAGATCCTAGGTTCTTCATGCCATTAAACATTTCATCACAAGGATAGCTTTTTCTTAGGCATGAAACCTATAGACGTAATTGACACCAGAGCGAAAGCAAGGTAGTCTTTGTTAAATCCCAGCACCAGTTGACAGCCATCCTGGGTCCATAGAGCCGTATCGTCAGTCGTTCCTACAATTGTAGGATGCCTTTATGGCCTCCTCGATTTTCATAGTCGTTTCTCTCCGTCAGAAAGTCTGGGATATTTCTACATTTCTACTGTTCCGTGTCAGCGTCGGCGCTTTCTTATTGTGAGGCTACGCTTTCTTTTTGAATTGTGGGAAATTTCTGGTTATATAACCGAGGATATAAATCAAAAGCATGAACAATTTGATGCAAATAGTTATTGATAAAATAACCTCAAAATAGACCTCTCACACGGTAGAAAACTATGAAAATCAAGGAGACCATAAAAGGTCCTACAATTGGACCGTGTTATGCATGACTTGACAAAGCGACAAATCTCTGTTTTTCAGGAGGACGAATAAACATTAACAATTCATTAAAAAATCAATTCTACGATTGTGCTGAATGATTTTTGTTCTGTGAATAGAAAATGACATTACAGATTTATGTATGGAGTCCTTTTTTCAAAAACTCTCATACCTGAAACTTAATGAAATGAGATGGCGCTTGGTCAAATATTGCCTTCAAAAGAATGTTCATTCTTCAACACAAAAATGTTACTTGGTAATGCTCTGCAAAATAAGGAACGCATTACAGAATGATTCTTTATTTTTGTATTTTAGTAATTAGCATCAAATTCATTGAAAAATTAAAACTAAGAAATTAAAACATTCTCGAACCCAAATAAGAAATTGCTTGAATGATAAATGTTGTAATAATCTCAATTATATGCTGATTCAAAAATAAAATGAAGCAAGGAGTAACCACACATTTTCGAAATGAGTCAAGAACTTGAATCGATTTGTAATATTCATGTTCAAGCTCGAAATCTGGTTGAATTAGATTTCTATAGAACTTCTTGGAATCCTTGGGTATAAGACTTAGTAATCAATTTGAATCGTCTAGCTTCTTTTCTGCTATAGGTTTCCCATTTGGCAACAGTTTTTTGAGGGGTTTACTAGGCAATGTCTGAATCGAAGCATTCGATGGTCCGCCACGTCTTTTCTCAATATTGGTCACTTTATGCATAACTTTGGTAGTGCAGAGGCCTACTTCATACAAAACCTGGTCGTTTGGTCATGTGTTGCAAAATAAATAACAACAAATATTACGCTTGGCGCTTAGTTAAAGATGTTTTTGCTGTTAAACCTCAGGTCTCTATACTGCATGCATTTTTTTATAGGTAAGTTGAACTATTGTGCATCATATGGCAGCAAGATCCGGAAATTTATCAAATGGCGCTTGGTCAAGTCATGCATAACGCGGTTCAGTTGTAGGAACGATTGACGATACGGCCCTTAGTTTTGACGGATGATTTCCAACTTCGTTACCTGAACCCAGTACACCATTATGCGCAGGCAATTCAGATCGTAGAAACTACTTTTTGATGATTTCTACACGATTCGTCTTGAAATATACACGAATAGAATTAAGAATTGATATGATGTTCACCTCATCTCACCATTTAGCCAGTTCCTCTTCGTATCTGATTACAAATGAGCAGAAATGTTCGATTCATCGCTGCTACCTACCGATTGCGCCCAAAGCGAGTTGCACATATCCAATCAGAGTGTAAACGGATCATCCTGTATATAAACTCGATCATCCAATTTCACCTGCACTTAATTCCGCATCCGTAGCATCGCATTATAGAGCATCTATCCCGTTTCCAGGCTTGAATCCTCTCCTCCTCTCAGAACCATTCGAGCCTCCGCTAGTGCATGTGCTGCTTTGTATTACACACCCACTCCAGTCTGTCACGGGCGCAGTTAACAGAAGGAATGAGGAATGCTATTATACGGTTTTTTGTCCATACCCCGAGGCACGAATTATATACCCTAAATATGCTTCAAGGCAATGCTTAAAAATAGATCCTTTTGATTACCAAAAACAATCCACAAGGAAGGTTCAAGACAGTAAAAAGAACTACTCATGGTCAACCTGTAGTTATGAATTTCTAGGTAGCGTTCCGCACAGAAGTAGTGGCAGGATAAAGGTTAATTCTCCCTATACATTCCGTTTCCATTCCATATCAGTTTCGTAATCGTTCCGTACAATGTGATTGTATACACAGTATTCCTTACGGATAATGTGCATACACACGCAATAACCTGCTTTAAGCGAAGGCGAATTTTTTATTTCAATAATTTACGGAACGGTTACGGAATGGAAACGGTATAGTAAGAATCAACCTTAAGACGGCTGGAAAGCTGTTCCACGCGTTTCAAGAATGTCCACAATATAACTGACCCATGAATGTAAGTGAACTAGACATATTCCAGCGAACAAGATGTACCGGTGCCTAGGCTGCTCACCGTCTTTGTACAAATATATTTTGGCCCTCAAAAATCAGTCATGAGGAGGATTGGTCATGGCTAAAGACCGGATTTATATGAATTTACATATTTTTACATATAACTTAATATTTTAGGGGTTTTTCGGATAAAAAAATATAACATAATATTTTAGGTTTTTTCTACATATAATCCAAGGCATTCGCTTTAAAAAACATAAAATGGCATTCTTTTTTTTATTCAGATTAAACACATTTATTATTACTCATTGTTATGTAAATCTGACAACGGTGCACAAATTATAAAGACTACAAGCATATCGGTGATTCCCTCAAAGCATATCGGTGATTCCCCGATTAATAACTTGGCGCCGTGCCGTGCACCTGTCGCAATCTTTATTTAGAAAACACGTATTATACTTCGCTGCCGTTTAATATTTAAAAAGATCGCCATGCCGAAAGTATCAAGCTCTAAAGCTGATTTACTTAAGAAATGGATAAAGAATGCTAAACATTTATCCACTGATGGAACAGTTGTATACTGTAACGCCTGTTCAAAGCAAGTGAGTATATGTATTAGTATAATAATTAATTAATCTTTCATTATTTACGGAGCTATTATTGTAAATATTCATTATTTCGAGGTTTCTTTAAAGTTTTTTTAAGAACTCGCTTGATTTTAGGTATCCTCAAACCAGAAATTTCAGATCGATCAACACCTTGCTACAGCCATTCACAAGGAAGTGGAGAAGCGATTTAACGGGAAAGTACAACATACGTTTGTTTCAACTGCGTTATGTGGCAGCTCCCAACAAAACCAGGATTCTAAAAATGAATTTTATGCAACTCCATGGCACAATCAACCATACCATGGAATAAATTAGAACAACCGGCGTTCCGTAAATTTTTTGAAAAATATTGTAACCGCCATATCCCAAATGAATCCACATTGCGCAAAAACTATTTGAAGAAATGTTACCAGGTACGTTTAGAAAATATTAGGGAAAAGTTATGCAACACAAATATTTATATTCAAATTGACGAAACAACAGATGCACGTGGTCGCTTTGTTGAAAAAAAAACTTGTTGGTATTTTAAACGAGTCTACCCCTCCAGTGTCTTATTTGATTAAGCCTTAGAAAAAACGCTTATATGATCAAAGCTGGAAAAGCTTTACTGGTATTTTACCCGGAATTAATACATTGCACCTGTATGGCTCATGCATTCAATAGATTAGCCGAATTAGTACGTGCAGAATATCCTTCTGTTAATAATTTAACTAATAACGGAAAAAAGGTCTTTTAAAAGCTCCCTTAAGGGTAGAATTTTACAAAGAAATGGCTCCTGGCTTGCCCTTACCACCTGAGCCTGTTATTACAAGATGGGGTACATGGCTCAATGCTGCCTTGTTTTATGCAGATAATTTCGTAAAAATCAAAGAAATTTTTCTTTTGCTTGACGCTGATTCTATAGCACTTAGATCTTGTAGGAAATCGATACTAGAGTCAAACATTTTAGAAGACTTAGCCTTTATTAAAGTTCATTTTTTCATGCTAGCAAAAGTAATAATGGAGCTGAAAAATACCCAGTTATCATTAAACGAATCTTTCAGAATCATAGAAAAGGTGATTGAAGAACTAAGTCTTATTCCTGAAGAAATTGGAAACAAAGTTAGGGTTAAATGAGAAAGTGTTTTATTTCGCAATCCTGGATACCAACAAATAAAAAATGTTTGTTACATTTTGAGATTACAGAGCCAAAGTGATCCGGATATTAAAATGAAGCCTTCAGACATAGCTTCCTTGAAATTTGCGCCGATCACACCATATTCGGCTTTTAAAAATTTATTAATAGACAAACGCCATCATTTAAGCATGGATAGTATTAACCAGTTATTAGTTTTATACTACAACCCTAATGTTTAACTTTTTGTGTGTATTAGTTTGGATTAGTATTGTACTGTTCATTACAGAAAAACCTTTTGTTTGTTTTGTTGACTTTCAGTTTAATATTATTTGATATGATATTATAATTTTTATTATATTGAACATAATATATTAATATATAAGCGTTTATTTTTTTGTGTTCGCAGATTTATGTTTCAGTTTTTCCACATATAAAATCCATATTTCGTCTATTCTTTACAGCATAAAAAACATATTTTGCAGTTTTATACTACAGAAAAATCCGGACCTTAGTCATGGCACTCCGTCATGATTGTGTAGGCGGCGTCTCAATGTGTTGTGGCCAGAAATCAGTTCCAGCAGTAACCCTAAGACCCCCTATAAGTTGACCCCCCTCTAGCTTTCTTGAATGCCATTTGAAAAAAAAAACGTCAAGTTGGTTGACTTTGCATTTCCCGCGCAACGCTGTTATCAGTTCATAAAGGATTGTCTCCAGCACAACCCTGGACCCTCTGAGAAAAAAGTCATTCAAATAGGTACATACAATTAGTCCTTAAGACATTCATTCCCTGCCCTACCAGTAGAGGAAGCACGCGGGAGTAGCAATCCACGTTTAGCTATTTCTCTTTTCAAAATGTTTAGCTTCAGCTGAGGCCAGTTTCTCAACAGCCAATTTTGATTTGCGTTGCAGTGTCATCACATTCTTAAGTGCCACATACAGGGTGGCGCATCGAAAACGAAACAGACGCATTTACTTTTGTTTTCGAGGGGGACACAAGTTTGGCAAAAAATCACGTTAGCACGTGCAGCCCCCTAAGCGGGGGTGACACCACCCCCAAAATCTTAAATGGAAAGGGGGGGTCTAGTGATACCTTATTTTAAGGTCTTTCAATTCCCTTTATAATTATATAAAATTAATGTACTTCAGTTCAGTAGTTTTGAAGATTTATTGATTTAAAGCTTAAATAAAACTAATACATCATCATTTATGGAGATCAATACATTTGGCAGCAAAGTAATTTAAAAATAAAGACTGAACTGACCCGTTAGCCAAGTAAATGTTGAAAATGGCTACCATGACTCTCCGTGCAAGAATAAAGATTTGGTCAAAACGTTGCCGCACATTTTGCAATATTTGAGGAGTAATTTGAGGGCACTTATTCACAATTCTTTGTCGCAGGTCTTCTAATGACGTTGGCTTAGTAGCATAGATTTTTCTTTTTAAATGACCCCACATAAAGAAATCCAAAGGTGATAAATCTGGCGATCTTGAGGGCTATTCAATGGCACCTCTTCTACCAATCCATCGATCTGGAAACGTCTGATCTAAATATTGTCGAACACGTAATGCGTAATGTGGTGGGACACCATCCTCTTGGAACATCAACCTATTCGCAATGTACCGCCGAACATTCTGATTTTCAATGATGGCTGTTAATGCAGGATCTATGGCGTCTTCCAAATACATTTCACTGGTCAAATTTCCAGGTAAGAAAAAAGGACCAACTAAATGATCACCAAAAATACCAGCAAAAACATTTATTTTTGTGGCTGCTGTGTACGAAGCTCATGATAAATTCTGTGATTAGAATCGGACCAATATCGGCAGTTATGACGATTTACTACGCCATTTAAGAAAGAGGAACATTCGTCGGAAAAGCAAGTGTTGAATAGAAAATGTTCATCGTTTATAATTCGTTCACTCATATCTTCACAAAATTGTAATCGCCGATTAAAATCGTCTTCATTAAGTTCTTGTACCAGGTGAATTTCATACGGATGAAAACTATGGGCCATTAAAATCCGTTGGACAGTACGTCGACTAACACCACACACAGTCTACAATTTGCGAGTACTTAACGTAGGATCTACATAAACTTGCCCTAAAACCCCCATTTCTATTGCTTCGTTCCTTATGGGATTGTCAATGTTGCGTTTTTATTGGCGACTGACCCAGTTTCCCGAAATTTAGCTACAAGTTCTAGAACATATTTTCGATGCATGTTACTGTTCTCATGTCGCTCATTAAATATTTCTGCTGTTCTATTAGCGCACTGATTATTTCCGAAAAATATTTTGATAATTGCAACTCTTTCTGCTGTGGAATATACCATGGTTAATTTATGTAATAAAGCGTTACAAGTTATTTAGCAACAATGTTTGGTCAAATCAATCGCAAACTATGTACTAAATTCCTATTTAAAATAAGTACGAGATATTTCCTTATCTTTCTTCAAGAAATAACTTTTTTGACACAAAAAAAAACGCTCCAATAGCTATTTTCAAAAAAATTATAAACAAACCATGGGTGTAGTGAAGAAAAGCATTTACTTATTAAGTAAATTCTTTTAGTCAAATTTCTTCTGAAAGTAGTACAAACTAATCTGATGTACCTATTAAAGTCTACTTTAAGCTTTAAATCAATAAATCTTCAAAACTACTGAACTGAAGTACATCAATTTTATATTATTATAAAGCGAATTGAAAGACCTTTAAAATAAAGTATCACTCGACCCCCATTTTCATTTAAGATTTTAGGGTTGGTGTCACCACCGCCCAGGGGGCTGCACGTGTTAAGTGTCCCCCTCGAAAACAAAACTGACGGGTCTGAGCGTTTTTCCAAAAAAAACTGAGCTGCCAGTAAATGCGTCTGTTTCGTTTTCGATGCGCCACCCTGTATACTCAACCCCAGTTCATCTATTCGTGCCTAGGCTGCTTATTTTTGATTAATTGATCCATTATAGAGTATGATGATTGAAAAGTGGAATCAGGTAGATTGGTGTAGTTCGAGTATATCTCACACATTGGCAGCGTTCATCCAAAATAAAGCGCTTTTATGCTGAATAGCAGTAGCCATAGAATTGCTTTGACAGCACTTGACTCTCAGATTTGATAATTTGCTGACTAAATATTATGAACTGCCAAAGCCACCGCCGAACCTTGGCTGAACGCTTCAAGTCAATCTACTTGAACCTTGAAACAGAAATATGCAATTTCAAACTTTTATATCCAGTAAACTACTCTCTGATTACAGAGTAAAATAATAAGTGATTTAGGAAACACCGAAAACATATGTTTAAGATTTTATAAAACCTTGACCCACCCAAAAATGTTTGACCATGCTCGAACAGTCATGAGAGAATCGACAGGAATGTTTTAAATTTATTCGTGATCCCATCGCCGATTGGAGTGAATAAAAAAAATGAAAATAACTTACAGTAAGGGATTTGGTGGAAATACCGGACGGGATTTGAATCTAGAACATGTAACTCATACCGAGACATCTGCCTTTTATGTCAGGACATCCATATGGACAATAAATCGCTTCATTGTTTTGGCACTAAAACCTCCTCTTTTTTCTAGACCGTGTTCCATCTACGGTACTACCTTGCGGCTTTATCCATCATGTTTTTAACATATTCAGGGTGATACACAAGTCGTGACCAAAAATGCAATGTCATACACAGGATCGCATTTTAAGGGGAGGCTTCTATGTAACATTTGTTCCACGAGGGCCTCATTAAAAAGATAGTTGGTTTAAAAATAAAAAATTAGTTTTGCTTAATATCTTAAAAACCGTCAACTGGAATGGACTAAAATTTGGTATGTGGACTTACCTCAGTCTTTTTTATATTCCAACTACCACGAAGGCCTAAGGCCTAAACACCCTTGGGGTACCGTGGGGCTATAGGTGGATACAGGGGAAAGGGGGAACGCCACTCGGACTCTGGCGAGGGAACACGTGTGCATGCAACATGCACATCTTTATAATAAAGAAAAACGTATTTCAGACAAAGTTTGTTGTTGCTTGAATTTGATGAAACGCATTATCTATTCTTTCTTGTAACTGATCAAGATTATTAATTTGTTTCGCATACATTAGTTGTTTAAAAGCACTAAAAGAAGTCCAGGGGGTTCAAATCCGGAGACCTCGCAGGCCAGTGTACGGGTCCATTTCTGCCAATCCATCGTGGTCTAAAACGATTATTTAACTATGCGGTTATGTCACCGACGAACTTGTGGTGGAGCACCATCCGTCAAGCTGACACCACATTCGTACTCTCGTTGCTAGGGATCATCTCACACATTTTCTGTGTAATTCTCTAGAAAAGCTAAGTACGAGCTTGCATTTCGTCGTTGCACTTCATCGCCAGGCTGCAGACATTGCACATTTTGCTGATGGTAAGGAAATAAGACTTCCCGATTTGAAACTCTCCACGCAACACCTTGAGAACATGGTAACTGGGCTGCAACCCGCCTAGTTCCTTTACTAAGATCATCCAACGCCAATTAATCACTTCCAGTTCCTCTTGAATAGTATGCCAGACACCATGGCCTCTAACTCCGGGAAGTTCGGCAATTCCGTATTGCCGAAGTCTCAGAAATGAACTCGTAAAAACCTTCCCGAGGAGCCGTTAAAGCATTTCCATTACAGAAACCGTACAAAAAATAATATCGGCGTACTCATCATTGCTAAATTCCATTCCACAACACTCAAAAATGGAAAAAAACTTTTGACTTGTTTTTTACAAAAAAAGGTAATAGTAACGATAACAACCATATAACCCGTAACTTTGACAAACAAACGCTCAAGAAACTTTAAATTGGTATCAAGGTCTCCTATTTTATTTTGAAACTAACTGTATCTCGGCTCTTCATGAATGATGTAATTTGTTTTATTTTTACGAAGAGTGTGCACTCGAGAAAAAAACACATTAGTAATTATTTGTAGCAAATTGAAGGTAAAATTCTTTTACTTTTTTTATTTGGAAAAATAATGCCACTAATCCCCTGTATTTCTGCCACTGGTGCAAGTCAGTTTTAACTAAAGACTTTTGAATGTATGCATCTATGTACTTAGGTAAATCCGCATACCAAATTTTAGTTCATTGCAGTTGACGGTTTTGAAGATATTAAAAAAAACTTGTTCATTTTAAACTTCAACACTCTGTATTCTTTTAATGAAGCCCTTGAGGAAAAAATGTTACATAGAATGTGACCAAGTGTATGATGTTTGCTTTTTGGTCACGACTTGTGAATGACTGTATATAGAGACAGACAAGAGTCAGGATGTTGAGGTACCTAAACACCATCTTGCACGACGTTGTGTTTGAGATAGCAGCAATAACCCTAACTTTTTTTGTGAGATAAAAACTAAATCCACATGGGTCGATGTTCCCCAAAGACAGATTCCATACATTAATTAGTCTGCTATTGAGTCGACTGCCATCAAAAACAGTTTTCAAGTTACGAAACATACAGAGAAAAGTTGATTATATTCTCAAGTTTATCGCATTGCGAATTCCCATTATTTCTAACCCACATCACCAATAACTTAGCATGAAATAAATATACAGGGTCCGGCAGTGTAATGTGACACATTTTAATTGCACGGGTATCACGTACCTGTCATTATGCCGATTTTTTTTGGCATTATGCTGTTTTTTTTGACATTATGTAAATACGTTGACTTAGCGCTTACTTGTACGTGTTGCATAAACGTCATGAGGCTTGTTATCAATCTTTGGCTCTGATGTGATGTAAAATCTGCTTCACAGATGGCATTACTGGAGGCCTAAGCTGTAAGTTGTATGTGTTGATGATAATTACATTCTTGTGTCAAGTAGACTTAATTGAGATTCAAAGCTAGAAATTAGTTGCGCAGCCACCTTTTCTTATCCATTCTGGTAATTACATATACAAATTTGCTGAATTTCAAAAATGAGAGAGATAAGAAACAATTATATTAACTGTACGCTGTCGAATTACAAGCCATATACGAGCCCCTTCCCACTTCAGTAGGCCCAACTATTGAAATCGTAGTTTTTTTCTTATCAAACACAAATAATAAAAATGTAGCAGGGTCTTATAGGTTTAAAATATTAACAATGAATATTTTTATTATATATAGTAAAAAACACCAACTTTATCACTCCCTAATCAAATTTGCAGCATAAAAATAACACATGTTGCAATCACAGCATATCAACCTATTTTCATTTCAATGCAAAATAAGTCTATAACGTACAGGTGGCTGTGAAAAATAAAAGCCATGACAATTGAACTTATTAATCACAAATTGCAACTTTGTTAGACTTATCGCGGTACAGTGTGAGAAATATTGTTAGAAGAGATAACGTAACTGGGTCAGTTAATATTAAGCCACGATATGTGAAAAAAAGTAATATCACAAATGCCGACCGAAGAGCATTAAGAAGAATAATCGTGACACACAGGCGTGTAAATTATTTACAATTAAGTGCTCTGTGGAGTGACGCTGTTAGAACGAGAGTTTCGAGGTCCACAACTCATAGAGAGGCCCACAAACTGGGTTTTAGCACTTGCAAGGTAAGTTTTCTTATAAAAAAAGTGAAGTAAAAACCCTAAAGTTGCACAACTTGTTTATAGGCCAAAGAAAAGCCACTATTAACTCCACTGCAAAAGAAAAACCGGCTTAGATGGGCTAAAGAACATAGACAATGTATACCTCAACAATGGTGTGCAATACAATGGAGTGATGAGGCCCGGTTCAAAGTTTGTGTTGGTGACAGTCGCAGAAGAGTTATTCGCAAAAAAAATGAAGCATTCCATGTTGACTGTCTGAAGAGAAAAGTGAAATTTCCAGCATCCATTCCATGGTCTGGGGCAGTATGTTATCAAAAGGAGTAGGAAAACTTCATTTTATTGATGGAAATGTGGATACAAACAAATATTTGGCAATTTTAGAAGAATCGCTTTTACCAGAGATGGAAGAATGTTTGACATCCGGCCAAGATTTTGTGTTTCAGCAAGATGTTGCAGCGTGCCATACCTCAAAAAAGGCTATAAAATGGACGAAAGAAAGTAATGTACCACTTTTGAAATGGGTTTCTAGCAGTCCAGATCTGTCACCAATTGAAACTTTGTGGCACGAGATGAAAAAGGTTCTACCACAACATCCTGCTCGTACAATCACCGAACTGAGACAAAAGCTTCAAGAAGTATGGGATTATTTTACACCAAATTTTTGCCAAAACTTGGTTAACGCTATGCCCCAAAGAATTTCAGAGGTAAGAAAAAATAAATGTGATGTTACCCAATGGTAATATTTCAATTGTTGCTTTGATAACTTCGCGCATTTATTCGCACATTGTTTAGTTGTTCCGATGTATTGTTAGTTATAGGTCTAAGTGATTTCAAATATGTATTCTACGACGAGAGTGTATCTAAAATGTTTTTGAGAAAATAAATTGTTTTAGAAGTAAATAGTTTATAAAGGCATATTTTGGTACAAATCTTGAAATGGGCCAACTGAAGTGGGAAGTACATGCTAACAGTAGTTACACACAACGCAGGCACGGTGATGATTTCCCGTAATTTTCCTCAGTTTTCATAATTTATAACTTTGAACATAACCTCTCTTCAGAAAGCACAACATAAAAATAACCCGTCGGGCACAGCTAATAGATATACTTCATCGGCAGCATATTCAGTAATGATTTTCTCACTCAGCAAATATCACATGCACACCCATACACATAAACATCAAGATGCGATCTTGCTATTCAACCAACTTTCTTCTCAGAGATAAAAACTACAGATATGGACCACTCGGCCTCACAAAATATATGCAACCAAAAATGCGTGTAGTTTAGTTGAGTGATTCCTCTATAGATGGACGTTCACAACGATCCTAGTGAGCAAACGTGGAATGACTGTTTGCGCTCTACAAACTGCCTTGTGTGCAAGATGACATCTTATGGATTGTTTTTTTAGGTTTTTTACATGATACCCGTGTCGGCCACTGCCTGACGCACGAATCGGTGGGGGAGTTCTGTTTATGACTGATGTACTGATGTGTTTGTTATTGTATGCAGTTTAGCAGCTATGGAGAATTGGCCGGTAAATCAACGCGTGTTCGCCGTGACGGCTTACATTGAAACAAAGTCTGTTATTACGGTCCAAAAACGATTTCGGGCTGAGTTTAATAACTGAAGACGCCGCATCCGATCGCGGAACATTATTTTGCAATAGTTTAAGAAGTGGAACGCGCATGGAACTGTCTGTGATAGGTTTGCTGGTTCTTCCCGTACTGTGCGAACGCCTGAAAATATTCGTAAAGTTGAGGAAGCAGTAAGAGCCAGTCCAACACGTACAGTACGCCGTATTTTGCATGATGATCTTCAATTTCATTCTTATAAAATACAGATTGAGCATCAATTATCACCACAAGATCCACCTAACAGACTTGCATTTTGCAGAGAATCTGTAAGATTGTTGTGGAAAAGACTAGATCTGATGGATAATTTAATTATGCCGGATGAAGATCATTTTCATTTATCGGGTTTTGTTAATAAACAATACTTTCGATATTGGTGTGCAGAACAACCAATGTATATAGTTGCATGAGAAACCATTACATGCTGAAAGAATTACGGTTTGGTGCGGTATTGCAACGTTCGGGATTATTGGTACCGTATTCTTTTGAAGAGAACTGTCGAACTGTAACCGTTACCTCGGAGCGATATTTACAAATGCTACAAACATTTCTTACTGCCGAATTACGTAGATTGAGAGTTGAAGATCACGAAGATTATAGACGTAAAGCTCCAGTAAAGCTGACAGACTCATCCTTAATCTGATAGATTTGCAATTTCATTATAGATAATGTCTAAATTGGCATGAGGAAAAACATTATAGATTAGAGGCGAACGAAGCGCAACTATCTCAATCTCCTTGTCTAACAGTCCATCTTAAGCGTACATGATTCGAGCATCAATATTTGATGAGCAATTCCGGTCTCCTCCTTTGGCCAATAATCGAGTTAAGGGTGCACAAAAGGCCGAGAATGGCGGCCCTCCCCTTTGTCCCCATTGCGCCCCATTTACATCGATATTATTTTCATTTCTGTGACGACGACGCGGCGGCACGGTGGCCGAGATGGTAGCGGCGGTTCGTAATAGGCACACAAGAAGCGCCCTTAAATATTTGATGGGCCGCCGGAGGCTGCCGCTGTGGCCCAGGCCAACTATCCCAGACATGTACGTAGGAAGAGGATGATAGGATGATATAGTACTACCACAGGAGAGAGCCTTTCAAAAAATGAGAAAAATAAGTTAGCTAGGAAGATGTAATAACAAAAATTAAATGGATCAAGTTAGCCAAACAGGCTCATTAAATTAAAATTTGCATGCCTTTCTGTATAATTTTAAAGCTCATTAGGAGTTAACCCTTTGAGAAAATATGAGGGGTATCGCGGCTTGAGGCGATAGGAACACCAAAAACAATGAGACATACCTTCTTCCACCCCCTACAAATTCTGACCTTCAATTTTGATAAGCCATAAAAAAAATTCAAAATGATCAGGACTGGGAAACGTCAAAAAACGGTTGAAACATTTTTATTTCTTACTTTGTTGCCCTTAGTTCCACCGCCACTGGGCCAATTTTTAAAAACTATAGAGCTTTTTCGTGCTTGGCTTAGCTTGTGTGAAAATTTCATCAAAATCCGATCGGTACTTTCCAAGTTATAGCGGGGTCAAGGATTAGCTGACAGACTGACCGACGGAACGAGTGACATGGTTTTTTATGATGCAAACATCACATAGTTATTTATTAAATCTAGTATTTTTCTCGTGTATTTTACTGTGACGGGAAAAACGACAATTTAATATTGAAAAATTATATTACAATATTTAAGTCAGAAAATTACCGATGTGAAATTTGAATTTTGAAATCAGTAGAGTATGTTGTACTTATAGCGCCAATTAGACCTGCGTTGCTAAGGAAACTTTTAAAGTAATCAAAAAGCTGTCAATTTAATTTTTAATAATGAGTACTTTTTTCCCGGGGAAAAAAATAATGTCATAACAAGTGATTGATTTAAAAATTGTGAACTTAGTGGTTATTTAGAAGTTATTTTTAATACTATAAAAATGTCTGATTCCGAGTTTTCTTTGACTCCACCGGAATTAGTAGAAGTAGCCAAAGTAGCGTCACAAAAGTTACTGGGAATGGAAGTTAAAAAAACATGCAGTTCTTTGTCGGAGACGGTGCTATCGGCTTATTTTTCGGAATTGGCACAACAACAAAAGCCGTCAACAGTGTGGTCGAATTATTCAATGATTAAGTGTATGTTACGATACATTTCAAAATATTTCAAACTAATTACATTTCTGAAACAAAATGGGAAAGGTTACAAGCCCAAAAAAGCTGCCTTTTTTACGAGTACACAAATTAGTGATTTCTTAAATAATGCTCTCGATGAAGTTTATTTAATGACCAATGCTGTCGTTGTATTTGGAATTGCAGGAGCTTGCCGAATTTGTGAAATCAGCCAGGTATCATTAGATGATATTGAAGATTCGGGAACGTTATTAATTGTGAAACTTAAGGAAATAAGAATGATGTACACAGGAGATACGTAGTTACTGAAAAATATATTAAATTTTACCGAATTTACATAGCCCTTCGTCCAGCAGCAGCAATAGACGGAGTTCACACGGCCGAATCCCAGACACAGTCACCGACAAGTCACCGAGTGCTGTAAGAACAAACCTCACAACATCATTCACAAAAATAGATCAAGCAAACTATGTGTAAGTAGTTAGTTAGTAGTAGTTATATCAAAAGAAGACAATGCGGATAAGTTTGGGAGAGATAAGACTCCTCAAGACAGCTAATGACGTCTAAGCATGTGCTATTCTTATTTCAACAGAGTTGTCGGGTCGTCTCTGAGCGAATCGTTCTTTTGTAATCCAGTCATGGTCCAAGAGCCGACATCAAGGTTTTGGTTACATCATGGCGTGCTGATATGTCACAATGAACACTAGCCATACCTGCTTTGATTCTATTCAACAACCTCGTCATGTTGGGCAGATCTGTCTGACAGGCACATCACGCTGCAGCATCATGACGGAGAGCTCTCAGGCCGTTGAGGGTCCCGAGGGTTCGTTAGAGAAGAGCCATTGATCAGTTGGACAGCCCTCCCCTAAACAGCATCGAGCATGGATAATGTAGTAGGGGCTACAGTACCCCCACAAATGTGACCCTGGTCTCAGGGCCTTGTACAGTATCGAACAAGTAGCCTATCTTTTTCCCAGCAACTGCCTCTATTGACGAGATGTGATCGTGCCAGACGAAGTCCTCGGTGATCTGGATTCCGTCCAGCCGAAATGAATGGATATTGGTAAAACTCGACCATCCATAAAAACCGTATGAGCGATTCTTGTTAGTCAAGGTACAGTATTGTACTGCAGCAGTGATAACATCCAGGCTTCTGGTCAGCAAGGAATTCGCTACTAGCCTTTTTTCTCCAGCTCATAGTCACTCGAATTAATCTCCCCTACGAACGCCCATGGTACATCTAAGTTACTGCGAGGGTTCACCACTGCGCTAAGAATACGAATACATTCGTAAATATGTATTATCGAGATGGAAGGTTTACTCAGGGGACGAATACATCACAATTCTACAGCGGTTTTAGTAATCCCTGAAAAAATGCTTCGAGTAATTTTGTTCTCTCCAGGCCTGAGGCAGCTGCAAAACAAAATTATTGGTACAAAAATGTGATAAAGGCGGATGTAATGGACGGAATCTGGAAATACAGAAGTAGCTGGCGATAGTTAGGTTGGAGGTCATGTCTATGGCCTTACTTTTTATCATGGAGCCTACATGCCATCAGAATAGACTTACAGCTGGTATAACCACAAAACACACACGGAAGATACGCCTAGTCACAGCATTTCGACAGTTAACACGAATGATATTTGTAGCTATGATTTCGTGTTGGATCGACGTATCTTACAATATACGGCCTTACATTACGTCAGCTGTCATGTATCATTACTGTCACTGCCTCATTATTATATCACATAATTGAACATTTAGCTTATTTTTTTAAACGGTATACGATTAAGGGCCAATTTCACCATCATTAATATTTGACGGTCACTTGGGCTGATGATCACCTAGGACCTGATCTGGCACGAACACATCGTCAATAGCGGCAGCTGCTGAGAGAAGGCTAGGGTTAAGAAGTACTTTTCTCTGCATGACTTCCTCACTCTGTACAAGGCCCAGATAAGGCCTAGCATCGAGTATTTCTCACACGTTTGGGGTGCCGTCGCCCCGACTATATGATATTTAAGCTCGATGTTGTCCAGAGAAGGGCTGTCCGACTAATCGATGACCCTTCTCTAACAAACAGTCTCGGGACTCTTTCACACCGGCGGCCGTCGGCGATCAAGTTCTCTTCTACCGCTACACCAACGGGCTTTGCTCCTCAGAGTTCTCTTCCATTATACCGCTGCGCGATGTGCCTGCCATACAGACCCGGCTGTTTCGGTACAAAAAAATGAATACAGAAAAAGCTTCCTACTTCAATTGTATGTTGGCTGGGGATATACCGCAGCATAATCACTGGTTACGTTCAGCACTTGAAAAGACTGTAAAAAATGGCGGACTTTGATGAAATTACCAATGTAGCCAAAAGTGTTGCTGGAAATTGCCAGTGGACAAGTGCAGAAAAAAAGTCGGTAAAGCATACAAAAATCGCTAAATCTGGCATCAGTGTTGTTTTGTCCAGATGGCATATCACTCAGTCGCGACTAGGATAGTGATGGGACATTTTATTAATACTGATCGGTGCACGCAAATGACTCAGCACACTACAAGTGGGGAAAGTGATTTTTCTCAGGTACCAAAAGGAACTAAGGAACAGTCAAATAAGAATTCCATCTGACATGCATGAAACATGTGTTGCAATCAGGTTTAAGTGTTGTATGAAAGTGTTTTATTGATATCGATGAATTTCTAGAACATCCAAAGATCTGAAAGTTCCCAGAAAATATATAAACATAACCAACAGTTAAGCGAGTCAAAATCTTTCGAAAGCAAATATCGAGAACCACAGGCTCCAGGGGACATGTGAGGCAACTTGAAGTGAGATGAGATTATAAAATTGAAGCTACTGAAATGAGCCTTGTATGGTCTAAAGTCTAAACTGTTATATATTACCAAGCTATTCACTCGCGTTTTCTTTCAGTGAAACCAGTATTGGACTGGTGCATATTCAAAATTCTTATAACAGAACCATTTTATATACCAGTATTCATGTTTTTTTGGTGCTAATTTTGAACTAGTTTTTCGCTCATTGTAGAAACATACAGAACTTGAAGCAACTCGTGCTGGTGTTGTCTACTGTCTCCCGCTTTGATTTCCATCTTTGAATGCCGCCGTGCTGTTTGCTCGTGGCTTACTATTATTTTTTCCGATTCATCATAGTAACACGGAAAAGGACAAAGAATGTTTGGATGTTGAAAATCATAGTTTCGTACCAATGGTGTCAAAATGACGTTGAGGAACTGGAAAGAAGTGTATGAATGTGTTGAAACGCAACACGTTACAAAAATTTGAGTGAAAAGGCTTTTTCATGTAAGGGTTTGCAAATGTAGGATAAACTATAAACACACGGTAGGTGATGTTAACTTAGAATAATCACATATGGATTACAAGAGTTGCATTAAACATGGAGAAACCTTCAGGTAAACTGAAAAAAATGGAGTTTACTCAGACATCAAGCATTTTTTTTATGTTGGCTCAGTTTTATTTAAATTCATAATATTTAATAATCTGATAACATTTCATGCCGTGAAATGACTGGAGTCCGATACAAAAACGATGCCATATTTCCGATGTACATGTTGCTAGGACTCAGTTTACTCCACATGGGTATAACAGCGATTGTCGTGCCATGATGCCTCGCTGAAGTTTAAATCATACGTTAAGTTTTGACAATGGTATGGCGAGAGGACCGAAAAACGGAACAGAATATGCCAAAAGTTTACAAATTTTATCCTTAAAAAAAGCATTTCCATTATAATTACAAAATGCAGTGAAGGAAAAACTGTGACTTATCTTCTCGTGCTTGATGAAAGGCTGAGGCTGGAAGGCCTCGAGCAAGGAAGCTAAATGACACATCAATAGTCCAGATAAGGTCAGGTATAAAAGGCTAGGCTTTTGTATATTTCAATCTTCCCAGTATCCGCTCTAACTATGCAATATCTTCTATCGTTCCTTGATTACGTGAAAAGTAAGAAAATAAATCAGAATTCTGGAAATCTTATCCAGTAACCAATAAATATTTAACTGTGGAAGATGTCTACATTACCCAGCAGCACGCTCTACCGATTTAACCCTCTCCAGTGCGAAGAAATAGTCAATAATTTATAAATTATCGGGGAATTATCAAGGGAGGTACGTTCGCTGTTTTGTTTCATCGGTAGCTTAATTGAGAAATCTACGACCTCGCAGCCGTAGAAATTATAAATGAAGCTCGTAGAACACTGATAAGAATGACATTTGGTGTGGTAAATCAGCTTTGAGGAAATTTATTTTCCTACAACGACGCCTCGGTGATATTTAGGTGGAATTCTTAGCTTTAACAATACCAGTTTAGATGTGCTCTGAAAAAGAGTCCTTTTGCAACCAATAACTCTGAGAGTAAATATCCAAAGTGCGGAGTCTGGATAAAATACTCTTTGAAAGTTTATAGGAAATAATTTCAGTCTACAGGGTGTTTTCAGCCGTCACCTTTAGAATCTCGGAGACGGTAACAGATACGAAGTCGGTTAAACGGGGCAAAAATGTGCATTTAAGTAGATAAGATGACACATAGAAATTTTCGTAATTCCAAGTATTTCCTGAGATAAACGTAAGAAACCTAGACCTCCTCAAAGCATGTTATTTATTGCTGGCTTTATTTGACTTGGGATTTCAAAACAAAAAGTAGCTACATATCGCGGCTACTTTAATTCAACACTTGGAAACACGCAGCTTACTATTGAACCTTCGCAATGCTGGAAGATGATCCAGAGTGCTTAACGCGTGGCACTTAAAGGCAGCGCGGTGGCGTAGTGTAGACATTATGGGTCTACTAATCAGTAGCCGTGCGCTGCGCGGATTCGAATCCCGTCCCAAGAGAATGTTTCTCTTCGCTATGGAGGTTGTAACTGCCGTAGGTGGTAGACGATCTATGACTGTCGAACGCGGAGGTATCACCCGGCGGATCTCGTAGGCGAGACCAGAATGTGCGCATGTTGCACGCTAGGGTGCGTGTGGAGTCCCCCCTCCTTACTCCTGTACCCCCAATAGCCCCACGGTACCCTATGGGTGTTTAGGCCTTAGGTCTTCGTGGCAGTTGGAGTATGAAAAAAAAACACTAGCATTGCAATTTTTTCTTCTCTACAAGATGGCAATTATAATTTCAATGTGACAAATAGAAAAAATAATTGGCAATTCCGCAAAAAGAAGGAAAGTGGAGTCGAGCAGAAAAAAATGATAGATAGCCCAAATGATAAGTATTTATGCTTGTTGGCTTCATCAGGCTCAAAATGAATACACATATATGTAACTACAAAGTAGACAAACATGTCCATACATCCAAATACGGATATAACCTGAGGGAACGAAGTTGGAGAGGGAACAAAGCGACCCAAGAGGTCACCAATATCAATATACGTTTTTTATCTCTTTCAATCACCAACCTTATTTTTATGAACGTCATTTCTGATTCCAAAAGTGTATAAAATTGACGTAAGCTATACCGAAAACACTAAAAGCCGCTCCACACTCACGCGAGAATCTCGCTGATAAAGGCCAGGTGCTATGCTGGATGAATTCAAACCCAGACTTAGCCAAAATTTAAGCAAGAAGGATATAGAAGAATATCTCTGCTGGCCAAACAGAGAAATTGATTTGAAGAAACCCCAACGCAACCATTTCGGATAGTAACCAGGACAGCATAATCGCGCGCAACGGGAATAATTAGTGTTATGTGGCTTAACTAGCAACATTATAAACATGGTCAATGATAGACAATAGACAATCAGCAAATTAATAGAAAATTGTATTAATAGGTCAGCGAGCTATCTCGAGAGACATCGCTTGATTGGTGAGAGGCAGAGTAGTTTCAGACACAAGAGATGAATTGGGGAAATCCTAGCTTACGTCACAGTCCTCTGAAGGAAGCTCATTCAGTCATTTGGTGAGGTCCATATTATTACTCTGGTCAAAGCTCTTCGATCATCTATGGTATGATGCTGCCCGCACGAACTTTCGATCTATGGCCAGGCATGAAGGATTTTTAGGTGAGTGGTTGAATTCCTATTCGGTCGTAAGGTATCCGTACCAATCTCTGCAATTAAACTGATGGCGATTAATTCTGGGACAAAAGATCTGAAGCATATCAGTGAAGAGTAGTGCACTGATTTGATGTGGTTCAATGATTTCAGAACATAAATCTGTAAGAGGCATCCCAATGCAGATTCGATTTAATGTATAGCTGATCTATGAAAGCCACCGATTTCGGCTTGTCGGAATTCTGATTACTGACAACGTGATTTGTTTCATTTTGTTGATCTGCATGGGACTAGACATTACTTTCATCCGTCTAAGCGTCTCAATTTGTACAAGAGTTAGATACTTCCTTACGAGGCCTCACGATCGACGGGCGGTCATTGCTTGAGTTTCTCTGATCTCTCCAGTACTTTACCATTTCGATACGCGAAACTTCTGCTACCCATTCCAATCCGAACAAGACTTTTAAATCCAAGACTCGCCGTTCCTTTGGTCCTACAGCCAAATTCTACTAACCGTCATAAACGTTTCAAAATCGGCCCACAATGTGTCTGCTTCTTTGTAACCGTTGCGGTAACTTGCTGTTGCACCCGTATAAAATACCCATTTCAGAAATCCACTAAAGCTGAAATGATAAAGCTCTTTATGGAGACCTCCATTCCCTGAATTAAAATCTCGATGACGTCACCGCATCATAACGCTTCAGAAGTTATAAATACGTGGAAGCAGTCGTCTATTTGATCGTCTATTGTCACGCACGTTATCAATTATACCCAGCAGGCACTGGATTCGTGCGAGGAAAAGCCAGCCAGGCGCCCTTTGCAAGCTCTTCCTCTCATTTCCATACGATTACTTTTTCGATTTAGAGCACATGTTGCTCCCTATGGTGTATACAATTTCAAATAGATGGGTTGACGCGATAGGCGGCAGTCTACCAAGTTTTCATAAAAGTTTTTTTGTGCTGGAGGGCGGATATATTCCGGAATTATATATAACCCTCGAACCCACCCAAACACGGTTTCCGGTTACACAGTTTGTTGTATGTATTGTTGGGGAAAAAGTTTTCGTTTTATAATTGCAAAATTGACATGCCGCAAATATTTCAAAGCGTAAAGAGGCATTTTGAGTAGCTGATTTTAGTTGAACGACTTTTATTGATCAACCAAATTGATCTTTGTTCAAATGTTGTTCATCAAAATTTGAGATTACTCGCGCGCACACGATTTCCTTTGTGGGTCAATAGGGAGGCCAACTAAGAATCCGCGGTACTGTATCTGGGAACTCATTCATCGTAGAGACTTGAGACAAAAAAGTTCTTACTAAAACGGAAAAGAGAAAAACCTGGAAAATATTTTCCAGTTTCTGAAATAATAATAATAATATTTATTACCCTCATTAAACAGTATATAAAAGTTTACAAACAAAAAGACTTAAGAGAATAAAGGCCTACATCAGTTTGCTTCTTAAAGAAGCAGCTGCTAGAGCCAAAAAAAGAACAAACAAATATAAACAATTCTATAATAATGCAAATGACTATTAAGACATTGATAATTAATAAAGTTTTGATATTAAGAAATATAGCGAAGCATAGTAAGTAGAGAATGGAAATTTAGAGTGAGAAAGAGAATGTGAGAATAGGGGAAAGAGAAGAAGAGAAAAGGGGAAGCAGGAGACGTTTTTTGTGATACCTAAGATAGTGGATCACTTTTAAGGTTCCTCTTAAATGTAGCTCCGAGAGAGAAAGATCTTTAATTTTGAATTGTAGAGTAGAGTGCAAGGTACGCCTCTGAGCCATATTCAACCATCCCAGATCAGGTAGTTTGTAGGATACTCTTTGTCTACCCCTTATGTTAAATATCAGTCTCGGACAAGAATTCTGAGACTTTTGAACCCGTTTTAGTTCCACACTATCAAGAAATGGGCCATATACCATACAAGCAAAGTTGAAGAGGGATAACACTAAAGCTTTGCAGAGCGTGGCTTTAGTATTTTGTGATAGGTACGAGTGATTGGGGTAAATTATTTTCAACATTATGCTTTTCTTAGGCACAGAGTAATGTGTTCTCCAAGTTTTAGTTCAGAGTCAACCACTAAGCCCAAATCCTTCACGGAATCCCTAAGTGATATTATATTGTCCCCTAGTTTGAGCTTAATACCAGTTTCTAATACGTTTCTATAGGAATCACTACAAAACAATATAGCCGTCGATTTACTAGGGTTTACCTTTAACAAGTGATCTTCAGAGGTTTTGAGAAGGCTATTCAAGTCTGTAATCAATAGGTTCGTTATTAGTTCTGACGGATCAGGTTTAAAAGAGGCATGAATTTGAGTGTCGTCAGCATAAAGATGATATAGACCATAACTTAACGACTTCATGAAATTAAAAGTATATAGGCTATACAATAATGGACCCAAAATACTGCCCTGTGGCACATCTGATGTAATTGTAACTGTATCTGATATGTTCCCGTCCAAAGTCACACGCTCCATCCTTTCAGATAAAAAAGAATTTATTAATGCATAGGCAGGCAGCTGAAACTAAATTTATTTCAGAAATTGCCACTAGTATCTCATGATTAATCCTGTCAAATGCTTTCGTGTAGTCCAATAACACCAAGACAGTAGCATTTCCCGCATCCCGTTTTCTGATGACATCATCCACAAGATCTGTTAATGCTGTGGAACAACTGTACCCGTTTTTAGACGGTGACTGTCTAGGAGGCATAATATTGTTGGCAAAAACGTAGTTAGCAACTTGTATAGCGATTGCCTTTTCCAAAAGCTTAGAGAGGGTCGGTAAAAGTGAGATTGAACGTAGTTGACCAAATTCTGTCGAATTATTAACCTTAGCCAATGGAAGAACATTGGCCAGCTTCCAGCTTTTAGGAAAATAAGACCTTTTAATACAAATATTTGTAATATAGGTAATATAAGAACAACACATGGAAATCAGGGTTACGTTCAGGCTATAACCGCCAAAAGACTATTTGAAACAAAATCTTCGTCGATTAACTGCAATCTTGAATCTAAAACAGTGATGTTTCTGTGAATTCTGCTATATCAGCTTAACAAAAAATACCTGATCTTTAAAGTCGATGATGATATGAACTTTTTTGTTTGACAATTCACCCTGTATCGAAACGGCTACGCTGATTTTAACAAACTTGGGATACAATATTATATTTGAAGTTTTGTTAGTTACAGATGCGACCGCCAGAGGCCTTTTTTCGACATTCCTACAGAAATGGTCAATTTTATCAAGAAAACTAAATGCGTTGGTATGATTTTTTCCATGAAAAAGTAGCTAAATGCTGTCTAAACAAGCTCGCGAAAACTGCATATCGATATCTTGCTCCTAACCTAAAATTTTGACCGAAGAAAGTTTTATTCGGAAATCCGTTAATTTTTTATATTTTTTTAACTAACTTTTTTGGGATCCTTTTTTATTCATCAGGAAAAAAAATTAGAAAATATCGCTAAGGGGTACGTAAGTAATGCTAATGACAACAGGCATATTCTTTATTTAAGTGCAGATTCACAATGGGTATATATACGAAAAAGACAACAGAAGCAGGCCAAATGCAACAAATCAAAACCTATTCATAACATAAATAATCCTCAAATTGTCAAAGGTTGTCAATAGTTGAGCGTTAGTTTGAGCAATTTTTGTGCTTACCAAATGCGTTTCAGGAACGATGAAGCTGTTGATTATGTTTGTAGCTTATTTTGAATATCTTAATGCCGCAATACGAGTATACATATATTTGTATTTATATATGTATACTTTCGTATATATCCATAGAGAATATGCATTTAAACAAAAAATATGAATTTTGTTATTATCATAAGTTACTTACCTTTTAGGGATATTTTGTAATACTAGTATCTTCAAAAAAGACAATTTTATTCTGATGAATAAAGAGGATTCCACGCAAATTAGTTTAAAAAGAGAAATTTAAGGGATTACCGTATAAAACTTTCATTGGTCTAAATTTTAGGTTAAGAACAAGATATCGAGATGCGGTTTCCGCGAGCTTGTTTAGACATCATATTATACAATGCATTTAATTTTTTTGTGAAAGTTAACTATTCAGAACAGTGGGAACTCTTGGATGAAAGACCTGAAACGCTTGTACGTATGGTTGTCAATTGCAATTTTCCGAGCTGCAGCTTATCTGGCTGTTGTTTCTAGTTGGACTGCCAGTCTTCGGTAGAAAGACGGCGTAGGAATAAGGAGTAAACAAGGAAATATTTTGACTAGTTCGCATAAAAAATGTCGTGCGGGTCGGAGGTGGATACAGGGCCCAAGAGGGTGCCTCCCAAGTTGGCAATCGTGGAAGATTACGAACTTCTGGATGGTACATTATAATAAAATGGAATAGCATACAATACAAATGCACAAAAAATGCAAGTATCTTCAGTTTATGAATCAATTAGAGTAGAGCAGGTTCTGACCACTTACCAGACATTTGTCGTCTAAACGAAACAAAATGTTAATTGAGATTTCGGAACAGTCCATAGAAGTCGAGCATAAGATGTGACGCATAGTCCAACCATGAAAAATTGAAGTGTCTTCAAGTTGAGCTGAAATAATCCTTTTGGTTCAACAAAAACTGAAATGCTGGGTCACACCGTGATTTCCGTTTGATTGTACTTGAATCTGTTTAACTAAAACAGTTATGAGGATCCGCCTTATGGCTGAGCTAGACAAAACAAGACTAATAGCGACTTCTATTATGGACAAACATAAAGTCTAGTGAAAAATTCTTAAAAAAATAGGAGACCACGCTTTTGATATTCCTCCCGTACCGTCCACACTATGGTGAAACAGTTTAAAAAATATGCAATCTCCAGAAAATCCTTGTTTATCTTATGGAAGAACTAAATTTCAACAGGACAAACCATGAAAATAGTATCTTAATGTGCTAAATTTGATGTATGCCCTTCAGCTATAGCACGTAGTCCTTCCAGACTGGCTGACACTTAATATGTCGAGTACCGGAATTGCTGATAATATGCCATGAGCAAAGGAGATTCAACTCCAAAAAAACATAATTATAATCCACATACTCATAAACTTTCAAATAATGCTTGTAAGCATGAAAGTTGATGTTTCGTTACAAAAAGTATTTATTTCTAATTTATACAGTTATATCATGAGAATTAATCGTACAATTTAATAATATGGTGTGAAAATTAACCGCGAGACTAAAGAGCTATTTTTACTACTGTTTTATTTATTTAATATACCTCCATAGCAATTACAGCCTTTAGCAGGGTTTCTGAAATAGTAATAAAGATATCAGATACAGCCAATTTAACTAATTTCCCAGACATCCCCTGCAATTTAATAATTAAAAATAATTAAAAGTAATAGCATGATGTGCAGTATCATGACGTTGTAATGTGGGTAGTTTTAGGTCCAATTGAGATTAATTGTAATGTCCGAAGCAAAACGGGAAAAGGGATAGGATGAGAAGCTTTGAAATTGGAATGGTGGAGTTATTAAAGGCTTTGTCGAGGTTAGGATGTTTAATCAAAACAAATATATCGTTTTATAACCGAGAAGGTTTAGCGGATAAAATTTCTGCTATGCGTTATTTTGAAAAGCAGTTTAAAACCGAATTCACATGCAAATAATAGTTAACTCTCAAGTCCTAGTTACCTAACTTGAGATTTAATCTGCGGTTGAAGAACAGGCCTTTAGTAAAGTTTTAGTATGAAAACAGAACGAAATGTTTAATGGAATTATTGCTTGCTCACCAAAATGATATTTTATTATGAAAATATTCACACTGTATCTATAAGTGCCATCAGTGGCGTAGAAATTTACAAAGAGGTAGTTTAAGTACTGTGTTAATAGGTTCTCTTCATGGCGTTTTTGGACGTGTTTGCTCTAGAAGTATTTGCATCGTTTTTCTCATCAACCAGTATACAACGCGTTATGCAAATCTTCGTCGTTTCCTGAAGTGAAGCGACGAGAAAGTAGAGAGTACTTAGTAAAACAAAACAACGAATCGTTGAGTCTTTCCCTATATATTATTTTTTGACAGCTAGATGGTTCTATTTTCACTAAAATTAACCATAGCAATTTGACAGTACTTACTACTGACAGTCAGGAAAGGTTATATATATAACAAAAAGTAAGAAAATAATGGGCAAAATCCACAAAAAGGATGAAAGTTGATTCGAGCAGAAAATAGGATAGGTAACCCGAGCGATACGCTTTTCTGCTGGTTGGCTTCATCAGATGCGAAATGAATGTACATATGCAACTACTAAAGTAGATACACATGTCCACACATCCGGTCACGGGTGTAACCTGAGGAAACGAAGATGGAGGAGGAAAAAATCGACACGCGAAGTTCACAACAAGAGCCAACCTACACATTGTACTATAAAATGGCTGGAAGACCTCGAATTTTCAAGGAGACATCTAACCACAATTACGGGGCCGGTTATAGCCACTTGCTGTGGTGCTTCAATCCCAAAGGAACTACAAAGAGAAAATGATCATGTGGAGAAAGGTATATAACAAAAAGTAGGTAAATGATGGGCAATATCCGCAAAAAGGATGAAAGTGGATTCGAGCAGAAAATAGGATAGGAAACCCGAGCGATACGTATTTCTGCTGGTTGGCGATGCGGGAGCTCCTTTGCGCATGGCTGTCAGGCCGGTACTGATCGTCGCCAATAGGCGCTTCTTGTTGAGATCTGTGGTGGGGGAGCCGACAAATACGAAGGTGCTGCCAGATTTCGCCTACCATCATGCATGGTAAGGTTACAGCGTTGGGAACATTCTTTTTGAAACAACCCTCGTAATTATACAGTGACCGCCTAAGATGCTAATCATTTGGAAACTAGGTGTGGATCAGTAACCATGAAATATCACGAAAACCTTTGAGCTGACGGCAAAACTGGAAAGTAGATATCTGGCCGCAACCGCAACGAAATGTGTGGTTGATGTTTAAATGGCAGTACGAAGTTGAAGAAATATAAACTAGCTATAGTATGCAACTTACAGCTTAGACCTCCAGTAGTGCCATCTGATATTTATATCACATCAGAGCCCAACATTGATAACTGAAGCCTTATGACGTTTAGGCAACACGTACAACTACAAAACGAGTTCACAACATATCCATCAGCTAGTGCTAAGTTAATATCTTGTAGAAAAACCTACATAATGTCACAAAAAAAACAATACAATGACAAAACAATGTCACCTTTTAAGATACGTAATACCCGTGCCGGGGGTCACTGTTTCGAGTCTCCGCCTCGGAAGTTAATTCCATGCCCTGGCTGTTGTGTGTTGTTTATATTCATGCACGTGGTCCAATATTAACAACAGGTATTATTGTACATGCCTCACCACCGCTACTACTACTGCTACTACTAGCGACCACTGTATATTCAGAATGCGCACCCCCAAAATCCAATTATTCAGAACAGGTTCCAAAAAGTTCTTCACTAGATTGGTTCATATAAAATTATAGAAGGCGACGGTTGATCCAGAAGTAGGTTGCCCAGAGGGATTTAAGGCGAAATCCGCAGCTGTTTCCTCACTCTTGATGCCCCCAGCCCCACTTCATTGCGCCGCTCATTTTTGGCTCAGCAGCCGTTCGTTGTGGAAGTTCTCATTGGTGATCCCACCAAGTACGAGGTTCGTTCCATAATTTGCCTTTTACAATCTAATAGGACTCCACCCTTGAATATCCATCGTCAGTTGGAGAAGGTGTATGGCGACAAGTATGTGTTCATTCAACACGTCCCAAAGCAGTGCAGCGAGCTTAGTGCCGGTCGGAAGGAGGTTCACGATGAAGAACGGAATGCAAGTCTGTCCGTTTCGAGGGCGGTTCTCGAAATGATCCATAAATTACTTCAGAACAGGAGGATCACCCTCCGTAAACTTCCTGCTCAGATTCCTGGGAGCTTACTATGAAGAATGGGATGCATGCAAGACTATTCGTTTCGCAGGCGGTTGTTGAGATGGTCCAACTCGAAGTGCTTCAGAACAGGAAGATCACCATCGGTTAATTTCTTGCTCAGACTCCCGAGAGTTTACGGACGGTGATCCTCCTGTTTTGGAGGGATACTTGTCTCCATAAACGTTCGTCAACTGATGATTAATATCTACGTGTGGAGTGCCTTTGGCGTGCAAGAAGCGAATTATAGAAGGAATCTGGCTCTTGGCGAGATCAACAGTGTAGGGAACAGTCACGCACAGCGTTGTTGCCGGATTTCGCTTCGCACTTACCCATGTGGCTGCCCAACTAGCAAAGTAGTGTTATAAGCTTTTGGTAAAAGAACCGTTCAGCCATAAAATATCTCTATTAAGGTTGCCTGAACACCAAAATGCTGGCTTAATGTTGTGTGGAATGCAAATTTGCTTTCTGCAACATATTTGCTCTAAAATGAGGTGTTTAAAATATTCTTATAGCATAGTTATACAACACCTTATAGGGAAAATTTTTAACTGTTGTATAAACGTTTATACAACTATTTTATATGGTATATTTGCACGTTAGTCAAAATGGTTGTGTTGTGGCATCCATGGTAACGATTATAAAACAAATCGGAGCCTTGTTGTTTTGCTGTGCAATTTACTACTTTAGCCAACAAATTGCTCCCAACGGAAGCACTTATACAACTGTTGATTAGTAACTGTTAAAGGCTGTACATATGCTAAATATGTTAGTATACAACTTCACCATAACCTAACTTTCTGCTGTCATATTTTTGTTAAAATGCCATATCCAATGTTTTAAGACAAACAACGCATGCATATTGGTTCAAAAGATTTTATCAACTGTTCTAACAGAAGATATATATCTGGTACAAATTCTGGGTAAATTATTCGTCTCTGTCGGTATTTCATTTCAGAAATTTGTCAAATTGTTGTAAAACACCTACAGGCAACACCAAAATATTCTAATAAACTAAAGACAACATGGACGATGCCATTATTATACACAACCACCCCCCATATTGGGCAAACATGTATTCCTCTATTTAATATTAAATAATTATGTTTCAGTTCGAAATTACAGATATAAAGTGATAAACATTAGTGTAATTGTGTCTAAATATAGGATTTATGGAAGATTTAACGCAGATAAGTTCAGTTTTCCATCTTAAAAATCTAGACATACTTTTGATCATTATCAAAATATGAATCAAATACGAAGCCCGTAGAAATTGCGTAACTACTTTGCACGATAATCACAATAAAATTTGCTGCGCAAGTAATTCAATAGCCCTATATCACAGTGCAGAAGTTTATCATATACCTGTGTATAAAGTTCACAATGGCCGATATGTAAGTAAACAAGATGACCGGAATGCGTTTAGTTATATATTCTTCAGTTCGTCTATACAATACATAAGAAATAGTTTGGTTGCAATAAAGTAGAATCACGTAACAGAATAGTTGTATAGTTGACAAAAGCTGAATCTTGCACTGACGCAAATGTCCTATAGCGGCTGCAAGAGGCTTACACTTTTGTTGTATAACTGTTACCTGCAGCCCTTATACAACCTCTTAAATGACTGAAGTGTCCTATTAGGTGTGCCCGTTCCGCTTGTATAGCCTTTCTAAGAGGGTTTTGCCAGTGTTCTTACAGTATACAATGCTGTGTAAGGAATACTGTATAATCATTCTTGCAACTCTAATAGGAGTGATAATTGTTAGTTGGGTGGAGCTCTTTTGGAACCATCTTTCGGGATCAACCCTTATAAACGCTGTTTGATGCTATCCCTCACTTTCTATGAAATATAGCGTCGTAAATTCGTAACAAAATTTTATATCGGAAGAGACGGCCTCAAAGGAACCCAGTGGGAAGGTTTCTATTCTCTTCCCTTTCCTTTAATGTGCGTGCGCATTTAATATATTGAACCACTCACCGAGCATAACATATAGAGTAAGACTGTCCAACCATTCCACGTGAACTGTAGTAATAAATCTCCAGCATATAATTCCCGAGACACCAAGAGCTATCAGCGGAAATTGCATTTCCTCGTCATTTTCGCCATTGTTTCATAAACATTCCAATATTTCGCCCTCATTTTGCTTATTCCTCCATTTTTCATGGTAGTGCGAGGGAATGGTAAGGCTATTAATCTACACGACCAATCCCTTACATCCCTTGCTGACCCTCTCATATAATGTCCTTATATGACATTTTCTCTTCTCCAGTCGATTCTTTCCTAATGAAATATGATCTCGCATTTTTCTTGGGTTGGAAACTACTCCGGAAGTTTGATGTTCGCAAAACTGGAAGTTAGCTGGAAGTATATTTCTAGCTAATACAGTGACTAGGGTGGAAGTACATAAAATTATTATACTCATCTTTTGGGTGGTTTTTAAGTATTATGAAATGTAAAGGTTACAGTGCGAAATGTGCATGCTTTCTTATATGCATTTTCTGACGAATATTTACGTTGATATAATACCGCAAACACATGTTTTGTTCATGGAAATATCTGAATTTATTTTTAATTTAACATTCAACACTGCAACGCCAACGACGTTGATTTAAACGCAGCATTTTTGATGCAGCTTGCAGTGACGTCATGACCCACGATATGTCATTTAATTGTCTCTTTTCTTAATATGATTTCGACTTTCAAAAGGTTATACTTTATATCCTTCAGTTTTTATCAAAACAAACAGACGCATGGATGAAGGCCGGAAACCTTATTGTAAGTAATGTACGAGGTATGTAAATTAAGTGATGAGACTGATTTTTTTTTTAAATTTCTATTCAAATATAATTACAGTTTCATATTGTCACCCTCAAACTTACTTCATTTTAAAGCCACGCGTGTGCTGGAGACGGTTCTTACACTCCTCATAGCGGTGACTCGTTTGTATCTTGAATATATCTATGAAATAAAATATGTCAATTTTTTAATTAATCTTTTATTGAAACTTAGAAATAATGTATGAGAAATAATATAAGACAAATGTCCGCCTCTATAAGCCGCGACCTGAGCCCTCTTTTTCCATCACTCTTTGGTAGGATTTCTGTATTGCTTACAGTATTTGGTTTGTTGGCATAAGCTCTATTTTTCAAAAATCCCCATGAAAAAAGTCAGGAGCCGTGGAATTCGGTGAGCTTGGTGGTCAGTATCACCACATCGAGAAATTAAACGTCCCGGAAATATTGTTCCTCCGTCCTGATGGAACCACATGTTTTGCAACTTAAATTGTTGGATTTGAGGAGCAAGAAAGTTTTGCACCATACCACGGTAGCGCTCGCCAGTGACAGTAAGATAATTACCTGTTGGGTCTTCAAATTCAATTCAATTCAACTCAATTCTTTATTTGTGTTAAGTACACCAGCGTGTTTACACAAGTCAAAGAAAAACAAAATTAATACAGAAAAGCAGTCTGACAAAAGACTGATGTTCAAATTACACAGAAATCATCAACTTATGACATTATGATTCAATAAAAGCAGTTACAGTCCATAAAAGTTGTAAAAACAGGAGGACATATATACGTACATAGATACACGCATATTCATTTAACCACAATACGTATGTTTACTTCTACACACACACACACACACATATATACATATATACACATATACACATATATACGTTAAAATGGTAAGACATATGAAATGTTGATATAAAAATTTACCAGATGACTTAGTAAAAAGTTCAAGGAGCCTAGAGGATCCCAGGTGTAGGAACACTGTTGTATTTGCTAACAATCCGACAAGTCTGAAAAATTGTTGCTCAAATACTCGTTGATCGAGTAAAATGCTTTAGTAGTCAGATAAGCATTAATTTTATTTTTAAAAACATTCGCATCCTGTTTCTTTATACGGTCTGGCAACAGGTTATAAAAACTATCCCATAATAGTTTGTGCCGTTCCTGGTGGTTTGGAGACGGCTATGAGGTACTAAGATTTTATCCATATTTCTTTTTCTATAACTGTGGACATCACTGTGGGTAGTATATTGGCTCAGGTTAGTCTTTATATACATCAGACATATGAAGATGTAAAGAGAAGGTACTGTCATAATTTTCAATTCTATAAAAGCTTCCTTGCAAGGTTCCGTGTATTTGAGGCCAGCAATGTACCGCAAGCAACGTCGTTGTAATCCAAAAACTATTAACGAATGGGCCGAGTGACCCCAGTTTAACAATGCGTATGAAATTCTTGATTGAAAGTAGGAATAATATGTTAGAAGAAGAACTGACTGAGAGACATTTTGTTTCAAGTTCCTTATCAAATATATATATATATATATTTTGCTAGCGCATCGAGAACATGGATTACGTGAGTTTCCCACGACAAGTGTTCATCAAGGTAGACTCCTAGTAACTTCACGGACTTTAGTGTATTAGTGTCGTGCTGCCTCAAGCTAAGAATAATCATCTGAGACTTGGTTTCATTGATGGTCAACTTATTAGCGGTTAACCAGTTTGCTAGTTTTCTTTTATGAGCTTCAGAGTCGAATATCAATGAGGCTAAAGAGGCATTGCTATTCATCCAGGTAGTGTCATCAGCGAATAGGATTAAGTTATTATTCACATTATAGTTAGTTATATCATTGACGTAAATTAAAAATAAAATAGGTCCCAATACCGAGCCTTGCGGTACCCCGTGAGCAGAGACTAACTGTGAGGATGATGAACCTTTAAAGAATACAAATTGGCGTCGATTACTCAAGTAAGATTTAATCATTGCAGTGGATGCTTCATGAAAGTTATAAAAAGGGAGCTTTTCCAACAGGATGTCGTGTTGAACACAATCAAAAGCTTTGGACAAGTCCAACAAACATGCTGCGCCATATAGGTTGTTTTCAAAAGTCTCGTTCACAAACTGAATAAAACTGTTAATAGCTGATGTGGTGGAACTATTTTTCCTAAAACCAAACTGTGTTGAGCAAAATAGATTATTAGCCTCAAAGTATTCATTAATTTGATCTTTCAACAATAATTCCAAAATTTTCGCAAAAATATGTATTAAGGAAATGGGCCTGTAGTTACATAACTGTTCAGTATCCCCTTGTTTGAAAATGGGTATAATTTTAGATAGTTTGAAAAAATCCGGAAAAGTATTACTTTCTATACACTGATTGAATAACTTGGTTAGAGGATTATGATGAGATTTTGCAAGGTTTGACAATCCTGACAGTAAAGCCATATGGGTCAGTACTCTTTGAGTTTTTTAGTTTATTTATGGCAGTTCTCACATCATGATATGAAACTTCCCTGAATCGAAAGTGTGAACTATGAGTAGGATGATTCATATAATGCGATGGAGAAACATCGGATGGGGTAATTTTATTTAAAAGTTTTTGTGCGATATGGGTAAAAAGTCGTTGAATTGATGTGCTGTGAGAGATGTTGAGGAGTCCTGGTTGTGTGCGTTCGGTTTAACATTCTTTATGATATTCCAAGCAGCATGTTGTCTGTTGTTGAATTTATTAATGTAGTCATCATTGGCTTTAATCTTAGCTTTGACAATTTCTTGTCTGTAACTGTATTTAAATTGTTTCAAGCAGTCCGTACTAACTAAAGTAACATCGTCTTTATGAAGCTCTGTTAGGAAAGTCAAAGTCTCTCTCATATTTCTTATATGATCATTGAACCAATACACATTACAGGAGCTTTTATTATCATTAACAAGTCGCGATTTTATAGGAAGATGTTGATTGACCGAAATTCTGACAATGGATATGAATTTTTCAATTTTATATTCGATTGTCGTACTTTTTTCATTAACAAATTCGAAAGATGTTGATTCCATATCATTGTAAAGTTTGAGAAGGTCGCTGTTTGTTATAGGTCTATAATAGAGTTTCCTACGTACTTTCGGTGCATGTGATAAATTAAAAGTATAGTCAAGCGCTAAGAAGTAAGAAGGTCTGACACCTCCATATCAAACACCGCAGCAAACTGCAACTCGACGAGGATGTAGTGGTCATTGATGAATGACACACGGGTTCTCTAATGCCCAGGTACGACAATTCTGCTTATTAATAAATCCGTTCATATCGAAGTGGGCTTCATCGCTCATTATCAGTTGTCCGTAAAAATCGTTATTTTGGGTATTAAGCTGCAATATTGCTTGACTGTATTGTCGGCGACTTTCAGGGTCACTAGGCTGCGACAAATACCCAGTTCTTGAGAACGATGTTTGGTAGACGTCTCAGGGCGCTCAACTATACTTTCACGAATTCTCTCGATATTTTCCGGAGTACGAACAGTTCGAATACAACCCGACCTTGGCAAGTCTTTAACTTCACCGCACCAACTGTTTAAGTAAAATGTTTTAACAATACGGACGCATTGTGGGATCGTGTAGCGCTACATGATGAATTGGACACATGTGCTTTAAGCAACTACTACGGCGCCACCTACTGAAATGGGTGTATCAAAAGTGACGCCCCATTTAAATCAGTCAGTTATATATTGGCCATCCTATATCTTTGTCACTTGCTCCTAGCGCATGAATCATATCAACCATTTCTTGTATTGAAAAGTTCATTTTATTTCTAAGCGGAACTAATACAAGCAAAACTGAAGTTGACGATGCCAGGTTTGTCGAAAAAGCATGGCAAACCTAAATTTTAATTTCCTAATAATTTCAATATTATTATGGTTTTCACTTATAAAACATGGTATATTTCAAAAAATTCTAGGTTGAGGTATAGCAGAGCCATCAAGACATCCATTGTATAGAGATATAACATTGCGTTTACATTTTTCGGAAAAATTAAATCTTTCCATATTGATTCACTCTGTATGCCTCGGTTAAAACGTGAGATATGAATGTCTTCAACTGTTTCCATCATTCAGTATAATAAAACAGATTTTATCCAAAGTGTGTTTAAGGTTCAATTATTTTAACGAAAAAGTGGCCATATATTCAGAGCTACCCAGTACAAACCCCCGAAACCATACATTGGCAGAATGGTCAAGAGAAGGTGCTTCTAAAAGTCTGATTTAAAGAAATACAAGTTTATATTGCCACTAATTCATGGGACACCCTGTATAGCTAAACATTATTTTAGGTTGTAACCTACAACTTTTGTATTTACCTTTTTTCTGCAACTCTAATACTAGCGGAGATATTGAGCTTTGACGCACTATTTAGACACCCTGTAGATGAAATTGAGCAGTACGTGTCTCAAGAAGTTGCTAAAAATATTTGTCGTCTAATGACCATCTTAGAAAGACTTAGGTGGAGCATTCGGTGAATATTATTCGTTCTGGTCCATTTCTCTACATACTGATAATATAAACAAACATGATATTAGTCAAATAAACAAACACCAAAAGAATCGGATAAAATGAGACTTCAACAAGAACGCTGAGGGAACAATCGAGCTATATATAGAACACAGCAGAAGTAACCAAGATTGTCTAGGGACTATTTGCGAAAAATGGTTAGACTTTTTATAGGTAAATGGTTATTCAAAATACCCTTGTATTAATCGGCATGCTGTTACTTGTAGAAAAGCCATATTGTTAATAAGTAAAAAAGAAAAAGTCCAAAGCACTGAGAAGTTCATCAACAACTTGGAATGGGAGTACTCCTAACATGCAACTGCGAGTGCATAATGAACCTCATGACTTGGAAATCAAAACCTAACAAGCAGATAAAGCTTACTAACATACAAACTAATTTTTGCAGTACAAAACCCTGTCGCTGCTTGAACCAACGTAGCACTGTATCGGCATTTTTCTATCTGCTTGCTCCACTAAAGCGAGGTCGTCGCAATCCGAATCACACCGAGACACAGATATTCTATCGCAAATTGGTATCGTTAGAGTTTCGAGTGTTGCGAGCAAATGCTATATCATCTTTAAGTGCATCGCTAAGGTGCAACAAGACTGCTTTGAGTCTCGTAAACGAAAACGTTAAAAAATGATTTGGAAACCTAACCGGGGGTCAGTTCTTGAAGATGAGAGCGTAAAACAACTAATAGAAATTGGTAGTGGTTCTGATGCTAATCTAGAACCTTCATTTTTCAGCTCTGACAGATACCTCGCTCCCTGTTCATTTTTAGGAGGAAAAATGGGAATCGTTCATCAGTCACTTCTCTAAAGATGAAATTAACTTTGCAATAAAACATTTAATAATGATCTAAAACTTATCTTGTAGCTGATAGAACTCCATGTTTTCCAACAGATAACGTCATTCTCGCTGTTCACGAGAGAGGACGGGCTAAACGTATTTTGGGAGCGGAAATATCTTCTCCAGCAGGTCCTTTCCTGATTTTCCGCGGGCCATCGCAAAGATTGCAATAATACCCAACCAGGAGCGTTGAGGCTGTTTGGTATTGCTCATATTGTATAGTATCAGAAAGAACTGATGAATACAAGAAGAAGACAGATAAATATAAAATATATTGTTGAGGGGGATCCACCATGGTAGCCAAAACGTCAGTGAAAACTAGTTTCTACATTTAGTTTGATTTCGTCAGAAAAACATGAATCGACAATACTAAGAGCAGTGATCCTTTTATTTTTTTTTACCCAGGGTGGGTGCACCAAAACCGGCAGTCACCCAGGAAAACGTCGATGCTGTGCGCAAACTCATCATTGAAGATGGTCATGTGACATATCGCGAGATTGAGGCGTCCTTGAAGATCTCAAAGACCTCAATTCAAAAAATTTTACATGAAGAATTAGGAGTAAGAAAATTAGTTTCCCGTTGGATACCCACCTGTTGACTGAAGAGCAGAAAGCAGCCAGGGTTAATTGGTGTCAAAAAACGATTAACCGTTTCAATAGAAACTCAAAAAATTTGTACAGCATTGTTAGTGATGTCTGTGATGAATCGTGGATTTACTGTTATGAACTAGAAAATAAACGACAGTTGGCTGTTTGGGTGTTAGAAGGTGAAGAAAAGCCAACAAAAGTCATCCGTTCTCGAAGTGTTTTGAAAAAGATGGTCGCGATATTTGTGTCAAAAGCGGGTCATATTGCAACAATTTCTCTTAATGAGCAAAGAACTGTTACTGTGGATTGGTATACCACTATTTGTTTGCCAAAAGTCATCTCCGATCTTCGAAAAATCAACCCCGAAAGAAGAGTCATCCTCCACCAAGACAATGCAAGCTCGCCCAAAAAGCAAGGCAGTATTTAACGGAAGAAAACGTGGAATTATTGGACCATCCTCCACATAGTCTAACGATTTCTTTACTTTCCCGAAAATTGAAAACAGACTGCGTGGTCAAAGGTTCCAGTCACCAGAAGAAGCAGTTGACGCATTCAAAAATGCCGTTTTGGATCTGCCAGCAAACGAGTGGAATAAGTGCTTCGAAAATTGGTTCGAGCGCATGCAATTGTATATTAATCTTCGTGGAGAATGCTTCGGAAAACAATAAAGTCATTTAAAACTACCTACTGTGTTGGTTTATTTCCATATGCAAAACTTAAAAGACATCCCTCGTACTTACGTTACAATCAGATAAAGCCAATTTTTAAGCATGAGCGATGATTTTATCACGATTTGATACTGATGGTAACTGATAATACTATAAATTAGTCAACCAATACGTTGTTCCACCCACTGAGAGAAAACTTAATTGAAAATTTCAACAGGAAAATTATCCTCTCCACAACACATTCCCTGAAACATGTCGATTTTATACGTGGACTGTTAATCAGTCCGGGTATATGACCAAATTCAAATGCATGGGCGCCACTCACAGTCCACAGAAACTACTACAAGTTCGAGATGAACAAATGGTATCGGGAAATTTTTAGTTCAATCTATTCTGGTCCTGTTCATATACAATAGCCATTCTATCTTTATTAGGACTCGTGGGTAATGCCGTCTCTCAAGATGACTGCTATTGCCTACATCACTCGATTAAGTGGCTGCGAACTGAGGATCGCGACAGCGACAACTCTAGGACCAACTGATCATCCTGACAAGGATCGGCACGGGTATTATGTACAAAATCTATAAAACGTAAAAAAATCTATAAGATGTCATTTTGCAGATTAGGTAGCTTTAGGGCCGATTTCACCAACATTAATATTATAGACCAATGGGAAAATACCTTATCGAAATGCAATTTGACGGAAGCTGTCAAAGCTCTCAGAATATCAGTGATTTCTATTGAAATATTGAATAAAATCGTGAAAATTCGACTGTATTATAAACAAGACCACTTTTTGATTCCAACATGATGCTTTTGTACAGAAAAAACAGGACAACTTTCATGTATTTTGATATATGATAGGTTTACATTTAACAATCCGTTATCCCCCTCAGCGAATGGGAATGCGGCAAATAATAGCTCGATTTTCTAGCTGTTAAATTTGGCAGCAGATTTGGACGTTTGTTATTGCATGGCACTCTCGAATTTACCAACTTCAATATACTGAAAGTTATCATTACATACCTGTTGAATAGTGTGGATTTGTCTGTATTTTGCAACAAAATAGAATATACTATATATATAGTAAAATACATTCCTTTCAATTCCTCATCTTCCTTTACGTTATTTATTAATTTACGGGTTAATGAATTTCTTCAAAGCAATAAAAACATTATGTCCTCTCCATCCTAAAAAACGGATAATATGTGTAAGACGTGTCAATCCCTACATCTCCCTGATGCATAATGCAATTACTATGGACATAGACAAAAAATTATGAAAAATGTTTCACAAATAATGTCGCTTTAAGTCCAAAAATCATCAAAACTAGTAATGTTTATTGTTTGTGTTTTTGACTGGCGGTCGTTGACTGGCGGGGATATCTATCTGTCACTCGAGGGTTGCCAAGTCTAACGACGATCACGTCCCGTGGTGGAGGGTGCGAAATGAATCTTGTACATTTGCTTGTTTTGCATTTTTTTCGTGAAAATTTACTAAGTATCATGATTATAAGCATCTTTGGTGGATTGTTCGATCCGGAATGGGAAAGATCTCCTATTTATGAAATTATTTTTGGTATCATCTAACCGTTGCGATCAGTGCACAAATACCGTGACATGATTTATAGCTTTGGGCATGTCTGGTAAGAACTTATGAAGTGAAACTCGCTAACTTCAGAAATTTGAGGATTTTGTACAATTTCTTTGAAAATGATGAAAGATATGTCTGATTTGGCAGCGCAATGTCACAGTCAAATGGCAGTCACTCTTTCTGACACAGTCCGGATCGAAAAATGACGATACTCGTGAAATGTATTGATACTTCTAAATATAGGATCCTATCGAACATCCCTACTGTCAAGATGTATAACCCAAGGTACCGACTGAGCTATTTTGCAGCGTCATCGAAATAATTTTAAATTATCATTTCCATTTTTTTAAGTGTTGTGCAATGATTTTGGGAAAAATGTCACGAATAGTCTTATAAAGCATAGTAGAGTATATTTCAACAGTTGGCGGAACTTACTCCACTGGGACCAGGATGGTGAAACGGTATATTAATGCACAATCTGGCAACCCTGTCGCACCCTCACAAAATGGTGATTGAATAGCATGGAATTAAACCTTCATAGTATGTTTTGTGACTGGTACCAAGAGTTGACAGACCCCACACATGTGTCACTCCTTGAAATGCAATAATCAGCTGTATTCAAATAACGTCTAATATAAATATAACCCAGAATATCTACTCATTGAAAAAAGAAAAATATTCCAAATTTCTAGTTTTTCTGCAGGTTTTAGGTTTGCTTGTAGCTCTACGACATATATTTGGGTATTTCTTAATCGCTGTGAATATAGTGTGGATGTTTGTTAAGTTCCTGAACAACGAAAAATACTCAACTTTATGTATCTATGAATATTAAAAAACCAGAATGGTTTTGTGGGAATATCAATCTAAGGTGCCATAATGGTTCTGATGAACGGCAAGTAAATGAATGAATGTTTGGAAACGAGCAATATCTATGAACCTTTGGTAGAGCCAGTCATCAAGTAGGTGCTTAATGGCTATCTGGAACAGGTTTATATAAAAAAACACCCAGTAGATGATCTTGAATCAGTAAAATCGCATATCAATTGAAGATAATAATATTATCATGAATAAAATATCAACAATGGTAATTAAAGCATGGATTTTATTCAAAATCAAACATTTGTTTAAATTTTGACTGAATTATATGTAATTTCTTAATATTCAATAAGCTGGTGATGTTTCAATGACAAGTTGTCATCTCATACTTTGACAGTATTTTGTTTTCAACATTTCATAGCTATTGGTTGCTAAAATTTGTTGATTGGAACTTGAAGCTCATTCGCTGTATTTAACGGGCTGTTACCCTATAGGTGGAGAATAACGGACTGTTGTTGGTGAAATTGACACTTAGAGTGCAAAAGAGTAATTCCACGCTTGCTCACTAGGACCGTTGTGAGCGTCCATCTATGCAGGAACGACTAAACTACACATACAGGCGTTGTTGGTTGCATATGCTTTGTAAAGCCGAGTGGTCTATAGTTTTCATCTCTGAGACTCTGAGAAGAAAGTTGGTTATTTGGTTGAATAGCAAGATCGCATCTGGATTGGTTTGTGTGCATTGGTCTGCATGTGTATAAAATCAGTGATATTTGCTGTGTGAGAGAATCGTTACTGAATATGCTGCCAATGAAGTATATCTATTAGCTGTGCTTGACGGGTTATTTATATATACATATATATATTACTTGTAATTCGACAGTGTACAGAGAATATAATTATTTCTTATCTTTGGATGCGCAACTAATTTCTAGCTTTGAATTCCAAGTAAGTGTATTGGAGACAAGAATCCAATGGAATTATCAACAACACAAACAACTTACAGCTTAGACCTCCTCTAAAGCAGATTTTACATATCATAGCCAAACATTAATAACTGAAGCCTTATGACGTTTAGGCAACACTACAAAACGAGTTTATAAAAGTGTCTATCAGCTAGTCCTAAGTTACCATCTTGTCGAAAAACCTACATAATGTCAAAAAAAAAACAGTACAATGTCAAAAACATCGATATAACTCTTCAGGATACGTAATACCCGTGCTGAGGTTATATGACAAGATACAAATCTTTGGGAAAAGAGAGAAAAAACTCGCATTGGCGTACGAAAGCTTCCAATAAGCTGTGCCATACTGACTTCTTATGCAAACTTCCATCCTAAGACTTTGTACGAGTATTATCCGAAAAATCGAATACAGGTTACTGTCCTCGCACGGTGGTACCGTGGTGTATGCCCATGAGGTGGCGTGGTGCGACTAGAAAGCGATTCGAGGTGCCTCACCAATCCATTTTGTAGCACATGGATGCCGCCAGATGGGCACCAAAGCAGCTTGAGAGAACAAAAGAGCAGTGGCGTGGGTGTGAAGAATAAAAGTACTATTTTTGAATAGCTGAGTATTTTTTTTTTGGGAAAAACTTCCCTCGCATTCTATATAGATAGCTTATTCCTTGTTTTAGGTGGTACGCCCATGTCCATATTGGTATGTCCAAAACACAGCGTTTCTACGTATGCCGGTGACATTTATAAATAGATTGGACCGCACATACGTGTATTCCATTAGGTATGTGTTTCTGATAGAGCCCTTGAAGGTTCACGACAATTTTTCTCGCCCTAATGACTCCACGTTCATAATTAATTATATCAAAATGTCACTCGGCAACTGCTAGACAAATTAGGTTAGGGACATTTACTTCGAACAAAGTCAAGGCAAAAATGCCAAGTGAAGCGTAGCTTTGGTTTCCAACGAAGATGTTTTTGTGAAGGGTAAAAGTTCAAACAAGAGTTTATTGTTTGAAGGGTTTTAAAGCAAGACGCAGATTCTTATGGGAACCAGTATTGTGGTGGTAGAATGATGCTCTTAAAACTTGATACTTTACAAGTTTCTTTATTTTTCACTTCTAAGATAGGCATATTTGACACAATCAGGTCACATGTCTATGAAGTTAAATGTGTACATTTAGTCGTTGGTACTCATCAATGAAAAATTGATTCAGTATGCTACCTGCAGATAGCCAACCATATACTGTATTTCGGCATTCCAAAAAATATCTGAGATGTAATTAGGTATCTTGGCGTCGTATATGGAAATTTAATAATAACAGTAATTGAAGTCTTTACTTATCTACAATTACTTCATAGTAAAGCGAAATGTGGGACAAATGGCGAAGTTTAGCATGCTTCTGCTCTTACACTCAACCATATAGTTGCTAGCAGATATTCACAACAATGAGCCGTATTCATAAAACAAAGGATATCCTTGTACTTGCAAATTTTGAAGGAAATCCTCCAGATGGTATAATAATTTGAAGTAAATGCTTTTGCTTTTTGAGTATAAGCATATCCTTCAAAGCAGTGACATAAGTAAAAGGATATTCATAATTTTCACCTTACACTTGGCATAGGAAGCATATCCTTCAAAAATTCTGAGTGTGGTCAGTAGCAGACTCAACTTCGTAACGAAAGGTGGTCAAACGATGATGGCGGAAATTGTGGATGTTAGGGATGTTAAAACGTACAAACGTTTACCTTCACTTGGTCGTGACTTCAAAAAACTATATCGGTTCGACGAAGCAAATGTACAATGGCTTGCGGACAGATTTTTAGTTGAGAATGAGGAAACTCGAGGAGGAGCGCTTTCATGTATTCATAAAATGAAGATATGTCTACGCTATCTCGGCGACCCTAGATATCAACAAGGTATTGGTCAGGAGCTTGGTGTTAGTCAAACAACGGTATCTCGGACTGTGGATAGAGATGTGAACAGCATAGTTGCACAGTCGAACGAATGGATCAAGTTTCCAACTACCAACCATGAACTGATGGAGGCCAAGCGGGTATGGCATGTATAAATTTCCGACAGCAATTGGTGTAAGTGATTGTACACATATAGGAACCCTGAAACCAAATCGCCATGGAGATGAGTATATCAACCGAAAAGGGAAACCTACTTTAAATGTGCAAGCCGCTTGTGATGCCAGAGCGATGTTCACAAGTGTTGATGTCAGTTGGCCTGGATCAGTGCATGATTCCAGAATATGGAGAAATTCACAGACTAGATCACAACTAATAAATAAAGCAAATGTTGTACTACTTGGCGATGACGGTTATGGTATTGAGCCATGCCTTATGACTACCTTCAGAAATCTTACTCCAGGTGCAGATATTAATTATAATACGCTTTTAAAATAAGAAAGAGTTATAATTGAACGCTGTTTCGGCCAACTGAAACGCCGGTTTCCTATCCTACAGTATGTTTGCCGCGTAAAGTTGGAAAATGTGCCGAAAATAATTATTGCTTGTATTGTACTCCATAATTTTGCGAAGAGCTTGGGCGATCCTGACTTTAAGTTAGTTGAACAGGACCCAGATGAAGATGAAGGAAATCATGAAAATAACGAACTTCCTCTCCGCCAAGTAGCTCAACAAATAAGAAGAAACTTGAGTATTATAATAAATAGTTTTACTGATTAAAGTGTATTTATAAGTTATAATAAGTTTTATTTTCGTGAACAGCATGAGTTACAGGACGCTTCTGACTCTGCATCATTTCTAATTTCGTTTTATAATACTCTTGATGTAAAATACTTGTTTGGCACTGCTGTAATAGCACTAGACGTTGCAGTTCTTTTGTAGTTAACCCTTTGGTTTCCTCAGTTCCGTATTTCTCTGTTGCTAATTTTCTTTTTGGTGGCAATGTCTTCTGAATTGCTGGCGCTGTCATACTAACTGTTTGCTCACTGCGCTCGGTATATTATAGTTCACTTCCTTCTTCTTGAACACTGCCAACCTGAATGGCAGCTCTAATTTTCCCAATTGTAGGATTACAGTCACCTTCCATAGCTTTCAGCAACTTTCTTTCCCAATCTAACAATTTAATTGCTTTATTACCAGTTTTTTTTAGATCTATTTCTTTCTCCAATCTTGATTTCATGTTGTTGATTTTTTTTAATAAGCCTTTAGTATCTAATGGTTTACCGAATGTTGATTCGTATTTTTTCAACATCTTCTTCAAGGCATCGTCCTTTCTCATTTCTATTTTTGGAACTTGTGACTTTTGCAAAATAATGGGAGCAATGGCAATTTCATCTGCGATATACTGCAGGTCGTTATTTTCTATAGTTTCCTCATCACTTGAGGATGACATGCTTATTAATTTGATAAAATACTGTATCCAGTAAAAATATGGAACAGTCTGTGTAAGCTCTGGAGTACAACTGTCAGTGATGCTGAGTCAACGACTTCCGATGTCAACTACAAGCTGGAACAAGTCAGGACATGTCGCTCAAGATACAAATACCAGTCAACCTTTTACTTCTTCTTGGAGGATATCGTCGCGAGTATAAGGTAATCATTATGAATATGAAAACAAGGATATGCTTATACTTCTTCCTTTTTCTCCGAAGCAAGACCTTATACTTTTACCTTATGCTTCCGAGGATATGCTTCTCTTTTATGAATACGGCTCAATGAATTATTTACAAACAGATTTAGTTAGTTACAACGTAAGTAAAAAATGAGAGAGAAAAGCTACAAATACCAAAAATTATTAATCTGAATAAATCAAGGGATGAATAAAGAAATGCTTGATTACGTAAATTATATGTTTGGGTGGTTAAGTAATATTGTTTTAACTTTTTGCCGAACGATATGTAACGGCATTTTTTCCTGCCTTGTATGTAGGCGTATGCTGGGGTGTTCCAATATTCTTTTCTCTGAGAGTTCTACAGTAAGCACTATTATTAAATGAGTTTTTTGCTGTCAAGTGAGCGGGTTTTGACATGAGTAGTAATTTGTGAACACAAACTGCATAGTGATACTTGACCAAGTCATTAATTTTTAACTAGTTTAGAACGGAATATTTCGCTGACGCATAATCAAATTTACTTCAGCCAAACATGAAACGTACACAATTGTTTTGAATTACTTGGATAACGTTTTTGGTGTATATTGAAGACTTGTACCTCGAAAACTGTCAGCTTCAGAAAAAAGTTACCGAGGGTCTTTTTTATTCAGAATGATTTAAAAACCTAAGGGTAACCACCTGATCCTTGTAAGGGGCATCCAAAAAACGAATTTATCATGAAAAAAATGAGTTGGAAAATATCTGCTACATATGCAACGTTTTCACCTCATCAAACGAGTACACAAAACTGTGCAATACTGATACACGTTTCTTGAAAATTATATTTTGGGATCGTAGAAATGTAATGTCTTACACGGAGCCTGAGTAAAGCATGTCTTGTTCAGTCTCAAGGTAGCTTTCTGTCACTCTATGTCACAGCAGCCCAACTTTCATCTTTCCAGATGCAGGGGAGCAGAGCACGAGATGCATCCAGTGAATATTTTAGCAGGCGGAGAATTGAAGTGAGTCGTTGCGTTGTTGGGGTGGCCGCCACCGGAATATATCGCCGGAAGGAAATTTTGGAGATTAAAAAGAGGGTCTGTAGCCTGTCTGAAAAAAGGAGGGTGGAATGAAATATTTTATTACATGAAGATGGACGCGTGTTAGGAATCACAAAAGCATATGTCTCTTCCTGCTTTGCTAGCGATATGCTGGCAGTTATCTAAGCAAAACATAAATCAGCTGAACGATCGGGTATCCTTTCATGCGAAAACAGTCAATATCGTATATTGGAAAGTTTGGGTTCATTTTTCATAAGCAGAGTAGAATGCTTTTATTTTGAAATGTTTGAAAGTCATACTAAAGGTGATCAATAAGGTTGAACATGCATTCGTTAATGACAAGAATGATTCACTGGATGTTTTTTGGTCGTCAGAAATCTATTATTCCTACTATCTCAAATAAAGAAGGAATTAGTGCTATCTCAGTTTTATAATTTCAGTAAATCTTCTGTCACTCTGCGGCTATTATTTTATTTAAGAGATGAAAAAACAGATGCGTATAGACTGTTACTACACTCTAGCCACGACTTAGTCAAATAAAATGATCATAAAGTTCAAGCTCTACTTTGTTTCACAGTATCGATCTGACCTCTTCACTCCAAAAGAGAGGCCTCAACTGTTGGATACTGGAAAATTATGCCCACCAAAGGGTATACTTCTCGAGTAGACACTGGTATCTTCTTTTGAGAATTATTTCTTATTCATATATCTAATTAGCTCGGATCATCCACTCTTAGATATAGGTGTCTCCTATAATTTACATAGGTATCAATTCTGAAGACTTGCATCCAACTTTTCCCTACCATCCTGTTAAACCCATCCGTCCGTCTGATCGGTGGTCTTCCTCTTTTTCTTTCCTGATCCCATGGTTGCCAGTGTAAATTCGTAGGTCCCATCTTCTCTCTTTTGTCGTCAAATATGACCGGCCAAGCTCCATTTGAGTTTTGCCATCTGCTTTGATACGTCGTTCACTTTTGTTTTCTCTGTGAACCTCCAGTTTATTTTCTCTATATTCAGCCCGATGCTCAGCATCTACCCGTGCATTGACCCTTAGCTATTCTGTCAACACTTTTCCACTGTGAACGTCTACGTTTGGAAGCTACCATACTTCTAGACGTTCAACGGTTGAAGGCTTTCGTTCACATATATTTTAACTGCTTTTTATTTCTAAGAATATATGTTGCCCATACCAATCTAATTCTAATGTGTCTGTCCTCTGTTTGAAAAGGAATAACCTAACAAAGTAAATTTTATTCTCACTATAAAATGCAAAAATAACCATAAGTAGATCAGCATAACAACAATCGTTGACCAGAATTCAGCAATAATAATTAGATCACGGTTCACATGAAACAGTAATGCAATCTGCCTGCAAATCTACCGCATATCCGTCCCTGTTGGTATTTCCACTTAGGTGCAGGTACGCAGGCATCAGGCAGATCCGGCAATGCTAGTTTCAAATGACATAGCCTGAATGCAAACAAACACCCTGCCTTAATTTACCTCCGACTCTTGAAAATCGCTAAAGGGCCCACACTCCATTCATCGCAGTTGTCGGTTTACTTTTAATAGCATGCCCGACTTCCGCTCTTGAATCTCACTGTACAAAGAAGCGGCCGCTAACGAACCCTGAAATTCGTCCCTAAAAAATACCTTCACTATCCTTGTAACCGCATAGTCAGGAGAAATTTGAATCTACCTACGCGCAGGGTTACTCGTCTATTGTCCAAAGGTACTATAAAAGTTTTGCAATATGACAACAAACGGATGCAGGAGGCTGCACGCTGAGACATGTTCATGAGTGCATAGTAGCCGCCAGCAGCACGTCTGTTCATTTAGTTGTTCATTCGTACTAACAGTGTGAAGTGCGGACTATGACATCGTGGTCACGTGTTACGGTATAACTTTACGTGTAGTTTAAGCATAGACCAGTGCTTAGAAGAAATGAGGCTTGCATTAAAGAATGATCGTCCTCATCGTACGACTATATTCAGGTGGCACAGAGAATCCCAAATAGGCAATTTCATTCTGCAGGATGCTGAGAGGGAAGGAAGACTGCGAACGTCAGTAACAGAGAAAACCATTACTGTTGTGAGAGAGGAAAATGCTTGACAAAGACCTAAGAGTGACATACCAACAGATAGAGGAGACCTTACCCTTCATGCACCAGCAGTTAATTCAATTCTGCATGACCATTTAGGAGACTTTGTTCTCTCTGGATAGGGCATAGTCTGACGGAAGAGCTGAATGCTCGTCGTACGACTTGGTGCCGAAAGATGCTGAAAATGTGTTGAGGGGCAATGTCGGTATGTGGACACCATTGTGACAGGTAACGAGACTTGGTACCTCCACCATGACAACGCTCCAGCTCACCGCACCAAAGCCTGCACCGAGTTTTTGACCACTACTGGACTGAAACTTATTGAGCAACCCTCCTTACAGTCCAGATCTTGCTCCCTGTGACTTTTCACTGTTTCCGAATGTGAAAATCAGGCTAAAAGGAAAACAGTTTTCTAACGATGAGGACCGTTTGAAGGCTTGGAACAACGAGTTTGCCGCACTCCCGGGTGAAACTTGGCTGAGCTGGTTTAACATCTGGTTTTGGCGGATGGATAAGTGCACTGAATGTTGAGGAAATTATTTTGAACGACGTCAATAAATAAAGCTGTATTGCAAAACTTTTATAGTACCCTTTTAGAAATCAAAATAACTCTGCACGTACCAGTATACCTGTACGATACTCTACGATCTTCTGTATCTTCTATACTGTTCAGTATTTCTTGGAATACTTACGTACTGCATAGTCCTTCAAAAGTCAGTTTGATCAAATATTGAACATATTCTACCTGAAGATAGCTAACCATATATTTCAGCGTCCAAGAGGCAATCTAGTGGTTAAGTTAGTGTCCCATAGATGGTGCTCGAGCCAACTATATGGCCATATATTCCTATATGATTGACTAAAGCTCTATGACACATTAACCTTCTTAAAGTAGATTTATAATTATTTCGGGGAATACTTATGGCAAATTCTCATGGATGACATCAAGACCTCATTTTATCTCAGCTGGTTTTTGGGCGCCGCATGATTGGCCACCTTCAGGTTAATCATCGTATTAAGTCATATACTCAAAAATGAGTATCAATAAGGAAATCAATACAAAGGTAGGCAACTTCGACATCGTACCTAATTTCTTATCGCGGAGTTTCTTTTGGTTATAGGGAAATAGGCTTTCAAGATTTTGTTAAAAATATTTATAAATACTTCAAAGTTGCAGCTAGAAATAACGGCAACTCGGATAAGCCACATTGGCAACAATGCTTCCAGTGTACTGTACTATAAAGACTATATAGTACTTTTCAGAAAGGTCGCCCCTACTTATTTTTTGAATAGATCAAGAATATTGAATTTACTATATTTTAGCAAAAATGAACTGCTGAAAATGCCAAAATGTGACCTGTAGGGGTATTACGTGTCTCAAGAAGTGACCATTATGTCGTTTTTTTGACATTGTATAGGTTTTTGTGACATTATGTAGGTTTTCCTACAAGATGTCAACTTAGCACTAACTGTCTTAACTTCATGTTTACTCGTTCCGTAGCTGCACATGTTGCCTAAACGTCATCATGCATCAACTATCAATGTTTCGCCCTGATGTGATGAAACAAACATCTTCTGCCTCTTATTACTGGAGGTCTAAGCTGTAAGTTGTATACTATAGATGGAAGAAAACGGCAGTGTATAGGTGCATGGTGAGGATTTCTGTGTTGATGATAATTTGCGTCGGGCATCTGACAATACCTGCTATCTGACATTTTTACCCAATTTGAGGTATATGCACATTTTTCTTCGTCTACCTACAGCGCACATTGTGATAGAGTCCGCTAATTGCAGAAAAATTGAGTATCTGAATCATTCAGCCAAAACAATACCTACCGCTGGCAACACGTCTGTCAACGAGCGGCAATTCCAGCTATCTGACAATTACGCGTGCTATTTTTCTTAACCTTGCAGTGAAACACGACGTTGTGATTTCTCAGAAATATCTCACAAAAGGACACACCTAAATGGAATGTGACCCTGTACACAGTTGCATTTAAAGGAAACTGAGAAATAGAGTTATCGAATTACCAAATTACTATGTTAAGTCGTCAAAAGAAGCTAGCACAAAACCAGAGCCATATGAGGTGATCCAACTGAGTTACGACTTCTTCAAGGACTACTCTCGAACAGAGGTGCAGCGATACTGAACAATTAGACCAGGCAGGGACAATGTAGTAACTTACATCAAAGTACTACGGTATAATCCCGATGGAAAAATTGAAGTGAAACTAGACTTCAGTGTACAGCCTCAGGAGTTGCTTATGAGACCAAAACAGCTACCCGTCATTTCAGATTATAAGTGTTATATCTAAGGACTGTCACATGTTTTATGACAATTTTCCATATCTCAAGGAAAGAAGCTGAACGTTCATTTAAGGTGTAACTGAGAATACATGCTATCATCTTTTTGATTTGTAAAAGCATTAAACTTTTAATTTGATATAATGAATAACAGTTTTTCTAACACGAATCTCACTGAATCCATCTATGCATCATAGTTCAATATCTGCTAACTGCAAAGAAATTTAGCAGAGATATCGGCTATCTGCACTAATTTTGTCAATTAGAGCTTCAATTTAGATAAAAACGCATTAAATATTTGTTAAACGTCATTTATTATTTTGTGACCAAAGTTGTAGAGTTGTAGTATAAAATCGATACGGTTTTTTTAGTTCCCTGTAAAATTACGGTTCCTGTATATAGCAGGTATGTCCGACGATTGGTCTCTTATCTCTAAGAATTAGTTTCGCATCTGCTTTTTCTTATTCAACCTCGAAATGACATATGCAAATTTGCCGAAATACAAAAAAGAGTGCGATAAGAAAGGAAAGTTCCTTGTTGATGAAGTACGAGTATATTAAACCCTACAGGTGAGAAAATATGGTACTAAGAGAAATATTTATGAAACGTAAAAAAGTTATTACATTTCACATTGATTTTCATTTCTTGTCAATTAAATTTTATAGAAATTAAGGCTGTGCGAAAACGTTTTGTATGAGATGCGACAATTCCAATTTTCTATGGTGTGGCTTAATTACACACACCGCGGGTGCGGTGCTGATTTCCCGTAATGCTCCTAAAATTTTTTGAAAATGCAAGGAAACGAAGAAAATTGTAATGTATACTAAGTGACATATAAATCCGAACACCCAGTTTAAATGGTTTTATTTTAATAAAATTTTGTATGAGTACTTAATGAAGCATAATAAGTAAATGATAAAAATTTCAAAATGATTGCACTGCTTTAAAGCCCTTTGACCTTTAATAATGTGTGAATCCACCCTGATGTGCTACGCATTCTCCAACGCGCCTAGGCATGCTTCTGATCAGGTGGTCAATGTCCTCCTGTGGTATCTCATTCCAGGCAACCACCAACTCCTCTCGAAGTGCTTCTAGAGTCTGAGGAGGACGTTGCAAATTGAGCAATCTCCTACCCATCATATCCCACACGTGCTCAATTGGGGATAAGTCGGGAGATCGTGGTGGCCATGGTAACAATGTGACATCATTATGTTGAAAGAAGTCTATTGTGACTCTTGCAACATGTGGTCGGGCATTATCTTGTTGGAAAGTTGGATCTGCCAGGGTGTCAAGATAGGGTAAAAGATGGGGTTCTAGAACTTCGTGGATATAACGCTGCGCGTTCATGTTACCTCTGATGAAGATTAAAGGTGACCTGGAACCACAAGCTATAGCACCCCAAACCATAACTCCAACAGTGTGATGAACATGTCTTTCAACCAAAAACTGTGGATTCCTCCTTTCACCACGTCGCCTTCTAACCCTGGCACGACCACAAAATCGAGACTCGTCACTAAAGACAATACTGTTCCATTCCTGATCCCAGAGTGACCGTTATCTGCACCACTCAAGGCGATTACGTCGGTGTTCTCGAGTTAAAGGGAGGACCCAGTGTGGCCGGTATGAAAACAAGCCAAAACTTCTCATTCGTCGGTAAACACTTCGCATGCCAATAGGTCTTCCGTGTCCTGCAAACCATTCATTTGCAGTGGACCTGGTAGTGGAGAAACGTTCCCTTAAGGCCAATAATCTTAGGCGGCGATCTTCACGGTCTGTTGTTCTACGGCGGCGTTCAGTGCCCCTTGCTCTTTGCGTACGGCCTTCGGGAAGCCATGCCTGACAACACCTAACCACAGTGTCTACACTTCTGTGCACTCTAACTGCAATTGCCCGAAAAGAAAGTCCAGCTTCCCGAAGTCCCACTATACGGCCCCTATCAAACTCACTAAGTTGACGAAATCGTACAGTTCTCCGTACTCTAGGCATCGTAACCGATCGTAAAGGATGTCAAGAACCAAAACCCGCCAACGTTGATTCTTTACTGCGGCTGAAATATTTATTTTTAGAGCGTTAGTGAATTAAAAAAAAGCAGTATAAAGACCGGAATGTCCAACTGATAAGGCTGAAAATTTTTTCACTTGTTATTTACTGTAAGATAAATACATTCACCAACTTTTATTAAAATAAAACCATTTAAACTGGGTGTTCGGATTTATGTGTCACTTAGTATAAAATAACCCATCTAGCCCAGCTAATAGATATATTTCACGGGCAGCATATTCAGTAATAGTTTTCTCACATAGCAAATATCACTGATTTTATACACATGCAGACCAGTACACACAATCATCCAGATGTAATCTTGCTACTCGGCTACTCAACCACACATATTCTAGAGTATACTCTACACCTCTCTCTTCTGCAACTAACAAAGCATGGAACTGCATGCGATGTCGTTAAATCATTCTTCCTTAGGACCTATCTAGGCAGCAGGTTGACATATGGTCGGTTTTTTAGACGTTCTATAGGTGTGTTCAGAAATAACCCTGCCGGCGCCATCTTTTAGCATTTTTCTAATGTGAGAGGTACTGTGATACCTTTTTTCAATACCCTATAAAATAAAATCACTACCTTTCAAAATGACGGACACGACATCGCTTACAACATGCGATAAAATATGAGAAATTCGGCTTAAAAAAAAATTGGCAGACTTTGGAAACTTCTTTAAATGGAATGTTACATATTTTGTTACATGTTCTTAGAGAAGGACCTACTATACGGTTTTAATGACTGGTTGTTCAATTACAGGCGACTCAATGTACAATAAAATTATCCATATTGGAAGTTAGTAATACCTATATTCTAGGATTTTAGACTACTCATAAGAGACTTGAAAGTGTGGTAGTGTCACACGACCCCAATTTTGTTTAGAAAAATGTTCTAAGGTAGCACTTTCCAACTTCCACTTTTACGCTAAATTATAGTAATCATGCACAGATCTCCTTACCTCGAATCTCCGCTTGCTATCTTGACCTATTTTTTTTTTTAAATTTATTCTACTGCTGATAAAACTTACTCACCTCATTTCTCTAAATTATAAACATGGTCTACGCCGGTCCTTTTAAAACAATTTTGATATCATAGGTGGATTTATATAATACTGCTATTTAGTAGGTACTGAAGTATAATATGAATATTTCATTGTATTTATATATTTTTGATACTAATTTATTTTTGTTAAGGGTTATGAGGTAACCTTCGCCCTGAGTAAAGACGATTTGTTTATTATGTATCCCTACAGTACCTCAACGATCACTTTAGTGACTTTGAATATATAGTAGGGATTGATGGCCTTATTATTATGTAGGTATGCTTAACACAATATCGGAATGGCGACCCTAAATAGGTTTCACTAGCTATTTCATAGTATAGTTAAGCGCACCACTGCCTTGTGAAAAGGATCAAAGATCTTCTGGTTAAAAAACACAAACAACTGGATCATGAAAGTGTGATTTTGGCATACGTGACGCAAGGCAAATTTGGAAACGTCTCTCCAGGATGTAAAAAAGTATAAGAGTTACACAACGAACATCGGAGTTCCGCAGAATAATAGTCAGTAAGCCTGAAAAGTTACCCTATAGCACTGAATATATCTATGCCTGCAACCCTGTTGCGTTTTCATATAATAAAAGTCCCCTAAGCGAAAAACTCCCTTCCTATTGTCGAAGCGGTCGTATATAAGAGATAAAAAGTTTTTAGCATCAGTCTGGCGCGCCAGTGGTGCATCCTTCTAAAGTAATATTACTGAAGTATTGTCCAATGGGAATATGAATATGTCTTATGGTACAGTCATTTTAATTTCCACGCCTAATGGGGGAAATTCCATCATCATCAGTGCAGTTGTCAGTGAGAACTCATATACACAACAACTGACCGACAGACAGAAAAACCGACGAAACATTTTAAATGACTATTTCCCTCTTAATTTCTACCAATCACAAACGCGCAATTTTTATTAACAAATTGTTTCTAGATGGAAAAATTGTATAACAGCACCTGTCAGCGGTTTTGTCAAGCTTACTCGCAGCAAAACTTAACAGCTGTTGTCACCAAGAATTACAGTACCTTTGATAACAGGTAATTATGGTCTCATAGGACACCAGAAAACGACGCTAGTCAATAAATTTTGTAAGCTATGTGTATGCAGAATAATCTGTTACACATCAGATAGTCTTGTCAAATACCTTTCGGGCATCTAGTTTTTGCTGTGAAAAAATTCGAAGAAACACAATGCAAAGTAATATTTTTTGACAAAATACATTCGTGAAGGTGCAACCAACACTCATGCTTGTTGTTAAAATATTACTTGGCAACGTGTTTTTTTAATTTTTTTTCCATTAGATGCCCTTATGATATTATTTATATTAATACATCCAACAAATCGTGTGACACTGCTCGCCAGCAGAAGATCAAGGCCCACAGAACCTACTTACAAAACCCCACTGTAGAGAACAGACAAGCCGACGTCGAGTCCAGAAATAAATATAACGAAGCGGTTCGCAATGCCAAAACCCAGCATGATATAAAAGTTAGGCACAGGGTAATGTCGCAGCGCAATGGCAGTCGGTCTTTCTGGACGCTGGCCAAGCAGATTGAAAAGAACTTCTCACACAGTAGCCTTCCACCAGTTACGTGTCAGGATGGAACTATTGTATTCGACTCAAAGGCCAAGGCGGAAGTGCTAGCCAAGATCTTTGCTGCCAACTCCACCATGGACGTCCCCACCAACGCCCAAGTGCCGTCAATTCAAAGGGTTCCCCACACTATGCGGGAGGTAACATTCAGGCATAAGACCGTAAGACGAGTGCTCTTGTCGCTCGACATCAACAAAGCTTCTGGTCCGGACTTGATTCCTGCCATTGTACTGAAGAGATGTGCAGCTGAGCTTGCTCCAGTTCTTTCGCGTCTCTTCCAGATATCTTATGAATCCGGCACCTTCCCAGAAAACTGGAAATTTGCTCATGTATAGCCCATCCCAAAAAAAGGATCTAAAACCGACCCTTATAACTACAGGCCTATAGCTCTACTTTCTGTTATAAGTAAAGTGATGGAGAGGTGCATAAATCGCGAGCTTCTGGACTACCTCGAACGTCACAGCTTGATTAGCGACAGGCAGTACGGTTTCCGGCACCAACGATCCACAGGGGACCTCCTAGCTTACGTCACGCAACTGTGGAGTGAACTCATCCAGTCTCATGGTGAGGATCATGTCGTTGCTCTTGACATCACGAAAGCGTTCGATCAGCTGTGGCACGCTGCCCTCTTGAGCAAACTTCCATCCTACGGCCTCCCAGAAAAGCTTTGCAGATGGGTGGCTGACTTTATCTCTGGCCGCAAGATATCCGTCGTAATTGACGGATTCTCCTCTTCATCCCACAACGTCAACGCGGGTGTTCCCCAGGGATCGGTCTTGGCTCCAACACTGTTTCTCTTACATATCAACGACCTCCTCTCCTGCACAATCAACCCAATCCACAGCTTCGCTGATGACAGCACTCTACATGCAGGAATTCAGAGTGACAAGCCGATCTCTGCCGCTGAGCTGGAAAAAAGAAGACTAGCGACGACTTCTTCTCTGACAAGAGACCTGGAGGCTATCACTGCTTGGGGACGCAACAATCTTGTACAGTTCAATGCTTCCAAAACACAGTACTGTACTTTGACGAACAAAAAGCGTCCTAGCGCTCATACAGTTTCGATGGACGGTCGAGTTCTATCAAAGAGCCATTCATTTCGGCTGGTCGGAGTCCAGATCACCGAGGACCTGATCTGGCACGAACACATCTCTTCAATAGCTGCAGCTGCTGGGAAAAAGCTAGGCTATTTGTTTAGGGCTAGGAAGTACTTTTCTCCGCATGACCTTCTCACTCTATACAAGGCCCAGATAAGGCCTAGCCTCGAGTATTGCTCACACATTTGGGGTGCTGCCGCCCCGACTACATTGTCCATGCTCGATGCTGTCCAGAGGAGGGCGGTCCGACTGATCGATGACTCTTCTCTAACAGACAGTCTCGGGACTCTTTCGCACCGGCGGGCCGTCGGCGATCTAGCTCTTTTCTACCGCTACACCAACGGGCTTTGCTCCTCAGAGCTCTCTTCCATGATGCCGCCGCGCGATGTGCCTGCCAGACAGACCCGTCTGACTTCGGCGTCCCATCCTAACCGTGTCAAACTTCGTACATCCAGAACTGGCCGATACGACCGCTCCTTTGTCCCGAGGGTGTCTAGATTGTGGAACAATCTGCGGGAGGAAGCTTTTCTCAGTTCTACTAACCTTAGGCAGTTCAAAAATCGTATTAACAAAATTTCTTTGGGATCATCATAGCAGCCGCGGTGTTCCGGCATTTAGGCTTCTGCCTGCGCGGCTGTTTCGATATAAAAAAAAAAAAAATAAACCTACCATTATCAAATTGGATAGTTTTGAGGATCACAATACTCATTTTGCTTATACACGTTGACATATGGAAAAGAATGTCAGATTATTTTGTTTTTCTCAATTGTAGGTCTATTTATAGTGCACGAGTCATCTTATACAAACTCGTTTACATATAGTGATCGAACAAACACTATTTGCCTGGCCGCAAACGATCTTTCAAATTACACTGATGTTTTTTGTTTTGCAAAAAAAGTATTCAGACTCGGGAAATACTGAGAACCTAACTCTTTTGAGTTCTCTTACCTAACGGCTTATATGTCTTCTCGAAACTGGAGGGATATCTTTAATTGCCCATAGTATTGTAAAATCTTGCCAAGACAAAAAGAAAGGTATGTTCTGAATCGTATTTATGTGCGTTCCTTCTCTGTGTCCATAAGCAATCGGATACGAAACGTTGTTTCATGCATTTTAGTAATCATTAGTAAGGTATAAATCTCATCACTGGAAACATACGACGAAAACTAAGCACGCGAAGACAGCTACTGTAAAGGTCTCGATACTGCAGTGTGCTGACCCTGCCACCTTCGCGTAGTTCGCTGAGCGCGGTACTACCGATCCCTACGCCGGCGCCGGTTGGAGGAAAGTACAGTTTCCCGATATCTCTGAGGGATAGACCGATAGACTTGTAGTATGGTACACACTGTATACATACTGCTATTGGAAACTGTCACCAAAGTTGAGTATTGCAAGTACTGCAGGTTACCGAAAGTGCTGCAGTAAGCAGAGGAATGACCACTATACTTTGCAATACCTAGCAAGTAAGTTAACAAACAGAACAAAGTTAACCTTAAGCGAATTAATGTGAGTATGAGAGTAGAAGCCCAAGTTTTCAAATTTATCACAGTCACCCACCACATAAGCGTCTCGCATCTCACGTGAGTACTAAGTACTCACCACGGTACCAGACTTGTAGCTGGTACCACGGTGAGTTCACTACTCTTCTGACAGACGAGATGCATATGTGAGTGGGCGACATTAAATTTGACCGTTTCGTTGATGGCAGGAAACTGTAGTTTCTTGCTAACAATATGTTGGTCGATAGTACCATGTTTATCGAAGCCCTCATAGGTGACAGTTTCATCTCTTAGCCCAAAAAATATGTACCGAGATAATGATCAGCTTAGATACCCTAATGATCTGAAGATGTGTCTTAAAATGTACTGAGCTATACTATACAACTGCCTGGTTTGTAATTTGTAGTATGGCGGTATAATATAATTATAAAAATCTGGGGCCATAATTAATTTCAATACACTGAGGTCCTCATCATTCTGAGTAGTGATCAAATAAGTTTCGTCATTTTCTGGGACATGGGAGTTTAGTCGATTTTCACTATCACACAGAAATAACGACCATTCGCAATTTAGGAGAGTCTTACAGCTCAGTTACGAAATGCCGGTGACAACACTTTCAAGTTCATCACCTTAGCAAGCTAAACAGACATTTTGAAACTCAAAGGAAATCTTAACTACTAGCCTGTATGTGGCGAGGATGGGATTCGAAGCTGGACACTCCTTTACTTTGGTTGGCTGCTCTAACGTGATGGCATCCCCTCTGGTGTCCAACCGGCAGATATCGAGGCAACCACAATAGAAAACGAAGGTGTACTTAACTACACAATCGAACTGTGCAGCTCTGTTCGAAAATTATAACATACCGTAGTATACCAAAGGGCGGCTCGCTGAATATAAATAGCAGGATTAGCTGACGCAGCCTGCCGCGAAGCAGCATCCTCTCTGCTCAGCAGGACTGGTTAATATTTCAAGGCGGATGAGCGCCACTGGGTGAAACTGCTGGAGGAACATTGAAAAGCGGGAAAAGAACTATTATAAGTGCATAGCTTTTTCATAATGCATTGAGGGAATTTCTTTAAGAGCCCCTTAGAACGTGGAAAACTGGTTGCCGGTGGTCAGATGAATTCCATAAGACCGATTTGGTTGTCGTAATGCCGCGAAATTGATTACATAGCTTCAACAATTTTGCTACCCTATAATGGAGTTGAGAGGAGATTATTAATACTAGTTACGAACTAGGAAAATTGTTAGCGTTTCGCGCTCGACATTCTAGAAACAAACTAGTGATCAGGGTAGCCATATTTAAATGATAGAAGGTGAATCAGAAGTCTGTAGAGCTGGTATTCTAGCAAATATAGAAAGCATCATAGAAAGGAATCCCTACGATTATAAAGGCGGAAGTACGTTTTCACGCCAAACCGTCTGCACCGATTTTCAACGAGTTTAGTATCGACACCATAGACAGACATAGACTGCTATGGATGCGAAAATAAAATTTGAAGGTGTTAATATTGGTAAATATGGGAAACAAAAAAAGCTATGGATACAAACTTTTTTATATTTGGTTTTTTGACGCAAGGTCAATGAGCACTTACCAGGAATTTTGGAAACCCGCTTCTCAGAGGATGAACCGAGAGTTATACTTTAGAAGTTACTTGTTTAAACACTAAAATACCGGACTTAGTTACAAGGTTGTATTGAGAAAGGGTAAGTGTGAAAACGAAAAGGTAGGCAGATTGCTAATCAGGAAATCTCGGAAACTGTTTAACTCATGGACAGGAAACTTAGGAGGAAGGTAGCTTATGGATATAACATGTCAACTAAGAATTTTATGATATTGTCGCGACTGTGACGTGGGCAAGTTTGCTCTAGGTTGAGCAGACTCGCTTGTATGGAGGAGGCTCAAATGATAACACAAAAAATAAAATATCAGTGTATTAACAAAACGCCGCGCAAATACAAGTACAGTAAAATCAAATCGTTAGAACACCCACCGTGCGGCGATTAATACACCTTTGCCGACGATGTTCACATTTGTCAGCGGATACGGCTCAGGGTGTCTATCGACATATATGGCGCCTATGTGGCGCGTACAAGGCGCTACAGGGTGACCACTCACGGATTGTACCAGTGGCCCAACTACTGTGGAATGGGATATTTTTTCTGCCGTAAAAGGTAGCCCATCTACTATTCCGTATCACATTATATCTATGTGTTAAATTTTATTATAGCAAGCATACACAAACACACACAGAATATCTAAAGAAAGTGAACAAACAATACGCTGTATTGGTCTAGACCAACAGTAAAAGGCTTGTCTGTTTTTTGTCGTTGCAACCTTATTGATCTGTGGTTAGATATATTAGTAAAAATATCACTAAATACAGTGTCAGTAACAATTGCAAGCGTACGAACTCGCGTTTAATAGATAGTACACAATATCGCTGCGCAGGCACAACGTGCTAGGGAAGAGATCACCTGTATGAAACTGAAAGGGGCATGTCACAGATGATCGAAAGTTGCGGTAATAATGAAAACCTAGGATTTGAACTTATCTAAATGACTTACTAAATTTGGCTCCACTACCGTGTGAAATAAGCCAATATGTTCCTAGTTGATTTGGAATTCAAAACTTCCCCATTACTGATAGGAGAGTCATAGGTCTGTAGTTGCTTGGACCACACTTTGATCATTTTTTGGGGCAGACCGAACAGAGGCCAGTTCTCAAACATCCATGCTCGATGCTATTCTGGGGAGGCATATTTGACTGATCGATGAGTCCTGTCTACCAGACCGCCTCAGAACCATTTCGCACCCACAGACCGTCGGCTATCTAGCTCTCTTCTACCGCTATATCACCGGGCTTTGCTTCTCAGAGCTCTCCTCCATGATGCCCCTCCCCCTGTTTGGGGTGCTGCCGCCCCAGCTGCATTATCCATGCTCGATGCTGATCAGAGGAGGGATGTCCGTCTGATCGATTACTGTTCTTTGGACAATCTAGGGGCCCTTTCAAACTGAGGCGTACTACGCCGATACGACCACTCCTTTATCCTTAGGGTATCGAACTTGTGGATCAATCTACCGGAGGAGGCTTTTTCCAGTTTTACTAACGTTAGGCAGATCAGATAAATAAATTTTATTTGAGCTACTTATAGCAGTCGCGGTGCCTTCGTATTTAGGCTTCTGTGTAGGCGGCAGCTTTGGTATAAAAACATCTAAGGTAATAATAATGTCAAAGCATCTGGAAGAAGTAAGTTAGCATGGAAACAGTTGTGAAGCACACCTGTTAAATACTACTATGGGAGTCATGCCTTGCAATCCCAGAATCTACCTAATAGGGTTAGGTGTGAAAAGTACTTCCCTCGTAGCATAAAGAGTCCTTGGTATAGGAGGAATTTGTGAAGTTTTCAATTTAGCGTAGTCCACATACTAGACAGGGTCAACAAAAATTCAGCTACATTTCTTTCAAAACTATGCAACAATCTCACTACTATTTAAAGGAAGACACTATCCTTTAAATATTATGCTATCTATGTGTTCGGCGTTCAGATTCAATTTTTGGAGTGGACAGAATCGTAAAAGTTGTAAAATTAAATTTGTGTAAAAGCGATGCTAATTTGCATCTGAATAGCTCGAATGCAGCAGTTCTATTGTAAACTCAATCCATTTCAATGGAACGCAAAAAAGTGTTTGTTAGATACGTTCTGTTGATGCTTTCAGAGGAAAATGTGCGTCATCATCACGACTCAGTTGATTTGTAAATGCATGTGTTTCTGTTTTTCAGCTTCATCCGTTTTATCACTCCTCCGGAAAGTGCCTGCATAAACACATCTACAATCGGTTTTCCGGCCGAATTTCCTTTTGTTTCCGATCCGTTTTTCACCGACCGACGCGACGGGCACGCGAAAATTTTACCTAACAGTGTATACGTTATCCAGGAATTTCCGATACATTGTACATTTGATGGATTGATATCTGGCACTGCGCGAATGAGATTTTTTGTGTTTTGGTTGATAACACCGCTTTTGATTGTAACTTGCATTGCTACTGCAGAAGGTGACACGCCATTAACTCATTGGTTTATGATTACGCCATCATCAACATGATGACCTGTATTTTAGACCAGTAAATATGGGATATATCCATAGTTTTATTTAAGGAAAAGTTATGGATTTATCTTTTTACTTTTATTTCAAAGTACCATGTTGCTTGTTTTATAGGAAATAAGGTTCAAATTACCCCCATTTGGCAGCCAAGAACAAACCTTCAGATTCCGCCGTACCCCCATTTATTTCCACGAAGACAGACACCACTAGTCACTTATTTTTTGAGAAACAGAGAAACTCTAAAAATGTATAATCATAAAAGATTCATTATTTTTTATGAAAAACTACGTAAGGACTGATATTACAAATGACTCGCAGAGTATATTCCTCAATTTGAAGTTAAAGATATAAATCACATAAAATACGGAGTGGCAGGTATGATTATTTAGGAGATTCTTTACGCGGTTTGTGAACCTAATCCTCTGGTGGATAGTGGAGGGAAATTAATTTTTTCGGTCGCAATCTTTACCGATGACAATGATACGACAGCCTTCGTCCTAGGCTAGGATCAAAAAATCATTGTAATGGACTTTTTAGCATTCGTGGCAAGATTGTATGATTTTAAAAATTGATAGAGCCTTCCAATATCAGAGTTTAAATTAGTTTGAGCATCGTGGAAATTACCTATAACAAAGTAGTGAAGGAGCTGCGTATCATCGGCAAAGGATTGTATCTCCGAGTTATTGGTATTTCTTGGCACGTCAGCAATATATTACAGAAAAAGTAGCGGTCCAAGGACCAATCCGCAGGGCGACGTAATTTTCGGAAAATTTTATGTTTTGGATATGCTTAAGAACGATTTTATATGTTTCTTCTCAAAAATTGGGGTTGATTTTATTGAAAGCTTTAGGTACATACACACAGCGTTTTGTCTAAAGCTATGAGGATATTATCACATATGTAAAGGATAGGTAGTGCTGTGTTGCTTTCGGAAACCTGATTGGTTTGTCGGCAATATATATGTTTTCCTGGATATATTTTAAAACTAGGTACTGAGCCGCTTTTCTAAAAATTTTGAAATAATTGACAATAGGCTAATAGGTCGCAAATCATCTGGATTATTGGATTTAGAACAGAAACTACAATGGTTTTTCTGCATGCACCCAGGCGGTGAACTGTCATAATATGTTGATTAATAGTGTTAGGGTCATAAAGATGGTCAGGTGTAGTTGTTTCTCCTAATGACTGCACTTTCATGCTTTTTAGCTCTGATCACAGCTTCTTAGAATCCGTTTGCTGATTTTGAAAATTTAAATATGTTTTAGCTCTCATAGTTAAAAAAATAAATGAGTCGATAGCACTATATATTTGCGTTTACATTGGAATATTCAGTAGAGGTACTGTGATGCCTCAACAGATTAGGGATTATGGTTCACTCGCACAGTTCATCCAGAGCAGTCTATTGAGGAATTGGAAATGCACTATTCAACTTCAAATATATTTATAAGATGTAATTTCTGTGCAGCAGATTTGCCGTCATATATTCTTTTCTGTTCATTGTTTTCCAAATAGGATTACTATTTGTTGATTTTGAAAACCTGTGTGATGATATTGGAGACAATCCTCTTATATTTGTAGTGTCTGAGAAGTACATCCGCTTATATATCACATTCCTTTCAACAGCTTCATTTCTTCAATCTATGAGTATTCTTCCTCCCATTTTCATCAATTCACGTCGAAAATTGACGAGCCGCGCGGGCGATAAGTGCCCCCTTCAAAAAAAGTTGAAATTGGTTTAGCGGGACTCTCTGAAATCGGGGTTGCAATTCAGTGGAAGTAGAAAAATTGCTCTACACTCAACATGGGCGTGTGGTTGTGAAGAGTTCAGAGCTACTTCATTTCTCAAACAAAAAGAAAAAAATAATAGTCAAGTGGAACAATGGCTGCGTTTGCCATTATATGAACTTAGGACTAGATTAGATCAGGTAAAAGTCGTGAAACTGACCTCAGCTGCTAGTCAACGACAATGTTGTCCGACGATTGATAAATACCAAGCCGTATAAACTTGTGTAATGTTTTGTGTACAAAGCAGATCGTGTACGCAAGTTCCTAGTGATAGTATCAATTATCGGTTAAGATTACCTATCTAAAGGAGCGCTTACACGGGCAAGTTCTTGAGCAATTATTGCTCAGTAACACATATGGATCTATGTAGATCAATAATTGATAGAGCGATCGGTAACAATTTCAATAAAATGCGGAAATTGTTCGGCAAAATTTTTTGTTAATTGCTTCATATATTCCATTTTGCTCAATGTCGCCGACGCGAATTGCGGAATATCCACTGGACATGGAAATTTAAGTTAGTTCCTTTTTCCTATCTCACTTGCACGTATTTATTCTGCGGTACTACGTCTCGCTTCCGTGGTTGATTAAACATAATGGCGTCGTCGTCTTCGTGGAAAAATGAAAAGTTTATTAACTTTATTGATGCAGCTCACTTGCATGGCTTGTTTGTGGGATAACAAGAGTCCTGATTTTTAGAATCACTTGCTTAAAAAGATGAATGGGCTTCTATAGACCTGAAGTTTGAAGTATCTCATGATGAAGCGGTAAAAAAATAATAAAAATGTACGCTCATACTTCAACAGCGAAGAAAAGAAATTATAGAAGAAGCAAAAAGCGGCAGTGGCGCTTTTCAAGGTAGCAATTGGTTCGCTTTCAAAAGTATGACTTTTTAAAAGGCGCGGTTGAAGCTGATTCAAGACTAGAAACGGAAACACAATTAGAGGTAAGTATTCTATTTTAATGAAAAAATTACGACTCAATATAATGCATGCGCTACAAGCCGCCGCTGCAAGAGACACTTTGTCCATATCGAGCCTTTTTAAAAAAAAGCGATCTCGAGGCGTCGATCTTATAACTGGCGCAGTCAATCCAGTAGGATCAGAAATACGCGACCCGGGAAAGACTTTCGCTTATCCTTGTAATAAAATTCGGCATCGAACAGACGTTCGCACTCTTGGTCTCCGTTTTAGGAATTTCACACCGATGACCAAATAATAATTCAATTTTGATGTCTACTATCTTCTAAAATGGCGCGGCTATACACAGTAAACTACCAGTTTCTGAAAAATGCGACAAAGCACTTATATGGATAACTGGAAACGTTTTCTCCTCAAAATCATATCATTTATCGTAACAAGTTATATTTCTTCAAATACCACATATCATTTATCGTAACAAGTTATATTTCTTCAAATACCACATACATACATACATACATGCAGATATTATTATTCATTTACAGATTCCTGCATATAACGGTTGGACTTCAGGATAGCATAACTATACGTAACCTCGACAATAATCCAGGTCTACTTCCCGTGTAAATTGGTGAAGCAAAAGTAAAAGACTATGACTTTTCACTCATTCATTATTTTGATATGAATCTCATCATTTCTGAATTTTAAAAATTATCGATTTCCTCCTCACGTATAGCAGAAATCATTTCTTCAAATTTAAATGTCACTACATATTTGTCCAATTATTTCAGAACATTAAAATTTGTTCAGGGATAGGTAGAACAAAAGTTACATAATATATTTCCCCATACAGAGCGAGGAAAAAGAACATATTAAATGGCATTGAGTCGATATTCAAATCCATAACTCGAAACCTTGATGCCAATGATGGCGACCGTTTCGAAAATCTAATTCGAGAACTTCAAAATAATCAAAGAGAATTGACTAACGGTGTCACACAGAATAATGCCCTGTCAGTGTCTCTTATTGATAAGTTCAATAAAACTGTTCAGCAAGTCTGCCATCATGAAAAATTGCTGAATAATAGAATTAATACCATATATGCAATTTTTCGTCGTACTACAATCGATTCAGACCAGCTTAAATTCATAGTAGACACAGTATCTCAAATTATGAACAGCTACGAAGTAACTCTGTTAATATTACAAGACGTTGAAAATTCAATAATTTTTGCACGTCTTGGAACAATTGACTCTAGCATTATTACAACCGAAGAAATTTTTGGAGAACTGAAACTATTGAGATCAAGATTAGGCCAAGAAAAATTTGCGATCCCAGTTTTACTAGATATCATACCAACTTTTGAAAAAATAATCAAAATCTCCAGTTATTCTGTGGGCAACAAAATTACATTGGTTTTATCAGTCCCAATCTCATACTATGAGTCATTTAATTTATATCGTCTCTTCCCAATCTTGATATATGTTGGCGGTCAATTTATCATTCCAAAAGAGTCGTATTTGGCAGAAAATGAATTGCACTTTGCACTTTTCGGCGACATTTGTACTGAAATTACTCCTAAAAAGATGCTCTGCGAGAAGACCAACTTGTAAGACATCAATGATCCGTTACCCTGTGAACTTGAACTATGCAATGGAAAAAACGCCCCTGCATGTGATCGAACTCAACTGATAATCAATCAGCCAAGTATCGAACGAATCCAACGGACTAATCAATGGGTATTGATACTGCCACTACCAGAAGTTATCAAAATGAAATGCCGCGAAGAAATGCAAATGAAAATATTGACGGGTACTTACCTACTTCATATTCCTGTCAACTGTCAAGACGAAATTAATCATCAAATCATCAAAAATGAACTCGAAACATTTGTCGCGGGCCAACCTATAGTATTCCCGGATTTAAACCTGGACACTAAAAGCCACATCACAGAAACAAATTTCAATCTGCATCTAGAAAAAATTAAGCTGGACGAATTAAGTAAAATCAAGACAAGCATTATCAACAACAAACCCAACTTCAAGAAACCTGCTGACTTTTTTATGCCCAGTGCCTGGACACTGATAATATATGGATGTATATTACTCTTGGGTATCTACGCATTCTGGAAAACCATCTTGAAGAGGAGGAAGCTCAGAAATAGAAGTATTCAGCAACCAGAAGTCGAACTTCATCCTATTCAACTTCCGTGAAGAATTGTTCCCCAAAGTTGAATCTCAGGGGGGGAGGAATTATAAGAGCCGTTCCTGCTGATATGCCAGGAATACTGCCGACGATGCTACTAATTTCCTAGAAGGCCTAGAGTTTACTTTATTGTTCTCAACACATTTTATTATCAGTCAGATTTAAGCCTTTGTACTGTTAACATCATAATAACACTGTAATAATTTTGTAAACGTACATTTTTGAGTTTTTATATTTTCTAAAATAAAAAAAGCGATTTCGAGGCATCGATCTTATAACTCATGGGTTTTCAACTGAATTGGTCGTATATGAATGTAGTGGCTAATTCCTTGGAGTTGCTCCATATCGCTCAATATTGTTGTAGAACATTTTTGGGAAATTGATGCTTGTTACCGTTGCCCTAAAATTGCTTGACATTTTGTTCAATCACAATGAACCACTATTGCTCCCAATTGAGCAATGTTTATTGCCCGTGTAGATGCGCTTTAAGTAAAGCCACTCTAAAAAAACACAGAAATAAGACACAAGGTTCTCCACAAACTGCGTAATTTGAGTACCATGCTGTCTAGTATTACTTTCAAATCTTGTACCATCAAGGTGAGTTATTTTTCACCGTCTCTATCCACATTGTTATCCAAATCGTGATATACGAAGAGGTAAATCTCTAACATCCACACACAGCCTGACAAAAAGACATACAATAACGAAAACACTAGTAGTATTATATTACTAGATAAATATCAGTGAAGTGTCACAACCATATGCGGCGCTTCCAGTCTATCCTATCACATTTTTTGCCCCGCGTGTAACGTTTGCTTGTATTTTTTACTTAACATGTAACAACTGGTGTATAAGCGGGACAAGACACAATAAATATGCTGGCAGGGTGGATGCGACATTGTATCTAAAATACTATGTGGTGACAGTCCCATGTGCTATTCCGGAAGATTTTTTGGGTGGTGATGAGGCATGTGGAAAGCACAAGTGGATCATCTCTCTTGGGTAAAATTATTAGATGACAGGCAGTAATTGGTGTCATTTTTGAGAACTTTCTTCCCACGGACTGCTGATAAAACTAATGCCAGCGGCAAGAGTATGGTTTGAAAATCATATTGTGGTAAGAAGTAATGATTCAATCACAGCAACTTTATATTCAGTTGGAAGGCATGACCGAACGTGTGAATTTGTCACCTATCTACTTAGAACTGGAAAAACTTGATGTGGTTTATGGCCCTTCTGAACGGGAAATACTTTTACTGCATAGTCTGGCTGCAATAGAGAACCCAGCAACACAAGGCAATACTCGTATTTTTAGTATGGCTGACAGGGGTATTATGTATCTTGAAGAGTGACATTATGTCGATTTTTTTACATTATATAGGGTTTTTGAGACCTTGTGTGGATTTTTATATAGAATGTCAACTTGGAACTAGCTGTTGTTTAATTCACGAGCACTCGTTGTGTAGATGTACGTGTTGCATAAACCTCATGATCCTTGAGCTGTCATGGTTTAGCTCTGATGTGATATAACATTGCTTCAGAGATGACATTATTGGAGGCCTAAGCTGTGAATTGTATACTATAATTGGAAGGTAATGGGCGAAATGCCGCTATTGCCAGTGCATGAGTGCTAATAAATACGTAATGATTATAATTCCCTTGGTTTCCTGTCTCGAATACACTTACTTGAGTTTTACGCGTCATCCTGGAAATTACATGTCCAATTTTGCTGAATTTAAAAAATGAAAGAGATGAAAAAGAAATTCCTTGCGTGGTGAAGTATATTAGAACTGACATGTGAAATAGGTTACAGTCAGAAATATTTATAGTCTATTTTGCTATGTCAAGTACAAAATACAAATCAGCGCCTCTATATGTGAGGTACCTACTGCGAAAATGTTTTGGGTGTCATCCCTAATTTTTCTGTGATGTGGCTTATTTACACACAACGCAGGCGCTGTGGTGCTTTCCCGTAGGGCTGCTCAAAGTTTTTGAAAACCCAAAAAAGCGGGGAAATTAATAATTTTCAACTTTGAACATAACCTCTCGTCAGAACCGATAACACAAATTACCCGTATGGTACAGCTAATAGATATACTTCATATCCAGTAATAATTTTCTCACATAGCAAATATCACTGGTTTTATAAACATGCCAAACTACACGATTACCAAACAAGCATCCAGATGCGATCTTCCTACTCTGCTACTCAACCAATTTTTTTGCAACATCTTCTCAGCTTCTCAGAGATATACTCTACAGACTGTCTCGGCATTCTGCAACCAATAGAGCATAGTAGCGACTAGTCTCCATAGATAACACTATAGGTGACGCTCACAGCGTTCATAGCGAGTAAGAGTGGAATGAAGTACTTGCATACTAGGCGTTATTTAGTCAGCAAGACGAATTTTTTCCGGTTTTTCAACATCATAACGTCTTTATTTAAATACAAACAACCAAGAGAGGCATAAACAGCGGCTACTCTTACACTCAACTGCTTAAGTCGGTTGCATTAGATGTTAAAAAAAGATGAAGAAAAAATAATTTGATGGTGACATTGTAAATCTACATAGAAGAGTTTGTTAGCTTATGGCGAGTAGCCTGCCTTTGACTTGCTCACAAAAACTTGGCAAGAACATTTATTTTAAGCTAGTTTCCAAGTGATTATATGGAAAACCACGCTGGAACAAAGCAGAATTGTGTAGGGCGATTTTGATATAGCGTCTTCTGACAGCGCTTTCATGCACTTCATAGTTGAATCGCAATTATCCTTCTAGGTATTCAGATTTCGATGGTATGAGAAATTTGTGAAGTAAAACTAAGTACTTATATTTGGCTAGACTACCCAACTAGCAAAGTAGTGTTATAAGCTTTTGGTAAAAGAACCGTTCAGCCATAAAAGCTCTCTATTGTTGTTGCATGAACACCAAAATGCTGGCTTAACGTTGTGTGGAATGCAAATTTGCTTTCGGCAACATATTTGCTCTAAAGTGAGGTGTTTAAAATATTCTTATAGCATAGTCATACAACACCTTATAGGGCAAATTTTTAACTGTTGCATAAACGTTTATACAACTATTTTATACGGCATATTTGCACGTTAGTCGAAATGGTTGTGTTGTGGCATCCATGGTAACGTTTATAAAACAAACCCGAGCCTTGTTGTTTTGCTGTGCAATTTACTACTTTAGCCAACAAATTGTTCCCAACGGAAGCACTTATACAGCTGTTGAAGGCTGTACATATGCTAAATATATTGGTATACAGCTTCACCATAACCTAACTTTCTGCTGTCATATTTTTATATAATCACAATAAAATTTGCTGCGCAAGTAATTCAATAGCCCTATATCACAGTGTAGAAGTTTATCATATACATGTGTATGAAATTCACAATGGCCGATATGTAAGTAAACAAGATGGCTGTAATGTGTTAGTTATATATTCTTCTTCGTCTATACAATACATAAGAAATAGTTTGGTTGCAATAAAGTAGAATCACGTAAAGGAATAGTTGTAGAGTTGACAAAAACTGAATCTTGCACTGACGCAAATGTCCTATAGCGGCTGCAAGAGGCTTACACTTTTGTTATATAACTGTTACCTGCAGCCCTTATACAACCTCTTAAATGACTGAAGTGCCCCATTAGGTATTCCCATTCCGCTTGTATAGCAGTTCTAAGAGGGTTTTGCCAATGTTCTTACAGTATACAATGCTGTTTAAGGAATACTGTATAATCATTCTTGCAACTCTAATAGGAGTGATAATTGTTAGTTGGGTACCTACCAACCTAAGCCAACCTACTTCCTTATATTTTTCACTGATGTGAACATATCTTCGAAGGGCAAAAATAAAGCGAACGCAGTTATTTTGAATGATTTGAAGCCGGTTTTTCGTCAACTGATCCTCATACTCAACTTGAAGGGCTGTAAAGCGAATATATGTTTTTTACATTAAACTAGCTGTATGGATGCAAAATCTTAACTTGCTGTCGATTTCAACACCCATTATCTTAGCTGTTTGAGTATCTACTCGTACGTTGTAACACTGTGCCATCAATAGTTAATTGGAAAAAGTCTTTAATGTTTCTTCTTTTATGGTCAGGGCAAAACAGTATTACTTGTGTTTTATTTGGATTAACAGCTAGATTATGATCTACAGAAAATGGATGTAACTCATCTAAATCTATTTGCAGAGTGGGTGCTGCATATTGTAAATCTGTGGTGTGAAAGTGATAAATTATTTGCGTGTGTTTGTATTTCTGAATTACCTACAGCTTTATATACGTCAAAAGTGTATATTAAAAAGAGTTACTGGGCCCAAAGTTGAGCCTTGAGGAGCACCTGAAGGCATTATCGTAATATCATAGTATAGGTTATTAATAGTAATAGAAAGAATAATAATAGTAATTTATTGGTACGATTACCCAAAAATTTGTTTGCAGAGGTAAATTATAGTAGAACATAAAAGAGTAAGTTAAAATAACAGCCAATACATAAAATAAGACAAGCATGAAACACAAAGTGGCAATAAAAATTAAAAAAGTTAATAAAACCCAAGTCAAAATTTGGATGAACAATAAATAGAGCTAATTAAACATATTATAAAAGAGATTGAATACAATAAAAACTATGCCAGGCTGAAACAATAAAAGTGAAGGAAGTCTTCGACGTCAAAAACAGCTTCTGATAGTAGGAAACACTACAGTGTTTTATCAAATTGTTCAACATCAAGACATTTTATACTATTTGGAAGTATGTTGTACAATTTTAACCAGTGGTAGCTAAAACGATTTCTAGTTTTGGAAAAGCGAAGACAAGACAAATGGTCTTTGTTTCTGGTGTTGTAATTATAAGTACCTTGGTGAGTTGTATAATTGTGATAGTGAATTTTAACATGCATGAGACAAGCATCGATGAATGAATTCATCCCTGCAAGGATTCCTGTACCTCAAATTTGATATGTACGAGGGATGTCTTTTAAGTTTTGCATATATGCCGCGCGGATCGAACGTCAGTACTGAATCTTAACCTCACTCTTTAGTAAACTTAAATCCAAAGTTTCACAACAATACGTGCAGTGTTCTCACTACAGTGAATTTTTAGGTGTCACCAAGTCATTAGAAAAATGAAACTAACCGAGAACATTTTCGCGCCATAATTTATTACAACTTTCACAGACAATTATCGCAACAACAATGCCTTGCTGAGTTACTGTCTGTTTTCGTCAACGAAGGGCCACATCAGTCGACAATTTCCCGTTGGTATGAATAATTCAAACGTGGACGGGTCTTAGCGATGATTCCAGGGTTAGTGCACCAAAAACGGCAGTCACCCAGGAAAACGTCGATGCTGTGCGCAAACTCATCATTGAAGATAGACATGTGACATATCGCGAGATTGAAGCGTCCTTGAAGATTTAAAAGACCTCAATTCAAAAAAATTTACATGAAGAATTAGGAGTAAGAAAATTAGTTTCTCATTGGATATCCCACCTGTTGACTGAAGAGCAGAAAGCAGCCAGGGTTAATTGGTGTCAAAAAACGCTTGACCGTTTCAATTCCGGAAACTCAAGAAATGTGTACAGCATTGTTAGTGGTGATGAATCGTGGATTTACTGTTATGAACTAGAAAATAAACGCAATCGGCTGTTTGGGTGTTCCAAGGTGAAGAAAAGCCAACAAAAGTCATCCGTTCTCGAAGTGTTTCGAAAAAGATGGTCGCGACATTTGAGTCAAAAGCGGGTCATATTCCAACAATTCCTCTTAATGAGCAAAGAACCGTTACTGTGGATTGGTATACCACAATTTTTTTTTCACAAGTTATCACTGAGCTTCGAAAAATCAACCCCGAACGAAGAATCATCCTCCACCAAAACAATGCAAGCTCGCACACAGCCCAAGAAACAAGGCAGTATTTAACGGAAGAAAACGTGGAATTATTGGACCATCCTCCATTTAGTCCTAACGATTTCTTTACTTCCCCGAAAATTAAAAACAGACTGCGAGGTCAAAGGTTCCAGTCACCAGAAGAAGCAGTTGACGCATTAAAAAATGCCGTTTTGGATCTGCCAGCAAACGAGTGGAATAAGTGCTTCGAAAATTGGTTCGAGTGCATGCAGATGTGTATTAATCTTCTTGGAGAATACTTCAAAAAACAATAAAGTCATTTAAAACTACCTACCGTGTTGTTATATTTCCAGATGCAAAACTTAAAAGACATCTCTCGTATCTGACAAATCTTCTCTGTAAGCCAAAAACTCTACGCATGTATGGAGAATGACTCTACGCCAGAATGGCGTATATCATCCTACTGTGGACTGAGACTGAGACACAGAATTTCTTCGATTACGCATAATATATAGAGCTTTTGTCAAAGACTTTGTAACATGATTAAGATGTTCATCCAAAATCAAAGAGGAGTCAACATACACCCAGAGAAACTTTACTACTTGCGTAAAAATTCCGCAGAGAAATGGTCAAAGTCTGATTTTTGTTTTCACTTAAGTTAACACACACACAGATTTTCTAAGGCGCTGTGAGTTGAAAGAAGAGTACTATCATAGGCATACAAGAATAGTTTGCTAGTAGTACTGTTGCGAAGCACTTTTGTTTGTCATTGATGTAGAAGAAGAATGGCAATGGCCCAGGTACAGATCCTTGAGGAACCCCATGCAAAATTGTGATGGCAGTAGGCATGTAAGACTTGAGAAGTTGCACACTATACTGACACTTTTCGTGCGACTTGACAAATATCATTGATCCGAACAAAGTTATTAGCTGAGATGAATCAGAGCATCATAAAAACCGTCCAAGGTCATGACATTCTGTATTCTGTATGGAGGGAAGGGCAATAAACCAAGATCACAGCACTTATTCTCGATTGGACCTCTTGTACCTCTCTCCCCCAGAGGTCTCTCAGGTCTGGATCGTCAGCAACCTCAGACTTTTGAAAAAGTGGTAATGCGTCCCAGTCGACTTTCCCTTATGCTTACCACTGAAGGCCAACGTTTCCCCAGAATGGATTCTCGGATTGCTGGACAGTCGCATCCGAGTGCTTGACTGCGTTATCTTTTGGCGCACATCCTCTACATAAGGATGTCTCATGTCACAGATATGATTCCTTAGCTGACAGTGACCAGCTTCAATGCCAGTTGCAAATCGAAGTATAGTTGTAGTCACCGTTCTTAGCAGGTCAAAGTACGATTACCAGTATCCCTATACAGGGTTATCCAAATTAAGTGTCCACCATTAGTAACTTTGTTATTAGTGAAAATACAAAGTTGTTTGAATTAGCAAACTAGTAGCATTTTTAACGCTGGTAAAAATGGGAAATAAAAAAAAACAATTGAGAGTCGTTATTTTGATTTTTTTCAGTAAAATAACATTTTTTTAAATGGAAACCCCTGTATATTATATTTTTTTCTGTTAAAGCATCAAATTTTAAACAAAAAAGCTTACAATAACTTTTCTCCTAGGTTACAAATTGTTGAAGTTATGGCCTCCAATCTGAAACAATTAAATTGTATCGACAAACTTTATTTTCAACATCAACTTATAATCTTACAAAATACAATAACAATTTTTTTAAAGAAGATGCTCGAAAACACCACCTTGTTCTTCAATACGTTTTTGGGCACGTTTTTCAACTGCTCGAACTGTCTTAAGTATGGTCCTACTCCTACCATCTATCTGGGTTATCTTTTCCCTAACTGCAGTCTTTAACGCGTCAAGGTTATCGTACCTTCGCTTGTAAATTTGGTTCTTTAAGTAACCCCACAAGAAGTAATCAAGTGGGTTTAGATCTGGTGATCTGGGAGGCCACTGTATTGGGCCATTTGTTCCTATCCACTGATCATTAAAAATAGTACTTAGAAAATGATAAGTACCTCTGGAGTTGTGGGCAGGTGCGCCATCTTGCTGAAAATGCAGATGATGTCTACTTATAAGATCCAATTCGTCTAAGAAATTAGTCAGAATTTCTGACATAAATTCCACATATCTTTCACCAGTTAGGGTTCCCTCATAAAAGAACAGGCCAACAATTTTTGAACCAATTATACCGCACCAAACGTTGAAACTGAAACGGACTTGTGGGCCTCTTGGATGTACTAACAAAAGATTTTCTCTTGACCAATAATGGTGGTTTTTTCTATTAAACATTCCAGAATTTGAAAAATTTGATTCATCTGTCCATAAAAGGTAACGAAAGTTATTTACATTTTGGCGACAGAAGCTAAGATACCAATGGCAAAAAACAAGTCTTCTCTCTGGATCCCCTGCCAAAAGCGTTTGAACTGGTCGGTACTTATACGGAATAAATTTGTATTTTTTTAATATCCTTTGAACAGTACCATAACTGAAATTAGAGTCCTTGAGAATATCTGCTATTGAATTCTCACGATAAGCTTCAAAATATCCAATAACTGCAATTTCCGTGGCCTCGCTTATTATGAATTCTTTTTTTGCCCTTGTTTTAGCAAAAACATTTTCGTTGCCCCTAAATTTTCGATAAAGTCTCGGAAAATATCGTTCATACGGTTGAATGTGAGCGGGATATAATTCACTGTAGTATTCTCTTGCTCTCAAGGAGGATTTTCTGCACACTAAATAGCATTCTAACATATCACACTTTTCTTCATGGGAGAACATTTTTCTTTAAATTAATGACACAATAAAGCTTATAAACAAGTATTTACACTAATGTTTGACATTATTTGATTTTATCATTGTTTTCCAAAGCCTTCTAGTTGCGAGTATGTCCAGTTTAACAATTTGTCGCTTATCTTAATGCTGTCAAATCGCGAACGCCATGTTGTTTTCATAGCCGTCTTAATATTATAATACTGCAAGTAATTAAAAATATTTATCGTTATTTTGACTTTATTTTTGACTTTAGCGGAAAACTCATTATGAACTTTTTTGTTTAAAATTTGATGCTTTAACAGAAAAAAATATAATATACAGGGGTTTCTATTTAAAAAATGTTATTTTACTGAAAAAAATCAAAATAACGACTCTCAATTGTTTTTTTTTATTTCTCATTTTTACCAGCGTTAAAAATGCTACTAGTTTGCTAATTCAAACAACTTTGTATTTTCACTAATAACAAAGTTACTAATGGTGGACACTTAATTTGGATAACCCTGTATATATCTCTTTCTCCCTCATACATATACATGCAACCTACCCCTGTGTGTGAACATTTGTTCGATAAGCTCAAAGACATACGTTTTTTAGTTGTGTGTGTCCGTCTCGAAAACTTTGTCATTACGCATGTGTGCCCTTCAATCATATTTGTCAGAGTGTCAACTTACTTGACATCGGAGTGCAATTCAAGTTGTTCTGCTAACAATCTTCAATATAAAATTGTAAAATGCCCGGAAATATGATCAAAGCAGAAGGCCGACAGCTCGTGCTAAGTTTATGAGAATTTCCAGGAAGAGAATGAAAACAGCGGTCCCCTGTTACCAACTTCATGCGTACCGGGAAGAGTAGCAGGTGCGCTGAAGATTAGTCTGTGCTTATTTCATATGGCGTTGGTGATGTAACCGCTAATAATGGTGACTACACTTATAGTGGCCCCCATATAGACAGGTAGTTTTTTTGAGCTGTTGGCACGTAAGCAAACATTGACATCTTAATGAGCAAACATTGATCTAAGTACTAGTAAAGTTATTTGCTGTGAAGAATTGGAGCGTTATCAAAACCGTCCAAAGTCAATCCATATCCTCAGGTCTAAAACTAAAAGTGAGCCCTAAGGCGTTTAATTAATCGAGTTCCATATTGTTGCAACTAATTCTCCTAAATCATCTAATACTCCGGCAGTCTCTGAAGCTCCCTAAACACAGTTTTCACGATAGATACCGAAATTAGAACCCCGGGCGTGGGAAGTTCGTAATCAGTTCGAGCAAACGCTAATCATTGATTTTGAATCATGCTCTAATGAAACTATTCTGCTCGTCGAAAATTGTATTAACTGGGTTCATTATACAGATTATATCTCGGTGAAAATTTGCATGGAACTGATTACGCTATATTAAATTTCTTTATCAGTTCGTAACCGGTGGATCCGCCGCAAAACTAATGTTGTCAAACGTTAAACGGATCTAATTTATGTTTGGTTTTCAATTATAGGTTTTGGCTACGGTCACGCCCAACGAATTACGAGTATGTCCTATGAAACGAGGTATGTGGATAGACAAACCACCATTCGGATGCATACGAGTAGTACATACTCTGGTTTCTCTAAGCCGTGTTTCTATGTATTTATTTTCCTGCGTATTCATCCGTGACGGACCTAAAACAAGTCTTGCATTGACGAAGAGAGACCTTGTATGTGTTGCTATCCGACTGCAAGCTCCCTTTGCCCACTTGAATATTGCTAAAAATGGTGAGTCTGTCTAGCTAATTGACTCGGTGTTCAACAAAATATAGAATGCTTTTCAAAAAGGCCACACCATTCTTTGAACTAGTCACGCTAGGAACCTGCAGAAAACCTAAAAAACGTAAAAAAAACCGCATTCATTTTGTAGACAACGTAGTTTTTAGTGTGCAAATAGTTCATTCCACGTTTTCCCCCTATGATCGCTGTGAGCGCCATCAAATGCGTCTCAATGATACGACATGCATTGTTGGTTGCAGAAAGCAGAGTAGTTTGTAATGTTTATGTCTGACAACATGTGAAAGAAACAAAGTTGGTTGAGTAGCAAGATCGCACCTAGATGATTATGTGTATTGACCTGCATATGTATAAAATCAGTGATATTTGCTATGTGATGAAATTGTTACTGAATATGCTGCCAATGAGTATACCTATTAGCTGTGCCCGACGGGTTATTTATATGTTGTCCTTTCTGGAGAGAGGTTGGACCGAGCAAGGCAGCTGTTGAAATATACCATATACTCTATTTATTTATTTACTCATATTTGGGGTGCAACAGAATGTGAATTCCATATATTCCTATAAAGCGTTTGCGTTCTTGGATTGGTACCTTGTGTCAAAGTTTCAACAAACTTCGAGAAGTACTTTCCAAGGATTCGCAGTCAGACAGACTGACAGGCATTCAAACCGACGAAAATCAGTGACAACGTCCGTCGCGCTATCAACTATTATTTTGAAAATAAATAATAGTGGTGGAGGGTGCGAAATGAATCTTTTACATTTGCTGGTTTTGCATTTTTTTCGTGAAAATTTACTAGGTATCATGACTATAAGCATCTTTGGTAGATTGTTCGATCCGGAATGGGAAAGATCTCCTATTTATGAAAATATGTTTGGTATCATCTAACCGTTGCAATCAGTGCACAAAAACTGTGACATATGATTTATAGCATAACCCGCTGCCCTATCAATACAAATTTAACACACAGTTCGCCTAGCCGTGGGGATCCAGTGGTTGGGATGAATATCACGGCTGCAACTAATGATTTGGGCATGTCTGGTAAGAACGTATGAAGTGAAACTCGCTAACTTCACAAATTTGAATATTTTGTACAATTTCTTTGAAAATGATGAAAGATATGTCTGATTTGGCAGGGTAATGTCGCAGCCAAATGACAGTCACTCCTTCTGACACAGTCCGGATCGAAAGATGACGATACTCGTGAAATGTATTGATACTTCTAAATATAGGATCCTATCGAACATCCCTACTGTCAAGATGTATAACCCAAGGTACCGACGGAGCTATTTTGCAGCGTCATGGAAATAATTAAATTATCATTTGCATTTTTTCAAGTGTTGTGCAATGATTTTGGGAAAAATGTCACGAATAGTCTTATAAAGCATAGTAGAGTATATTTCAGCAGTTGGCGGAACTTACTCGACTGGGACCAGGAGAGTGGAACGGGATATTAATGCACAATCTGGCAACCCTGTCGCACCCTCACAAAATGGCCGCTGACAACCACACAAGTCATCGTGTTGTGATTGAATAGCATGGAATTAAACCTCCAGAGTATGTTTTGTGACTGGTACCAAGAGTTGACAGAGCCCACACATATGTCACTCCTTGATATGTAATAATCAGCTGTATTCAAATAACGTCTAATATAAATATAACCCAGAATATCTACTCCGTGAAAACAGAAAAATATTACAAATTTCTCGTTTTTCTGCAGCTTTTAGGTTTGCTGGTAGCTCTACGACATATATTTGGGTATTTCTTAATCGCTGTGAATATAGTGTGGATGTTTGTTAAGTTCCTGAACAACGAAAAATATTCAACTTTATGGATGTATGGATATTAAAAAACCAGAATGGTTTTGTGGGAATATCAATCTAAGGTGCCATAATGGTTCTGATGAACGGCAAGTAAATGAGTGAATGTTTGGAAACGAGCAATATCTATGAACCTTTTGATAGAGCCAGTCATCAGGTAGGTGCTTAATGGCTATCTGCAACAGGTTTATAGGAAAAAACACCCAGTAGCTGATCCTGAATCAGTAAAATCGCATATCAGTTGAAGAATATAATATTATCATGAATAAAAAATCAACAATGGTAATTAAAACATGAATTTTATTCAAAAATCAAACGTTTGTTTAAATTTTGACTGATTTATATGTAATTTATTAATATTCAATAAGCTGGTGATGTTTCAATGACAAGATGTCATCTCATACTTTGACAATATTTTGTTTTCAACATTTCATAGCTATTGGTTGCTAAAATTTGTTGATTGGAACTTGAAGCTCATTCGCTGTATTTAATGGGCTGTTACCCTATAGGTGGAGAATAACGGACTGTTGTTGGTGAAATTGGCCCTAAGTAATGAAAATTTATTTTCTATTTTTTGATTCGTTTAGTTATAAGAGCGTGTATTTTTTTAATTTTGTCAAACTATTATTTATTTTTCGTCTTTTAGTTCGATTTATCAATTAGTTTTTTGTGGACATGTGGTATTGAAATGTCTTACGAAGCATTTCGTAATCTAATCATTTCATTTCTTGTTTCACATGGTTTTTCCTATTAATTTGGAGCAATCGCGTCCTTCAATCCGAATACCATCTAAAGACTAAGTGCTACATAAGCTTGACCGAGCCTAGATAAATGACTGCATGATAGACTGTACAACCTTGCATCTTGTGGATGATCGGAGCCCAACTCAGGATTAATGGCAACATTCGATGAACAAAGTGATAATGCACTACCTTGAGAAAGTAACTGCCTGCGTTGTGCCGTGATGAGTGCCCGAATCAACAAAGAGTAAATCGAAACTGCTCGCATGCGCCGATCGCGCGCTAGCTCTATCTCTCTTACTCCCCTACAGAAGATCTATAAAATAATTTATCAATCCTGGCGGTCGTAATAAGGTTAATGAAAAACTGTTATCAAATTATTGCACTGTCGTCGGTCCTTGATACGTGTGCGAAGTTTGAGATTAATCGAACTTCTGGAAATGTATGTAAATGATGCTTAAAGATCCCGTTACATACATACAAACATACATACAAGCCAAGCTAATAGAAGCATATTAAAAAAAATAGAAAAAGGTGTATCACAATCTGTCTGATTAAACTCACGAGCCCTGGTTTACAAGAGCAGTGCTCTGCCACTAAGCTACAAAGGTTTGTAGTTTCACTATTCGTAAAAATCCGTGGCTTATTCTTAACATATCTGCCTTTTACAGAATTTTACTTATTATATTTTAAGTTTAATGGAAAGCTGTTATCAAATTGTTGCATTGTCATCGGTCCTTGATACGTGTGCGAAGTTTCAAATTAATCAAACTCCTGGAAATTGGTGAAAATGATGCTCAAAGATTCCGTCACATACCTAGATGCAGGCCGAGCTAATAAAAGCAAGTTAAAAATAAGTTATCTACAAAACTAATACAAAGTTATAGAAATAGGTAGGAGTAGGAGTGGAATCAGAAAATAAGGACTATCATTTTCTCTGCAAGTGTACACGATGTTCCATTTAGAACAGTAATTCTATTGATAACATATATGAAAAACATTATGCACGTGAAACTTAATAAGATCCCGCAATATTTGTATAAGACGGATCTTCGTTCTAAACAGTCTTACAAAAAAGTTAAAGGGGTAAATCTATTATGGGAAGCCTTGCACATGTCATGTAACACCCAAAAAACGTCATATTTCACTTTTAAAAGTAGTCGCTATCACAACACTGCCTCGCCAATTGGCAACCGCCCAGAGGCGTTTATACCAAGAAGAAAGAGAGGTAGCGTTACTGTACCACATTTGCATTTTTTTGACCTCTTATTGACCTATAAATTCATATCGAATAGTTTGAAACGACCCACTTTATAAGTACCAGAACAAAACGACAGGCGCCACACAACTCTCGCTCCCTTCACGGCAATACAGACTAAACAGCTCAATTTTGCCCGTGCACAGCGGCCGTTAATTTCTGTCGGACAAGAGCCGAACGAGCGCTCTACAAGGAGTTAATATCCGAAATGTTGATTTTGACACGTTCGACTGTCGGCATCGGCAGTGCTATGCCGCCGTTATGCCGATGCTGAGTTCCAGGTACTCATTCTGTGCACCTGAACAAACAATGCGATAACGCAATAACAACCATAGTCGATGTTGAAGTGAGTGAAACATGAATGGGTCAGTGTTATTGCAGGGGCGCACCTAATACGAGAAACAAGAATGGAGTCAAGTGGATTGACTTGATTGAAACCTACGCATTAGAACGGATTGATTTTCCGAGTATCTACTTTCATTTTGAATTGATCTACCTGGGACGTGACAGAGCCTGTTGACTACAGTTTTGTATGAGGGTTCTGCCAAAAACGCTGAACACGCGTATCACCTTTAATAGATATTTTAATCAATGATGATTTATAAATAACTAGCTTGTTATAGTCGGAAAAATACTCGAATAATTCAAATTGTTGAAGATGCCAATAATAAATGGACGCGGACTTTATATACGACGTAGTTCGCATTAGAGTGTCTATTTTACTAGCCACTTGACACAATGTAAACAAAGCAGATGTCATCGATACTGCATCAAAAGTAAACTAATAATTTATCATGATGATCATTGTTAATATTTATCACCTAATCATCGGCCAGTTCGGATATTCGGATAGGATGTCAAAGGTAACAATATACAATCTGCTCAAAATTTAAGAAAAATATGAGAATATAATTAGGTCCTAGGTCTGCTAAAGGTTGGGAAATCTCGAAACTTGAAGATATTACAAAAGTTGCTTATTGCTTGAGAAGTATTTCAGATTTTGGCATAAAACCCGGTATAGGGAGGTTTTCTAGTATGAAAAACAAGCATCCGTTATTGTTTAAGGCCAAACTTCTAGAGGGCGCCACTTACAGCACTATTTCGGTAAATAACTTATCATACGTTTTTTGTAATACGCTGTATACAACAACAGACTGCAACATTTTGCTTTCTCGTATTTCCACAACAAAAAAGGTTTACTTGTTAGAAGTTTTCGAGATATTTATTTTTAAAGGTTCCAATGCATTATTTGTACCATCATGATAACACATTTTTATAACATAATAATCCAGTTGCTTTAGATAATATCTGAGTAGCATTGCTATGGCTTTCAACAATAACAAATAAGGATGGCAGCAAAACTAATAAACTGAAATAATAACTACAAAAATTGTTCTAGACGAGCACCACCTTGCCTAACACACTCTAGAGCTCGACGAACTAATCCTTGCTGCACTCTCCAAAGCATTTGCATGTCATTTTTCAATTCCTGGCGATGATGGAGAATTCTTTGTCGAAGTATTCACTGGCGTATTGTAAACGCGTCGTTTTAAATCACCCCAGAAAAATAAATCCTTAGTATTTAAATCTGGTGATCTAGCCGGCCACGATACAAGTCCTGATCGGCCTATCCAGCGGGTAATCGTTTCTTCAAGAAATTATTTTGTGCTACCCTGTATACAAAAACTGACTAAAAAATCTCGTTTTCTCGTATATCCACAACAAAAAGGCTTACTTGTTAGAAGTTTCTAAAGATAATAGTTTTGGAGATATTTGTTTTTAAAAGTTCCAATGCATTATTTGTAGCATGATGATAAAACATTTTTATAACATAATAATCAAGTTGCTTTGGATAATATCTGAGTAGAGTTGCTATGGTTTCTAATGTTTGTCATAATATTGCTTTAAACTTCATGAATAAGTTTAATTTGACAATAAGTTATTAAACATCATGGAGTATACCTTTGATGAATACTCTGATATGCAATTAATGGAGGGATTGGCCAGATGTAATGCTTTAAAAGCACGAAGATTGTACGCTGACAGATTTCCTAATAGACACCTGCCTAATTCAAAGACTTCCCAACGAATCGATCAGCGGTTTCGAGAAACTGGTAAGAAATGGTTATAGCCTTATTTTGAGTAGTAAAAACCATTTGGATTTTAGGTAATTTTTCTCAAAATATGGGCCGACATAGTAGAGCTCCCAGAACTGTACGAACAGCTGAATGAAGTTGCATGGGCCCATTAACTCGCATAATCTCCACATTTATGCACACGAAAATCCTCATGCAATAATGCAAACCCACCACCAAGTACAATTTAAAGTTAATTTATGGGCAGAAATAATTGGACAATATATAATAGGAGCCGTTGAGTTACCACTTAGACTAAATGCCCAAAGGTTTTTATAATTTCTTGAAGAACGATTACCCGCTGGATAGGCCGATCAGGACTTGTATCGTGGCCGGCTAGATCACCAGATTTAAATACTAAGGATTTATTTTTCTGGGGTGATTTAAAACGACGCGTTTACAATACGCCAGTGAAGACTTCGACAAAGAATTCTCCATCATCGCCAGGAATTGAAAAATGACATGCAAATACTTTGAAGAGTGCAGCAAGGATTAGTTCGTCGAGCTCGAGAGTACTTATTATTTCAGTTTATTAGTTTTGTTGCCATCCTTATCTGCTATTGTTAAGAGCCATAGCAACGCTACTAAGATATTATCCAAAGCAACTTGATTATTATCTTATAAAATGTTTTTATCATCATGGTACAAATAATGCATTGGAACTTTTAAAAACAAATATCTCGAAAACTATTAACCCTAGACACTTCTAACAAGTAAACCCTTTTTGTTGTGGAAATACGAGAAAACAAAATGTTGCGGTCTGTTGTTGTATACAGCGTATTACAAAAAAGGTATGATAAGTTATTTACCCAAATAGTGCTGCAAATGGCACCCTCTAAAAGTTTGGCCTTAAAAAACAACGGATTCTTGTTTCTCGTACCAAAAAACCTTCCTACACCGAGTTTTATGCTAAAATCTGAAATACTTCTCAAGCAATAAGGAAAAATAGAAAATAAAATTGTAACTTTGACACCCTGTATCTCGCTAACTATCAACTTTTCGACTAAGGTATGTCTAGGTCAATTGACATATTTTGGTCTGTAGTATCTCCAGTTTGAAGATTTCCCAACCTTTCGCAGATATAGACACATGTATCCAATAGTCCTGTAATAAAAATAAACGATGTAGTAGCACTCATTAACAAGAAGTATATTTTGGGAAACACAAACATATTAACCCATTTCAAAAACGTAAGATAAAAATAGATATAGTGAATAGCAATTGTAACTCAAAATATAATAAACTTATGACGCAACTGCTGTTTGCGCCTGATATCGGCCCGCACTTGCTCGACATCTCGTCAACACTAGCCCACTGGTACGACATCCCGTCGACACCAGCTCCACTAGCTCGACATCTGTCCATACTAGCCATTTATTCCTATTGTCCGCACAGACTTAACATCCCACCGACACTAGCTCCTTAGATCGACATCCCGTCGACACTGGACCCTTATTTTTGGACCGGCGCTATCTTGACATCCCGTCAACACTAGCCACACCACCTTGACATCTCGTTGACACTAGCTCGACATCCCTTCGAGTCTAGTCACTCATTCCTGTAGATCCTCGCTAGCTCGACATCCCCCGACACTTACCAACTAGCTCGTTATTCCGTCGACGCTAGCATCTCAATGTCGACATGCCGTCGACACTATTGACATTCTTATGGACCCGCAGTAGCTCGACATCTTGTCGACACCATCTTGCTAGCCAGACGTCTTGTTGATTCTATCACCTCTAGCTCGATATCCCGTCAAAACTAGACACTTACTTGAGTCCGCGCTATCTCGACATTCCGCCGACACTAACCGCACTAGCACGACATCCCGTTGACTCTAATCACTAATTCCTATGGACCCGCACTAGCTCTACATCCCTCCACACTTGCCACTAGGTCGACATCCCGTCGACACTAGGGCACTAGACCAACGTATCGTCGGCAGTAACCTCACTACCCCAACTCACCTTCTAAGATTCACGCACAGAATGTACACCTCAGAGTCACGCTGCGGTCCGAAAAACACTGCCCTTTGCCAAATGATATCCGACTCTGGCTACATTGCTATATCTTACACCTACCCTTAGTACCTCCTATTCCAGACCTTTTCTAAGCGAGGAACAACGTACCGCTTTCAACACAATGATATTGGTTTTATTCATTTTTCAATTTGTAACCTAAATCAACGTTCCACGTTCAATCACTCCTTAGCACTTCTTCATGGCACATTAATCTCATCATTGTTCCCATCTACCATGTCTAGCAAACTCAACATCTTAAGAACAACTTCATACTATGTCTGGAAGCTAGGTTATATCCATGTTCGTCCCGCTAAGGTCCGACATGCTTCTCCGCCAAACCATTTGTTTTGCAAGGCATTTATCCGGATATGGCTAACCTCTCGTCTCATAAAACACCGCTATGCGACAGTCACAGTCCGTGGTCCCACCACAAGTCCCAACGGAGAATCTCGTTTATGCTTTGTAGAAGGTCTTTCCGATAAGATGACTCCCCGTCCCGCAAAACATTTCACGCATGTCCAGCCGCACGCTCCGTTGGACTTTGTTCAGGCCAAAGGTTTTACTATACGTCTACACGCATCGGTGCTGAAGCTGAATTTTTGTCGCAATCCTAGAAACTCCGTTTTGAATCACCCGAGTGCCTCGGTTTTCCCTTAGTATAAATAAATATTTTGCAATTTGTAATATCACCCCAAAATATTTTGGCCAACCCTCGAACATGCTTGCAAGACTCCTTTTTAGTCTCATAGCCCCCTTCATAAAAAGGTACACCTAATAACTACTCTTCAAAAACGACAGAGGTCGTTAGGGCATTCCGAAAATCAAGTAATTTGTCGATAACTTCAAATACGACCTCAAAATCATCTCTAAGGGAATTGAGACTCAACGGCGATGTAAGACCAAAGTAAGTCTATAATTTTTTTCCACATCACGCGCATAGAAAATTCTTATTTAGAAAAAGAGCACCACACTAAACAAAGGAAGCTGACCTTAATTATACCTGTCCATAAAATATCAAACCCTGCTGAACTTGAACGTGTTACAACTATAAGCTTGATATCAATACTTTCGAAAATTCAAGAAAAAAATCATACAGACAGTATAGATTATAGATTATACTTGATGTAAAACAAAACACCAAACAAATCTAAATAGAGACGATCACGCTAAGAAAAGGAATACTATAAATATACATGCGCAAATACCCTATTTATGTACCTACCCCTATTCATTTCGGTTGGTCCAACGACTGAGCGCTTCCGCGCCTGTTAGACCCCACGTCAAATTTCATTAAGCCGTTTGGACTGTAGCCCATTAAGAAGATATTGTAAAGTTATTTCCTGGTATTATATGCCTATGTGGTATTCCAGGCTATAGTCTATCGCTATACCTCAGCCGAATCCGCGGGGATATTACACAACTTGAACAGTGAGATTATGTCGGTTTTTTGACATTATGTAGGTTTTTATGACATTATGTAGGTTTTCTTGTAACACATCATCTTGGAACTAGCAGTCGTTCACATCAAGCTCACTTGTAGCAAACGCGGAATAAACTACTTAATCAATAAGTTGCAATATTCTCGTTTTTTTTTTTTAGACATCATATACGAGTATATAGATTTCTTACGTACTAACCCTGCCGTGGCGTGATTGGGTAGCAAACACTTTCGCATTTATAATATTAGTAGGGATAAAGTTAACTGCAAACTTTTATTGTATTTTGAAATTAACTATAAAATGTTTACTTTAGTGATACCTATGCGCGATACTCAAACTATTTCAACACATTGTATTAGTCTCCTGAAAGTTTACTTGAATCATCTTAACGCTCGGTACCAAAGTGCGCTACTGCTTATTTGCGTACGATGGCCTGAGAGAAGGCAGTTGCTTTACAGCAAAGAGCTTTATTTGCAAGTTTCACGGTGATTCAAGTTATAGTTTACGATGTCCTTAATGCGATATCATGAAAACCAGTGACAAACACATAATACCAACAACAATGTAACGAAATGAATTATTGTTTTGACGATATTTACGGTTGTAACTAGACTAACAGCGACGAAAACAACCTTTACAGTTTATGGATTTTCAAATATAGCTACTTTAGGAGAGACAAATATAGCCTAATTTCACTGAGATAGGCATAGGCCCACGTGTAGAAAACACAGGGATCGGATTCAACCAACGTAAAGCGGTCCAGCGGTGCAGTGCTTCTTTGCTAAATAGCAGTATCCATGGAACAGCTCCAACAGTTCGCAACATTTAATCAACAAACTGTCAAGTCTGACATCCAATTTAGAGCTATTGTCAAACTGACAAGGATATCCCATGGCTACTGCTATTCAGCATTAAAGCACTATACCTCTGAACGTTGGCTGAATGTGCTCATGTTATGTTGTTTTCTGCAATTTCAGTCATCAAAATCTGGAAATAATTTGAGATACTTGAGATTTCTCTAGCCACTTTTATAACTTTTCTGTTACTTCCAAGTTCATTCATAGAGAATTCGATTATGCATTCGATTGGATTAATTCTGGAAGAGCATCTACAATTCAGTATGGTTACTACACAACTCACCAGCTCTTGACGCACCATACAAGCAGTTTTCACTAATTACAAGAATTTGAAGTGAACAGCATAGACAAGTTTCAAATTTTGTGAGACATGACTAAAAGGGTAAAATCCATTTTAAGTCAAGCCTTCAGAAAGCTATTATTAAATAAAAATAAAGCTGTAGGAACACTTTTTTCTGAAAATATGTCATCTTATACTTGTGATTTTTAAACAGTAATGGTAGTTTTAAAGTATTAAAAAATACTCAACAGATATGCGATGAATTTGTACAATTCTTTACTGACATAGGCGAAAATTTAGCAAGTAATATACAAGCAAATGTACAAAATACTCAGCCTCCAAAAAGAACTTTGAACTCATTTATTTGGATAAAGTCGAGCAATGTGAAGTATACACCACTGTTAAGTCCTTAAAAAATCGGAAAAGTCCTGGGTTCGATGGTATTAAAAGCGAGCATTTGAAAATTATAGCCGAGGACATAACAGAACCACTCACTTACCTAATCAACAAATGCTTTGAATCTGGCATATATCCCTCAATTTTAAAAAAAGGTAATATAACGTAATACCGATACATAATCAGGAACAAAAACAGATGTTAACAACTATAGACCAATATCAATAATATCCAGTGTAGCAAAGGTTTTTGAAAAAGTTTTATCTACTAGAATGATTCGATACCTCACAAAATTCAAAATTTTAAGTGAAAATCAATATGGATTTACAGAAGGGAAGGCTACATCGGACGCAATAACTAAAATTGTAAATCAAATACATCAAAATATTGATAACAGAATCCCTTCAATCTGCATTTTTGTTGATTTAAAGAAAGCTTTCGACACAGTTAATCACAAATTATTATTAGAAGCATTGGAGAGAATTGGTTTCAGAGGAAGCGCGTACTCACTGATCGAGAGTTATTTGTCAAATCGCCCACAATCTGTGCAGATATCAGGATCATTTAGTAAAGAAATGTATATTAAGTGTGGTGTCCCACAAGGAACTGTCTTAGGTCCGCTGTTATTCAATATATATTTAAATGATATTTTCCAAATTAATTGTGTTGGCAAAATAACTAGTTTTGCAGATGATACTGCAATATTATATGAAGGCACTGACTGGTCTGATCTGAAAAATGTAATTGAAAATGATTTTATCAAAATTATTCGGTGGTTTAACAGTAGAAAATTAAGCATTAACTACTCTAAAACACATTTTTTACCATTTGGATCTTATGCTAGACATCTGCCAAATTACACAAATTTCTCCTTCAATATTAATGATCAAAAAATGCAAATTAATAGAGTGCCCAACATAAAATACCTTGGAGTGGTCTTGGACCCTCACTTACGATGGGACATCCATGTCAATTATATTTTAAAGAAAGTTAGATTTGTATCCTACAAAATTAAATACCTTGGGAATATATTGACAGAAAAATATCTTCGAACATTATACCATGCACTGATTGAGCCTCATCTCACATATGGTATATTAGCATGGGGAGCTGCATGTTCCTCACATATCTATAATTTAGATGTTTTTCAAAAAAGTATTCTAAAAATGATATTTAAAAAACGGAAACTTTATCCCACTGAAAAATTATACGCAGATGTTCGAATGTATGATATAAGACAGCTTTATTTCTTACACGGTGTCACTCACTACCATAAATTTGTAAACACCGACCAAAAAATTAACATAATCATTATACCAGGTACAAAATTCGTGGCACAGTAGTTCCTCAACCGCATAAATCTATAATGCAGCGATCATATCTCTATTTAGCGCCTAAATTTTATGAAATTATACCTAAAGACTTAAAAGATTTACGTTTCGGAAATTGTTTCAAAAGAAATTTAAAAAAGTGGCTACATTCTATATCTAGGACTGAAATTCATAAACTCATAAATACGAACATCAACTAAATACATAATCTACTGTAGCTAATTTTTGTCCTTTTTGTTATTTGCATTCTATAGTTTCAACTTAAATTTATTGGTCCATGTACAGGCGATGCCTTCTATTGGGCCTGTTTTGATTTTATATTTATTTACTCATATTGTTTGTTATCTTTGTACTGTACTCTTTGTATTGAGTGAGTTTCAGATCTATAATAATCTACTTCTCGTCAAGTTTTCAAATAAAAGCGTCTTACAACCTTTTTCGCCCGCTGCCAGAACGTACCTATAGTACCTAGTAAACCATCTAATGTCAAAAAGTTGAAGTCTGATATGGATATTATTAATAAGTTTATTTTATTCAGTAGTAAGGCCAACTTAATCAACAGACCCTAGGACCACATTCCTTGTCAAGAAGAATCAAATCTGATAGTTTTGCGAGTTTCCATGGCCAACTTCCCGCAGGGTTATTTTATAAATAAAACCTGTATAATGTCAAAGATTCGGTGAAATAACTCTGTATACTAGGCTACTAGTGTGCCGCTAGTTATTTACGCGCCTATTACAAGTGAGCATGAAGTGAATGTCAGCTAGTTCAAAGAAGATATTTTATAGGAAACCTACATAACGTCATCAAAAATCGATACAATGTCACTTTTTAAGTTGCGTAGTACGGCACGGGTATTGTGTAAAAAATCTATAAAACGTCAAAAAAAACCTATAAAACGTCATCTTACAGACTAGGTAGTTTTTAGGCTGCAGTCATTCCACATTTGTTCTCTAGGATCGTTGTGAGCATCCATCTATGGAGGAATGACTCGTACACGCATTGTTAGTTGCATATATTTTGTGAAGCCGAGAGGTCTGTAGTTTTCATCTCTGGGAAGAAAGTTGGTTAAATAGCAAGATCAGATCTGGATTATTATGTGCATTTGTCTCCATGTGCATAAAATCACTGATATTAGCTGTGTGAGAAAATCACTACTGAATATGCTGCCAGTGAAGTAAATCTATCAGCTGTGCCCGACGGGTTATTTGTATTGTGCTTTATAAATTATTATTATTAATAGTTATAAATTACGAAAAACTTGGAGGAGAATTACAGGAAATCACCACCGCGCCCGCGCTGTGTGCAATTACTGTTAGCATGTGTGTGGCTTGTAATTCGATAGTATACAGTGAATATAATTATTTCTTATCTCTCGCATTTTTGAAATTTCAGCAAATTTGCATATGTAATTTCCAGAATGGATAAGAAAAAGTGAATGCGCAACTAATTTCTAGCTTTGGGTGTCAAGTAAGTGTATTTGAGACAAGAATCCAATGGAATTATCATCAACACATACAACTTTCAGCTTAGACCCCCTCTGAAGCAGATTTTACACCTCATCAGAATCGAACGTTGATAACTGAAGCCTCATGACGTTCAGGGATCACGTACAACTAAGTCCTAAGTTCTTGTAGAAAAACCTACATAATGTCACAAAAAACCAATACTATGTCAAAAAAGATCGGCATAATGTCACTCTTTAAGATACGTAATACCCGTGCGGGTGAGGCTCTATCATCAGACCAGCTACATGATATCATAGTTAATATTGCATTGTTGTATTAAGCGCACGTCTTCTTGCATTTATTTATTGAGCTGCGCGCATCAAGTCTCTTTCATTAGATATCCATATCATGGGGAAACTATAAAAAATTATGAATCGCCGTTCTGCGGCCGCCTCGATATTCGACTTAGAATGACGTCAGTTTGCTTATTGTGTCTCTCTCGCCAAACCCTTTCATTTGACGCCAACATCACAGGGGTTGGTGCGGAACTAATATATCGTGATTTTGTAGCATCCGCCATATTGGCTCAAATTGATGACCTTCAATTCAGAAAATAAAGCCGTTGTTAAACGTTCTCTCTAATTTCATTAACTCCGTCTAGAAAATAAGACTGTCTACCTGTTTTTATTGAAACAAAACATTTACTAAGACAAAGTTAGGCGCATAACTTAAGCAAATCGAAAAACGTTACTTTGCCAGATCACAACACATTGTCGTATGCAAGACGTTAAATGGAGATAAAGCTTATACATTCGTGATAAATCGCCTAAAACAGCGATTTTTTACAGCGTATTTTCAGCTAATTGGCCGTTAAAAATGGCCTTTTTAATTATTAAATTAGGATTTATGCGTATCGTACATTACATTACACACCTGCTGTATAGTGGACAGTCATTTATGACTCTTAACAGATACAAAAAGCCGGACGCTCTCATCAACATTTATCATCGTTATCATTAATATTACGGGTTTTAGTACGAAACATGGAAATGTTGTACGGAAATGTACAGGTTTATGTGTATGATAATTTGTTTTGCCGTTAGTTTTTCAGAAAATATGTATGGAAGTAAAAATGAGGAGAGCAAGATGATATTGTGCGAAGACAAACACATGAAAATTCAATCCATATGAATTCGAAAATATGAAAATGTTGATTTGCTAGTCTCTTATTGGGATCACAGGTACGAGTACGAGGATGTGAATGTCAATGTGTTTTGTCTCAGACATGATTACTATTTTCTGTGTTCTGTCAGTATCTATTATGGAATGTGATATTTAATGACCATGTAGTCAGTAATGATTGATGTATAAGATTACGTAGAAAATCTCTGACACTGACGTATTGTTAAATAACCACCGATAGTACGGACCATAGAAAATACTTTTGTGACATTCGCATCTGACTCTATATTGATACTAATGATCATGGTTTGCTTTGTGCCAAGCTTCAATATTATATCCTGGATGGCATCATACCTATCCGATCGTTTTCAAAAAATCAAAATTGCGAGTTATATATCTGAGAGTAAACAAATTGTTCCAGGATCTCCCCAGGGTTCAATTCTGGGGCCTCTACTTTTCATAATTTACACTGGCAATTTTCACATTGTTTGATGGGTGCTTATGCAGATGATACCCAGTTGATCAACCATTTTGATCCAGAAAACTGATCAAATGCAACTTTGATAAATGAAGATATAGTGTTGTCAGATATGCTACTGACCATAATCTGACATTATATCCAATATTATTTTGTCAAATAGGATCTTTTGATCACATAAAGTTGAATCTTTGAAGTATATTAATTTAAAATTCACAGATAAATTAAAAATTCTGCTTGTAAAGTTTGATGAAAGTCTGATATTCCATCATGTCAACAGTATTCTACAAAAATTCTTATTCAAAATTAAAAATTTTATATATGTACGAACAAACACGTTCTTAAAGATAATGTTGAAAAACCCTTATCCAAATCATTGCTTATGCCCACAATACATATTACATTACAGCTGTCTGAACAGTGTGACAAAGATACGTCTACAACGAGTTCAAAATTCTTGTAGTCAATTTGATCATGGACTAAGAAAAGATGATCATATATCAGCAAAGTTGGAAGAAATTTGTTGGCTCAACGTCGAAAAAACTGTAAAATTACACCACCTCACATTAGTGCATGAATTAATAGTGACTTCTACGGCATCTGATTTATTTGAAAAACCTGTACGTATGTTAGAAGAAACGCACATTTTCCTTTAAGAGATAGCGCAAGTATACCTTGTTATCATTCAACTCTACTTCAAGTATCTTTATCATATAACGCTGTAGAATTATATATATTATAAGATGGTCAATGAGATTAAAAATACACAATATTATTATTTAAAAAGAATATTAGGCAAATGGTACTAGCAAATTGATATACAGGGTGTAAACGTTATCATAGTCATTATTTAAATGGGTGATCGAGTTGGTTAAAAGGAGCAAAAAGTTTCATATAACATGGGGGTCAAAACGACATTTTTTTAGAGAAAAGCGGCTTTGAAGTAAAATAAAATCTGACAACGCCGCAATTCCAGACGCAAATTACGATGGAACGCAGTGTGAATAAAGATGGGGTTTGCCATTTTTAGCTCTTAGGTATTATTTCACTATTTGATAATGTACTCGTTAAATGCAAACAATTAAACAAACGGACTTACCACGAACTGTCTCAGCGCTTCACCTCGTGTGTGAAAGTCTATTGAACGTATTAAAAAAATCCACTCATAAATAGGGAACAAAATTTTAATACATACATTGTTTTTCTTTTTAAAACCCACACTGCTCTTTTTTTGTATTTAAAGAAGGTGTTCCAAATGTCGTCCTCCACTTTCCAGACAACCTTCATTACGACGAACCGAGTTTCTTCTTACTCTAGGTCCTCGAAGTTGTCCATTCATTATTTCAGCCGCATTAAAATTTTTTTCTCGTAGTTGTGCTTCAGTTGCTATTAGACCAGCCCCATAAACCATCCCTTTAAGTTCTTCCCAATACCAGAAATCCGGCGGATTGAGGTCATTGGCCATTTTCGAGGATCATGAGCATTTCGACCGATCCAGCGATTTGGATAATGTTCATTCAAATACTGAATGACGCCTCTGAAAATGTGTGGTGGTGCCCCGTCATGAAGAAACCACAAATTCTGTCTCCGTTGTAATGACATGTTGTCTAAGATCTGTTTCAAAAGTTCTGGTAGGTTATTGGCTAGAAAGCTAAGGTATCTTTCTCCTGACAACTTTGGGGGAAACTCGAAAGGGCCAATTACCTGATCGTCAAGAATACCCGCCCAAATATTTATTTTAAAACGTTGATGGAAATGACCTTCACGAATAGTATGATGATTTTCTTGGGCCCACGTGTGAGTATTATGGAGATTTAATAACCCGTCTCGCGTGAAAGTACATTCGTCCGTCGCTAGAATGTTTTTAAGAAAATCTGGATTTTCAATGTTTTTGTGCAAAAACCGCTGACAGAATGTTAGTCTTCGAGGATAGTCTTCTGGCAACAAGGCCTGCACTCGTTGTACATGGTAGGGATAAATCAAATTTTGCCGTAGGATTCTATAGACTATGGTATGCGATAGTCCCACGCGGCGGCGTAATTCCCGAGTGCTGATATCTGCATTGATTTCCACGATATTTGAAATTTGTTCCTCCTGCTCTACAGTAACCTGTCTTTCACGAGTGCGAATATTAGTGGGCTGAACACTTCCTGTATCTCGAAGTCTCTGGCACACTTGCACAAATGTCCTTCTGCCTGGGTGTACCCGTTGGCGAAATCTGTCGCGGTAAATTTGAGCTGCAAGATTTGAATTCTGACGAGCTTCACCGTAAACTAACAACATGTCGGCGTACTCTTGATTCGAGAACATCGCAAGTAAACACGACGACGTACGCGAACAAAAACAAAATAACAGGCCCGATGGCCGATAACTAACCACTGTTACCGTTTGCGATCGATTGCCGGTTCGATAAGAGTGATGAAAGGCTGACGTGCTGTTGTCATGTGCCTTTTAAATATTTAATTTAAATGAACTTACTTACTGACTACAAATGTTGGCTTAACTTAGAAAAACTTAATGCCATTTATTGGTAATTACCCAATTTAAAAACGTTTCAGATTAGCTTATAAAAATCAGTAAGACTGTGGGTAACTCGAAAGGGCCAATTACCTGATCTTCAAGAATACCCGTCCAAATATTTATTTTAAAACGTTGTTGGAAATGACCTTCACGAATGGTATGAGGATTTTCTTCAGGCCACGTGTGAGTATTACGGAAATTTAATATCCCGTCTCGAGTTCGATTATAAAAATTAGTAAGGTTGTGGTCACTGTGGTCGATATAAAGCACTTAAAGTTGTAAACTATAAAGTCATTTAGACAAAAATTTATTGACTTTTGGACCATGGGTCATATGAACTTTTTGACTTGTTTTGACCCACATATACCCATTTCAATAATGACTACCATAACATTTACACCCTGTAATAAAAATAATAATAATAATAGCTTTATTGTCCAACAGTTTCCCATTTATAGGACAATTTATAAACATAATACAAAAGCAAAAAAAAGCGAAAAAAAAGCGAAAAGAAAACAACAAATGCAACACAGGTATAAATTTGTAACATGAGCTATTGGTCGGAATAAGCCTTAGCTGCCTTTAGCAGGTAATTAACATTTGTCGTAAATATATCACAGTAACATCCAATTCTGTTCAAGTTAGAGCACATTATATATAACGGTGACTTGAGAAGAATATTTGTCCTAGCTTTAGGAAGCCCGAATATTTTATGATTGCGAGATGCAAACGTTGGAGTACGAAACATGATCTGTTCCAGGATCATGAGGCAATCAATTAAATTGTTGATCATTTTGTAGCCAAATATTATTGAGGCACAGTACCTACGTTTTTTCAAAGTCAACATGTCTAAGCGACTACTGTAGGTTGTTTCATGTTTTAATTTTGTAAGTAATTTACATTATTTTCTAAATTTCTGTATAACGTTCTTTCTCAACAGGACTACATGTAAGAGAAGCCACTGGCTAAATTTCAGTTACAGATGATTAATTATTAACCTTACTGAAGTTTCAGAAGCCAGAGCGTTTTTGATGTATGTACTTTTGTACTATATAAAGTCGAAAAAGGATTGAAACATTTTGTTAACCACCATAATGATTTTTTTTTGCTGTTGTTGAGTTTTTAACAAAACGACTAACTGTCTCTTGTCGACTACGTTGAAAACGAATGAGAAACTGTAGTGCGCAGACAATCTAAGAATCCGTATCTGATCTCTAGAACCTTATACAGCTGTGTAGTGTAGTATGGTCCCAATCCAATGCATAGACAATGAAAATGTCAGTTTTTTTGACCAGAAACGCAATACGCTGGTTGCCACTTTTTAAGTAGGTCTTAAATATACTAAGGGTGGATTTCACAATTTAACAAACCATTATTCTGCACCAATAGGGTACGAGTACCAAACAGTCCGTTAAATATACCCAATCAGCCTCAAGATCTCTCCGTCAAATTTTTGGCAGCAAATAGCATCAAAGTATTCAAAACAAAACACTGTAAAATATGAAGTGACAGCTTGCCATAGGAATCTTTTCAGTTTATTCAATATTATGAAATTATGTAAAACTGAGCCAAAATTTTTAAAAATGCTTGATGTCTGAGTAAAATCTATTTTTTCAGATTAGCTGAAGGTTTTTCTATGTTTACTACAACTTTTGTAACCCATATGTGATTATATCACCTACTGTGTGCTTACAGTTTATCCTATATTTGCAAACTTGCACTTTCAAACCCTTACATGAAAAAGCCTTTTCACTAAAATTTTTGTTAGGTGTTGCATTTCAACACATTCATACACTTCTTTCCAGTTCCTCAACGATATTTTAACCCCACTGGTCCGAAACTGTTTAACAGTTTCAACAATCATACATTCAATTGCACTTGCAGTTCTTTGTTTTAATTTCAGAGTATAATCAGTCGCACCATCGGTGATGGTACATTCAACATAACCACGTATTTAGGGGTTCGTGCAGATTTAACGTGTACACGACGTCATCATTAGGCGCTCCTCTGGCGATGTCCGATTGCGTTCAGGTGCCTTCTGCAGGTACCTCTTCACCACGGTCAGGAGTTGATACCAGCACGGCTCTCGGTTTTTTTGCTCTAGGCATGGCCATCCTCAATTAATCGCTCAAAAAATAAGTCCAAGGCAGAAAAACACACCCGGAGACGAACACCAAAACAAATCTCTACCGCAAATTCGTCAACAACTCAAACAAAAACAACAGATGATTCACCGCCTGGCTTTGACCGTAAATCGTCGTGGAACACGAGACACCACAGAATTATTATAATTACGTCAATACGAGCATAGAACAGTATAGAAAAGGCTATCCAAGGGTAAGACGAGTTCCGAAACCACCCGAATCATGTCAAAAAATGGCTGTGACGTCACCATAACGTTGACCACCACTGGAAATCACTAGCTAGTTACCATCTGGCGGCGTAACACGTGGAGGACACTGGTGTAGCCCGACATTATTTTTCAGTAATTACTAATAGTTTTAGGTCTATGTCTATAGTAATTGCATTATGCACCTCGGAGATGTAGGGATTAACATGTTTTACACATATCGGTGTTTTAGGATGGGGACGACATATTGTTTTGATTGCTTTGAAGATATTCATTAACCCATGAATTTATAACTAATGATTACTATTATGATGTAAAGAGAGATGAGGAATTGGTTGGAATACATTTTATATTCTATTTTCTTGCAAATCCGCACAATTCAACAGGTATGTGTAGCTATAATGATCTCATAATATACACACAGTATATTGAACTTAACAAATTTCGAGATTGCCATGAATTAACAAACGACCAAACCTGCTGCTAAATTTAACAGCTAGAAAATCGACCTATTATTTCTCCCATTCCCATTCGCTGAGGGGATAACGGATGGTCAAATGTACACCTACAACATAAATCAAAATACATGAAAGTTGTCCTGTTTTCTCTGTACAAAAGCATCATGTAGGAATAAAAAAGTGGTCTTGTTTATAATACAGTCGAATTTTCACGATTTTATTCAACATTTTAATAGAAATCACTGATATTCTGAGACCTTTGACAGCTTCCGTCAAATTGCATTTCGATGAGGTATTTTCCTATTGGTCCATAATAATAATGTTGGTGAAATCGGCCCTTAGTGACGTATAAAATGCAACACCCAGAAGTATGTTTTGAATTTTGATGAAAACTTATTTGTGATCATGGAAGTTAGGCTGTAGTTGTTTCGTAAAGGCTTTTTTTGACAAATCAGGATCCAAACAATATAAACATGTTTAATTAATATTCAGTGATTTTTCTGTCTTGGTTCTGTTTGTTTCATTATTGTTTCATTGCATTATCATGCCTAGATTTCACAGACGCGCTAATTTTACTCAACTTTCTGAGTTTGAGAGGGGTTGGATAGTTGGATTACGTGAAGCTGGATTTTCTTTTTGAGAAATCGCTAATCGGATGAATCGAAACGAAGCTACTATAATGAGATGTTGTCGAGCGTGGTTCCAAGATGGCCGAATTCGACGAATAAGAGATACTGGACGTCAAAGACAGACTGCAAAGCGTCTGGATCATTATTTGAGGCAACTCGCACAAAGATCGATTTTTCACAAAAAGAGTAGTTGCGAACCAGTGGTTTAATGCTGTGGGAAGGGCAATAACATTGAGGACAGTTTATCGCTAAATAAGGTCTTTTGGACTGTTTTCATATTGCCTCCATCTTGTACTACCTCTGACGTCACAGCATCGTCGGCAACGATTGGTATGCAGTAGGAGAGACTTGAATGGAATATGGAATGAAACTCAGTCGTGTTCAGCGATGAGTCCCGATTCTGTTTGGGCACACATGATGTCCGTGCAAGAGTAAGGAGACGTGGTGAAATTTCATACATCAAACGGCGATGAATATCACTGTGGGTGTTATGGTATGGAGTGCCATTACTTATTGCACCAGGTCACGATTAGTGTTCATTCGAGGTAGCATGACTACCCAGCGCCATATCCACGAAGTTTTACAGCCACATCTACTCCCCTTTTTGGAAGCATCGCAAAATCCACTTTTTCAGCCGGAAAATGAACGACCTCATGTCGCACGTGTTAGTTTACCCTTTTTTGACGCGTCCGGAGTAAATCTGCTCCAGTGGCCTCCTCGATTTTCAGACCTTTCCCCCATTGAACATGTTCGGGACATGGGAAATGCGAAATTCACCGCACTCACCACACACAGTGGAGGCTCTACGAAACCAAATTCAGATGGATACAATACACCAAGAAGACATCAGTCACCTAATCCAATCAATGCCACGACGACTTAACGAACGTGTAGCGAACAGAGAAGCTTCAATACATTATTAACATTAAGATGGGATATCTCAGCTATTTTGCGAAATCTCGAGTTAAAATTTTAATCACTTTCTATTTATCAGTAGACCTAAAACTTGTGAGAGTATGCTCACAATTACATTACATTTTCTATGTATAATTAATGTCTGTTCTAATAAATTTTGTATTATATGTTTCTCACACCTAAAAGACCATAAAACGTTAATTTAAAAATATATTTTTCTTAGACAGTCAAAAACGCTGCCCGCCATGTTTATCCAATAATTATGTGATCTCACGTCATACCATTTGTAAACAGAATTTGACAGCAGCAAACCCTTTCAAACACTTAAACATATAAACATGAGTTAGACTAGTTTACATGAAAAATACAGTAATTATCGTTACTGTGTCATCCGAGAATCTTAAACATGTCGTAAAAGGCCCCAGGGAAGCAGTGGATTAGAGCGCCCAGGGTAATGAATATACGCAACACTGTGTATTGCTTTTAGCATACCTTATGTTCGGGACGTACTGAGCAGATTTTATCGTCATCATCACCGTACGATTCCCTTGCCCAAATGAGTATGAAGAAATACAATATTAGATAAAGCTATTTAATACTCATGAACTTAGTTTTAAATAACTTCTCGAAATGAAGATTATTACTTCTTCTCATGCCTATCATTATTCCTTAGCTCAGTAGAATAGAAATATGGGTTGAATTACCAACCATCAATGTGTCAATTTTGGGCAAATTTTTGCTTTCTGCTTTTACGAGCCCAGGATTGCTTCTTCAATAAAACAAGAAACCCATAGCTTTTCAGGTTGTTTATGGGTTTCTTAGAAATAGCCAAAAACAATGATAGTTTACAAGTGACATACGGATGACTTTTCTTTGTTTACAATATGTATAACCTCACTACATGACTGATGGTGTTTTCAGCGGTTTCGTATTAAAAATAAAAAGTATTTTCGGGTTATACAGGATGCGTCATCTATTACTTTTTTTTCTATTTGAAAAATCAACACGCTTTTTACGAGGTAAAATCGATTTTTTTTCATTGATAAATGAAGGTTGGTTTATGTCATTTATGAATGAAAAATAACATCAGTCATGTGACCACCGCGGCTTCGTTTACTCGTACAAGCCAACATCCGAACATCAAAATTTTCAATGACTCTTCCCAGAATAATCGGGTCTATGGCCGCAATTCCAGTACGAATATTGCGCTTTAGGTCTTGAATTGTCCGGGGACCATTCGCATACACTTTTCCTTTAAAAAATCCCCAAAGAAAATAGTCAAGAGGTGTTAAATCGCACGATCTCGGGGGCCAACTGACATCTGAATTTCGTGAAATTATGCGGTCTTGAAATTTCGTGTGCAATAAGGCGATTGTTTGGCGAGATGTGTGAACCGATGCTCCGTCTTGATGAAACCAGAGATCGTCGGCACCAATACGATCCAATTTTGGCCACAAAAAGTCTGTTAACATGCCGCGATAACGTTCCCCGTTGACGGTAATGGCCTTTTCCTCGGCATCTTCAAAGAAGAATGGTCCAACGATGTCACGAGCCCATAAAGCGTACCAAACAGTCACTTTTTCAGGATAGAGAGGTTGTTCATGATATTGGTGTCGATTTTCAGCCCCCCAGAATCTGCAATTTTGCTTATTTACGTACCCATTGAGGAGAAAATGAGAATCAGAAAAGATCACTTTGGCCGAAAATCCGTCTTCTCTTTCCAGCATCCAATTAACAAAACCATGCCGCTGTTGATGATCTGCCGGCATCAATTCTTGTGTTAGTTGGATTTTGTATGGATGGAGGTGTAAATCAACGTGTAAAATCCGGGGTAAAATGGTCTGTCTAATTCCCAATTGTTGCGAACGGTGCCTAGTTGAGGTGGTTGGATCACACACTTTCACTCACTGCGGCTATGTTTTCACGAGTACGAGCTGGACGAGCATGTTGGTATGGTCTACGACCTTCAGCTGAACCAGTTTCCTCAAAGCCTGTAGGGCGTCCATGTCGGCCAAAACTAGTGCGTAGTTTGCGAAAAGTATTTTCGTACTAAGTTTGGATAACCAAAATGCGTTGTTGTGTGGTAAACCAATCCATGACTATAAATGGCACACCTTTGTGAGTTCATTTATGCATACCACATGACTTTTGACTCACATGGTAACACATAAACTCATAGGTAAAAAAAAAGTAATAGATGGCTCACCCTGTATAATCGAAATCGGCATATTCCCTTTTCCAAATCCAAATTCTGTAAGAAATACTCATTTTTCTATAAAATTGAATATGTGTCAAATAGCCCATTCTATCATTTCACTGATACTAAATCAGCGAGGTTCTCTCTACCGAGGTCATTGACCATTCCATCAAATCCGTCAATTTCGAAAGGTATTAATACGTACACATGGGATTTGACCGAAGAGGGACCCGCACACCTCGTTAATTATCCGAAAATAAAGGCAGTAAAGTTGAGTCATGCGGATTGTGGAAATACTCGGATTTCACCCCGATTTATCCGAATGGGAAGCAATTAGGGAGTATTTCGGGGGAAGAGGGTCAAGTCTGTGGAATATAAAAGCCATCGATAGGGCATATGGGGAGACGCGAATTGACGGAGACGGTTTTCAAAGGATCTTCAACAAATGCTAGTAAGGGACAAAAGGTTTTCTGTTTCCCGTAAATTTGGAGATGACCATACATACAGGCTTATTGTACCGTAGTATATGCGTTGTCATCAAATGTAGGTTGACTGAATTCTGATGAATGATTTTGGGACAAGCAGGCAATGTATTGTTAGCTCGTGAACAAAGACAATATTTTTCGTACTGAGGCAACCACTAAGACAAAGGCCGCATACGGGCATAGTGAGACTATCAAAAAGCAGAGCTATTGTTGATCAAGTTTTCAACACCTTTTACTTCCTACGCTATTAGCTTGTAACTTTCGAAAATGAAGTATTATGTTTTTGGATGTTATGTGACATCTAGATCATGAAGAATTATATCACTAATTTCCATCTGTCTATCTGCTCGTCTGTCTATCTGTCAGTCTATATGCCTGTTGGCCTGTCTGTCCGCTAATCCTCCTCCCGACTGGGGAAGTGCCGCTATGATTTTGTTGAAAATTTCACACAAGGATACTACTAGCCCTAGGACTCTCAAAATTGGTGAAGTTGCGGTAGATAAATAGGCCGAAACCGAGAAAAGAACTCGTTTAAACGTCGTTATTTGGATCAGGATCGTCTTTAAAAAAAATGTAAGTAAAAAATGATGGGGATAGTGTTCGTACGGGTGTGGCGGAGGATTTAATTTTTTCAACACTTCCAGCCCCAATAATTCTACGCACCTGTCCTGTAGATTTGCGTTTAAAACTGAAAAAGATGGATAAATGTTTTCGTAAAGCGTCCCTGCATCTGCTGACTAATGCCCGGGACCAGCGTGTCGGTGGTGGTATATGTCCTGCATCACTGGCGCTCTGTTGCTTTGTAGGCCAGATGTTGGGACGAGGCGAAGCGACGTTGCTAGATCTACAGTACTACGGGCAGGGCAGGGAAAGGATGTTATAGACTAGATATACACCTCTACAAACTAAAATAAATGACTTCATGGTAAGCTCGAATATCAACCAAACCCGAATGTGCATCAGTGCATGACAGCTACTGAATGCAATTAGATTCTGATTTGACCGTAGTACCATCCAAAACTATAGAGACCTTGGCAAGTGAAAACTTTTATGGCTCTCATTTTCGATTCATTGTTTATTCAAATGTAGATCTGTCGAGCTGTGCCGCCTAAAAGCTCTGCTTAGATTTGTCCGTCGATCATCATCCACAAGATAGCATAAAATATAAATAATATTTCGCTATCGATGCCCCTCCGATATTCTCTTAATGACATCTCACCAATATTGATATGTCCCCATCAGCCTCCAGCATCCCGTAAACTGACCACTTACCAATAATTAATTAGCCGATACGCATTATCCGCAACCCTTACCAGCAGCGCAACCCTTGTACCACAATGTCCACCCCCACGTCGATGGCGATTGTTTACCGTTCGATTTTCCAACATGTTAGGTACAGGTATGTCCAGCTTCTTAACTCTATTGGACTGCCCAATAACGCACGTAGATAACCTAACCGGGAATCGCCGATATCGAAATAAAGGAATCTGAAGGCAAATAAGTGATTCTGATTTTCAATGCCAAGAACGAAAAATGAAGTGAACTGTTATGATTTCGGTTTTATTCCTATTCTTTGGAATATGTATAATAATAATAATGATAATAATAATATTTATTAGCCTCATTAAGCAGTGTATAAAAGTTTACAAACAAAAAGCCTTAAAAGAATAAAGGGCTACATCAGCTAGCCCCTTAAAGAAGCAGCTGCTAGAGCCAAAAAAAAACAAATTTAAACAATTCTATAATAATGCAAATGGCTATTACGACATTGATAATTAATAATGTTTTGATATTAAGAAATATAGCGAAGTGTAGTAAGTAGAGAAATGGAAATTTAGAGTGAGAAGAAAAAGCGAGGGGAAAGAGAAGAAGAGAAAAGGGGGAGCAGGAGATATGTTTTCTATGATATCTGAGACAGTAAATCAATAAAGCAATATATCAGTCGATTTACTAGTGTTTATCTTCAACAAGTGATCTTCAGAGGTTTTGAGAAGGCTATTCAAGTCGGTATTCAGTCGGTTTCTTATAAGTTCTGACAGATCACGTATAAAGAGGCATACATTTGGGTATCGTCAGCATAAAAATGATATTGACAATAACTTAGCGACTTCATGAAATTAAAAGTATATAGGCTATACAATAATGGACCCAAAATACTGCCCTGGTTTACATCTGATGTAATTGTAACTGTGTCTGATATGTTCCCGTCCAAAGTCCGCGCTGCCTTTCAGATAAAAAAGAATTTATTAACGCATAGGTCGGCTGCTCTAATCCAATATATTTCAGAATAGCCACTAGTATCTCATGATTAATCTTGTCAAATGCTTTCGTGTAGTCCAATAACACCAAGACAGTAGAAGCAGCAGAAGCATTCCCGCCTCCTGTTCTCCGATGACATCCACAAAATCTGTTAATGCTGTGGAACAACTATACCCGCTTCTAAACCCTGACTGTCTAGGGGGATGATATTGTTTGCAAAAACGTAGTTAGCAACTTGTATAGCGATTGCCTTTTCCAAAAGTTTAGAGAATGTCGGTAAAAGCGAGACTCTACGTAGTTGACCAAACTCTGTCGGATTGTTAACCGTAGCCAATGGAAGAACATTGGCCAGCTTCCAGCTTTTAGGAAAATAAGACCTTTTAATACAAATATTTATAATATAGGTAATATAAGCAACTATAAAAGGGCGACACAAGGGAATCAGGGTAACGTTCAGGCTATCAGCGCCAAAAGCCGTCGTCTTGATACTGAGGATACTATTTAAAACAAAATCTTCGTCGATTAGGTTAAATGAGAAGGTTTCATAAAGCAAGGAGTTGTTGTTATAGAAATGCAACAATTCTTGTTTTGGAGTATTATTTTGTGATATTTGGGCAAAGTAAGTAGGTAATAAGTTCATTAACATTCCCATCAAGCACTTTGTTTATTAACTTCGCCAAGAATAAACGGCAATAATTTGTCTCTACTAAGAATCAAACTCACGACCATGGCAGCGTTAAATCTATGGTCGTGACTCCTATGGTTTTAACCACTTTAAACATAGGCTCGTCTCCAAACCTGATATAATAAATAAAAATAAAAAAAAATGTCCAACCCGTACAGCTACAAGTAAAAGTAAATATAAATAATAACTTCTCATTGCGACTTAGTATACTTTTCGCAATACAACAATTGTATAAACAAGCCGGGCTGACAAAAAGACTATGCTCACCATCTTGGTAAGCTGTTCGACATCAGACAATGTTACTACACCTATACTAAAACGTTAGTATTTCCAAGGACATGTAATAAGACATCTATGCCCGTCAGTACTACTCTCGCTTCACTGGACCTTGTCATACCTCTTGGAGGTACTAATTGTCGACCAATGAGTTGAGAAACAACTTTCAGGCCTGGAATTGGCCAAAAAGTGGTTTTCATGATTCTGGATTATAATAAGGGTTCACTTATCCTGAATAACTGAGTAACTACTAAAAACTGGAAAGTTGTGCTCCGGCTGGAGAGAATTTACTAATATTGAACTTCAAAATGAAATAGATTTACATCGAGCCGAAACACCAGAAAAGTATATTTCACTCACATACTCGCTGCTAAAAGAATTCAGCAGTGCGCTGTTGGATTTAAGCTTCTACTAAACGAATTTTTTGAATTTTATGAGGATTTTGTTCAGAATACTGTATATTGAATAGCTTACTTATCAACTTTGTGTACTTATGATCTTCAATCATTTTAAGATTCCGTATATTTATGTTTACGGATATTTAAGTTTATAACAGTTTTCTACAGCTTCATTACCGACATACAGGATTTTCAAGTTCATTTGTTCTAACATTGATATTTTTAATTTCTCTTAAAATTCATGGGTGATCTAGATGAAACTCTGCGAATGGACGGTAGTTATGAAGGTACTTAATCTATGTTGGTTATATGCAACCGAATTATTGCAAGAGTGGAACTAACAAATTTTAACCGTGCTGAAGGCCCAACGATGATTATTGACCCTTATTTTTTGAAAATGATAGAGAAACAACTACTGTGAATTCAGCGCGTTACATCCACATGCTGAACAACTTTTTTTTCTGGAACTTCGACGTCGACGTGTCCGTCTAAGAACAGTGTCGTTCCAACAACACGGGACAACATCTCACACAGCTCGCTTTTCGATGGAACTTCTTCGGCAAAAATTCCCAGGACGTCTCATTTCAGGTCATAGCGATTTTCGATGGCGCCCTCGCTCCACGGACCTGTCAACGTGTGATTTTTTTGCATTCCGACTCAAGCGCGCCATATGGCCAACATAGTTTTTAGAACGCAAAATTTTGTTTTAGTCAAAAAATGGCATGTATTTCTGAATATTTTGATATAATAAAATATTTTTTCCCATAATTATTTTAACTGCACATTTAAAAAGCATGCGTTCTTTCTGACGGAACTGGATGTTGTAAACTCATAAAAACTAGAAACAGTAGATTTTGATCCGCACGAAGTTAAATATATTCCAGTGTCTGTATAGTGAATAGGAGTATGCCTTAATTATCAATCACTTCTTGTTTTTCTCGTCTCCTGATGAATAAATCTAGAGCGATCCAAGGATATTCCCAGATTTCAGTTTAGGGTTTCATTATTTGGCGCATTTTTTTAGTTGCTAACTGCTAATTACTTACTTAACCTGAATAATCGTATACATAGAAAACGAAAAGGCGCACAAAATTAATACGTAAACCTTTTATTTTACACCATTAAACACATTACATACACTAAGGCCGAATTTCACCAACAACAGTCCGTTATTCTCCACCTATAGGGTAACAGACCGTCAGATACAGCGAATGAGCTTCAAGTTCCAATCAACAAATTTCAGCAACCAATAGCTATGAAATGTTGAGAACAAAATACTGTCAAAGTATGAGATGACAACTTGTCATTGAAACATTACCAGCTTATTGAATATTAAGAAATTACATATAATTCAGTCAAAATTTTAAGAAATGTTTGATTTTGGAATTAAATTCATGTTTTAATTACTATTGTTGATTTTTTATTCATGTTTATATTATATTCTTCAATTGATATGAGATACTGGGTGTTTTTTCCTATAAACCTCTTGCAGTTAGCCATTAAGCACCTACTTGATGACAGGCTCTATCAAAAGATATTGCTCGTTTCCAAACATTCATTCATTTACTTGCCGTTCATCAGAACCATTATGGCACCTTAGATTGATATTCCCACAAAACGATTCAGGTTTTTTGATATCCATACATCCATAAAGTTGAATACCAGCAAACCTAAAACCTGCAAAAGAAACTACAAGTTTGCCATATTTTTCTTTTTTCACGAGTACACATTCTAGGTTATATTTATATTAGACATTATTTGAATACCGCTGATTATTGCATTTCAAGGAGTGACACATGTGTGGGATCTGTCAACTCTTGGTACCAGTCACAAAACGTACTCTGAAGGTTTAATTCCATGCTATTCAATCACAACACGGTGACTTGTGTGGTTGTCAGCGGCCATTTTGTGAGGGTGCGACAGGGTTGCCAGATTGTGCATTAATATCCCTCCTGGTACCAGTGGAGTAAGTTCCGCCAACTGTTGAAATATACTCTACTATGCTTTATAAGACTATTCGTGACATTTTTCCCAGAATCATTGCACAACACTTGAAAAAATGCAAATGAAAATTTAAAATTATTTCCATGACGCCGCAAAATAGCTCCGTCGGTACCTGGGGTTATACATCTTGACAGTAGGGACGTACGATAGGATCCTATATTTAGAAGTATCAATACATTTCACGAGTATCGTCGTCTTTCGATCCGGACTGTCAGAAAGAGTGACTGCCATTTGGCTGAGACATTACCCTGCCAAATCAGACATATCTTTTATCATTTTCAAAGAAATTGTACAAAATCTTCAAATTTGTGAAGCTGGCGAGTTTCACCTCATACGTTCTTACCAGACATGCCCAAATCATCAGTTGCTGCCGTGATATTCATCCCGACTACTGCATCCCCACGGCTAGGCGACCTGTATGTTAAATTTGTACTGATAGGGCAGCGGGTTATGCTATAAATCATATGTCACAGTGTTTGTGCACCGACTGCAACGGTTAGATGATACCAAAAATATTTTCATAGATAGGAGATCTTTCCCATTCCGTATCGAACAATCTTCCAAAGATGCTTATAATCATGATACCTAGTAAATCTTCACGAAAAAAACCAACAAATGTAAAAGATTCATTTCGCACCCTCCACCACGGGACGTGATCGTCGTTAGACTTGGCAACCCTCGAGTGACAGATAGATATCCCCGCCAGTCAACGACCGCTAGTCAAAAACACAAACAATAAACATTACTAGTTTTGATGATTTTTGGACTTAAAAGGACATTATTTGTGAAACATTTTTCATAATTTTTTGTCTGTCTATAGTAATTGCATTATGCATCAGGGAGATGTAGGGATTGACACGTCTTAACATATTATCTGTGTTTTAGGATGGAGAGGACATAATGTTTTTATTGCTTTGAAGAAATTCATTAACCCATAAATTAATAAATGATTACTATTATGACGTAAAGGAAGATGAGGAATTGGATGGAATGTATTTTATATTCTATTTTCTTGCAAAATACAGACAAATCCACACTATTCAACAGGTATGTAATGATAACTTTCATATTGAAGCTGGTAAATTCGAGAGTGCCATGCATTAACAAACGTCCAAATCTGCTGCCAAATTTAACAGCTAGAAAATCGACCTATTACTTGCCGCATTCCCATTCGCTGAGGGGGATAACGGATTGTTAAATGTAAACCTATAACATATATCAAAATCATGAAAGTTGTCCTGTTTTTTCTGTACAAAAGCATCATGTTGGAATCAAAAAATGGTCTTGTTTAATTTACACGATTTTATTCAATATTTCAATAGAAATCACTAATATTCAGAGACCTTTGACAGCTTCTGTCAAATTGCATTTCGATAAGGTATTTTCCCATTGGTCCATAATATTAATGTTGGTGAAATCGGCCCTTAGAATATTAAAGCCTCTTTTTGATCGTTTATTAATGGCAACTAACAGAAAATGACACCATTTGGAGTTTCGCTTTGAGTGCTGAGCAGAAAAGTGGTCCTTAATATCTTAAAAGTCCATTCTGGAGCCGGACTCCGAGATTTCCGTATTTTTACATCTAACGGACCTCCACTATTATTAACTTCATCGAGTGCGTTACCTTCAACTACAACCACCATCTGAATCTAATTATTGAGCTTCTGAATAAACATCATCACCGATTCGATATGTCCTCTCCCAAGTAATTCAATCCTATCATAAAACCTTCAACCAGTTATCTCTCTGATTTTTTCTAATTCGTTTTTAATGGTCGGATTCCTTCTAGATCGTAAATCGTCCGATGTCTCCGATCAAGCGGCATGGCATTCGAAATGCTCCAAGGGACAATTTCCTCTATTAAAACACCATATTCCTAACACAATAAATTAGTCGAACTTTGGCCCGAGGCTTTGGTGCCTCCATCCACGGGGTTTATGGTGATGGAGACTCTGACATACGGACAAGATGATGCGTTTTTTAATTGGATTCGGGGCATACGGGCAAGGGTACACCAATGGATATATTGCTTCTAATTTCCTTCGTCGATTCGGTAGATCGGTTCCACGAATTGCACTTCGTGATTGTTTTTGCTAAAAAATAATTGGTCACTAAGCCTAGTGGTAGTAGTGGAATACGAAGTGGTTTTGACTGAGATTGGAAGATTTCGGCATGGCAAATTATGAAAATTATTAGTTTGAACTAAACATCCATAGCCAACAGAAAAAACTACAACGACTGATTCGCAAACACGTCGGGTCTACCACTACGCCACCGCGGTGCCTGGATGTTTCCAGTTGAAAAAATATCTAATATTCAAATGACCTTGAAGGTAATCATGGACATACTTGAAATAAAAGTCTAAACCGTCAAATGAGATTGAAGGTCATAGTCAAGATTACAATCAAAATCAGCATTATATGAACCTTTTCAAACTTGACAACCTTGCTAGACTCTGTTTATGAAACGTATTTTTCTAGATGTTAAAGCATAAAATTGGTTTTTCTCACTACTTCCATTTCCCTTGTAAGAAGTACGAGTTCCATTGAAAATTTGTCTTGACCTTCAAATGACCTTGAATATCACGTTCAAGACCACGAGCGGATAAATCTTCGAGATATTTTGATCTATCCATACTTTTTGAATACCCTGTAAATTTTCGCGAATGAAACTACGCCTGTAGGCTTACTCGGATTCCAACTAAAATTGTACAAATTCTTAAGTCTCTCCGTATTGTGGTTCAGACGTGAAGCTGACTCACTGGACAGACATTCACATTTATAGATTATAAAGACTGGCAAGAACACAAAGCAATGTAACTTTCGGAAACATAGCTACCAGACAAGGCTGTCTCAGAATAACATTGCAATAATAGTAATAATAATAAAACGTATTTATTGGGCGAAGTTTAGCATAAGCTATTCTACCACTGAATCTATCCACAAAATAAAGAATAACAACTATATATGTATATTACTAAAAATGCAGAGGTTTCAACATAAAAACGAATTTATTGATTAAAATAAATCAAAATTGGATTATGCATATTATACATAATTATATAGTGATACTAATACATATAAGCAGACATTAGAGATAAATTTATGTTAATGTTTGCTCTAAATTTATTTTTATAATTTCTCGAAAGTTGAAGCTCTACGAGTAGTATCGAAGGGTAAAGCATTGTACATGATAGTAGCATTATGCGTAAGACATTTAGTGGAAAGTGAAGTTCTGTGAGGAGGCATTGTTGAATGTTCAATTAAGCGAATATCTCGTAAGTGCATAGAACTACGAAATTTTAACTTATCTTTCAAAAATGGCGCAATTGAGGTAAGTAAAAGCTTATGAATATAACACAGTAAATGAAATTTAAACAGATTAGGAATAGATAGTCATTTCACTTTCATGAACGAAGTGGGTAGGTGGTCATATTTTTCAAGTTACAGATTAATCTGCAACATGAATTTTGAATTTTTTTCGAGGGCTTGTTGGATACTAAATCTAAAAACGCATGACAAACAATGTCACAGTATGCAATTTTTGAAATAATTAAATAGAACGCAACAAAATAATGTCACAAGTTCCTATGAAAAATGATCTATGGGTCTCCCATAGGGAGGTGATAAATAAGACGCAACTGGAAATAGTTTTTTTCTTTAATAACTTTTGAACGACAATACGTAATTGAACGAAATTTTGACAAGTGTACTTTTGTATACAATTCGAGCTTCTATTCGTCATTGTTCGTTAGATCGGTTCGGTGGACCTTTCGAGCTTTAAATGGTGTTGTTGACACATGACAATCCGCTCATTTAGAGGGACTGACTAACCCCAACGAATTATTGTAGGACTTTCCCGTCTTGTATAGAAATGGAGAAAAATAATATTATTGGACCGCCTATTCCATCAATTGAGGAAATCATTAACACCTTGTTTCGATTAAATTAACATTTTTTGTGAAAAACAGTTTTACTTCAAATTCGATCATATCGATTTGCGCTGCAGCCGACCACTGAAAAGTTTGACAAAAATCTAAAAATGAATCCAGTAATCCAAAAATGTATATCCTGAGGTTTCTCGAGTCGCTTATTAAGAATCTATCATCAGATCTACAATATTTCAAAATGGTATACTGGATGCAGAACCAAAATTGATTTGTTCATTATTTTCTTAAAGGGTTCATTTAAGCGAATACAAATAGTACATTTCTTTAGCCTAAGAATGTCATCAGTGCACAATTATTATACAGGATGTGATAGAAATTATTGATATTCCGCTGAACCTAGCCCACCCTTACTGGCTTAAGCGATATACCATGTGAGGCCCCAACTGGTAACTGTGCTGTCAAAACTTCAACCTCGTTCGAAGGGTATTCAAGAAAAATCAATACACATTATTGACTTTTACTGTGCCTTCTTAGAAGAGCCCCGCATGCAGGAACGTAGTTTTTTGAGTGCATAAGAGAAATTGTCACCTGATGCTGTTTTGTTTTATTTTATTTTGGACGGTTTTTATAGATTAAAAAACTTTGAGTGATGTTTGCGTATAGAGTCATTTAAAACATAACGCATTGAATACCCGAAACGATGCAGTATTTCGACAATTGCCAAAGACAGCGTACATCACATAGCATGAAATGTTTTTTTGCCACAGGACAGTGAAAAAGTGCAAGTGTTCAACATTCTGGTTTTTCCGAACTAAATAAATGCTGTTATAATGACAACACAAAAGTGAATGTATGTTCCAATGTTCTACGACTTTACAGAGAGTCATTTAAATCTTCAATTCAAATCAAAAAGCAGTAGCATGTGATTTGCTGCTTTATAACTATATAAAACAAATTTACTCCCTATTTCGTAATTTTCCTGAATAAAAATTTTACTCTATTTTAACATAAATGATTATTTATAACGATAATAACAGTGTCTTATTCTGAAATCTCAACGATCTAAATGATAAGAGAGGTAAGGCCGCGGTTTTTCTCAGTCGATAATAAAATCATAATGAGTAATCAAGCGTAAAAATGCAGTACTTTTATCATACAGAGAATACAACAAAGTTTGAAAACTACTTTACTTTCATAATTTACTGCTTTTATGTTTAGGGAATAAAATTGGTATGAAATGTTTGACAAACTGATAAAATAACCATTTTGGTTTAATATAACATATTCAATGATACGTTTTCTAATTGTAACCATGTAAAAAATGTATTAGCATTAAAATTTAAAAAAAGGTAGTAAATTAAGTTTAGTATATCAACTCCATATGAAATAAGTAAACAGATCCAGTCTCCGTACCATGGGCGGAACACTAACATTCAGCGCATCTGCTACTCTCTCCAGTACTCATAAAGTGGGTAACAGGGGATCGCTGTTTTCATTCTCTTCCTGGAAGTACTCTAATAAATTTAGCACGAGCTGTCGGCCTTCTCCATTGATCGTATTCCCAGGCATTGTATAATTTTATACTGAAGATTGATAACAGAACAGCTCAAATTGCATGCCGATTTCAAGTAAGTTGTCACTCTGACAGATATGATGGAAGGGCACTCATACGTAACGACAAAGTTTTCGAGACGGAGACACACAAGTAAAAAACGTATGTCTTTGAGCTTACCGAACAAACGTTACCACACAGGGGTAGGTTGCTTGTGTATGTATGAGGCGGGTAGAGATATATAAAGGGATACTGGTCGTCTTACTTTGACCCGCCAAGAACGCTGACCACAACTATATTAAGTACGGCGTGTAAAGGAAGCTTCCCGTAGAGATGTGTTCATTATATTTTCTGAAAACCGTCACTATACTCGAACCCCAAAAAGAATATCTTTCACCTTCAAGTCACTTCTGCATCTCATACTGTACTTATTCCCCTCCACTTGAGCGGAAGAGGAATACCTACACAGCGAAATGAATGACGCAACAGAGTACTCATAAAGTGGGTAACAGGGGATCGCTGTTTTCATTCTCTTCCTGGAAGTACTCTAATAAATTTAGCACGCGCTGTCGGCCTTCTCCATTGATCGTATTCCCAGGCATTGTATAATTTTATACTGAAGATTGATAACAGAACAGCTCAAATTGCATGCCGATTTCAAGTAAGTTGTCACTCTGACAGATATGATGGAAGGGCACTCATACGTAACGACAAAGTTTTCGAGACGGAGACACACAAGTAAAAAACGTATGTCTTTGAGCTTACCGAACAAACGTTACCACACAGGGGTAGGTTGCTTGTGTATGTATGAGGCGGGTAGAGATATATAAAGGGATACTGGTCGTCTTACTTTGACCCGCCAAGAACGCTGACCACAACTATATTAAGTACGGCGTGTAAAGGAAGCTTCCCGTAGAGATGTGTTCATTATATTTTCTGAAAACCGTCACTATACTCGAACCCCAAAAAGAATATCTTTCACCTTCAAGTCACTTCTGCATCTCATACTGTACTTATTCCCCTCCACTTGAGCGGAAGAGGAATACCTACACAGCGAAATGAATGACGCAACAGAGTACTCATAAAGTGGGTAACAGGGGATCGCTGTTTTCATTCTCTTCCTGGAAGTACTCTAATAAATTTAGCACGCGCTGTCGGCCTTCTCCATTGATCGTATTCCCAGGCATTGTATAATTTTATACTGAAGATTGATAACAGAACAGCTTAAATTGCATGCCGATTTCAAGTAAGTTGTCACTCTGACAGATATGATGGAAGGGCACTCATACGTAACGACAAAGTTTTCGAGACGGAGACACACAAGTAAAAAACGTATGTCTTTGAGCTTACCGAACAAACGTTAACACACAGGGGTAGGTTGCTTGTGTATGTATGAGGCGGGTAGAGATATATAAAGGGATACTGGTCGTCTTACTTTGACCCGCCAAAAACGGTGACCACAACTATATTAAGTACGGCGTGTAAAGGAAGCTTCCCGTAGAGATGTGTTCATTATATTTTCTGAAAACCGTCACTATACTCGAACCCCAAAAAGAATATCTTTCACCTTCAAGTCACTTCTGCATCTCATACTGTACTTATTCCCCTCCACTTGAGCGGAAGAGGAATACCTACACAGCGAAATGAATGACGCAACAGAGTGAGGTGCACAGCGAGAAAAAGGTGTATTTTATGTGCGTTCCTCCAGAGCAGACGAGACTGAATGCATGCAGCAGCTTTGTTACGTCGAGCTTCAATCTTATTCATGAAATCCTTTTTGAATGAGTCGGTCTGGTCGGCCGCATCGGCGACCCAGTTGCACACATGCATGCAAAGTACCGCATCTTGAACGTAGCCACAACAAAGACGGCTGCAGCCTCCAGCGCGCCCGTAGGACGTCTTGCGGTGCAGGCACACGAGCGGCACTTAGTTGAGTGAAATCTTCATAGTTAACTCTACAATGGATGAGTCTATGCCAATTTTAGGTAGTAATGATGGATATCATGGTTAACTTTCGAATATCTACACTATCAGGCTAGTATGCCACATATTTCTGGGATGAATCCATCCGCACCCGTATTATGTATGATAATCGCTATGATAGTAATCTGATTGCCACAATTATCACCAGGCACTATACTATAACTATCTAAAACTGTAATGACTCATCGATGTTCACGTGAACATCACTTAACTACCAGTAGTCGGCTGTTCATAGGCGGGGTATGAATGTTTAACATGGGTGAACTAGATTTGTCACATGCTTAATAAAGAGTGGTTTGAAACATATTGTAAGTCAAAAATTTGGGAATTACCTTTATTCATCGTCGCTTCCACTTACATCTGACAGTAATAAACTGTCGCTGTCGCTTTCCTCGTTGAAATTGACTATAACTGGCTCTATGATGGTGTCGATGTGGTGGTCAAGCTGCCACATTTTTGTTTCTTCCTTCACAACATGACGGATAGCATTCTGCCAAGCTTCGGGCGTTACTAGCTGTATGGAAGTCTCAAGTAAAACCTTAACGTCTGGTAATTTGAAGGTTGTGTTATGGCGCGTAATATAACCCTTCACTTGAGCCCAGATGAGCTCTATTGGGTTCAGTTCACAGTGGTAGGGCGGTAACCGCAGCACAGTGACACCACATTGACGGGCCATCTCATCAGTCACGTAACTAATGTTCGCAGGTTTGTGCTGTTTAATTTTTTCATACAATTCCGCTTTCACACATGAATCGTCAAACGGGATTCCTTTTTCGCGCAACCATTGCTGCATGTCACTTTTTCGAGATCCCATAGTCGGTACACGTTCGGTTCGACGACTATGGTAGGAAGCATTATCCATGACGATCACAGAGTTGGGCTCAACTCGCTGAAGCACCCCTTGAAACCAGCTCTCGAAGCAGCTGGCATTCATTTCGTCATGGTAATCACCTCCTTTCTTAGAGACGAAAATCAAGTCACACTCTTCTAAAAAGCCACTATCGCTACCAATATGAGTTACGATCAATCTTTGACCTTTCCCTGACGGTCCACGAAGACCTGTTGACAAACCTTCAATGCTTGCTTGTCGGTTGCTCACTACGTTTTTGTCTATCCAGGTTTTTTTAACTGTGTGACCTGCATTTACCCATGTCTCGTCCAAATAATAGATTTTTCTGCTTTGTCGCATATATTCAATCATTTCGCGTAGGTATTTTCGACGCCAGGCGACTATTTCAGGTCTCTCTATCAATACTGACTTCCGATTACGCGTTTCGCAACGAAAATTAATTTCGTGCAGGGATTTCCTTATTACCTCGACGCTCATTTGGGGTATAATTTCATTTTCCTTGATCGCTGCATGTACAGCCTTGAGGGTTGGTATCTCATTCCTAAAGAAGAATGAATGTACGGTTCGCCTTAACGCCAATTTGCTATCGTCATCCAATTTAACGGCCTTTCGTCCCTTCAAATTACACTTTGGATCAGTAGTAGCTCCAGTTTTCTTCTTTTCATGCACCACCCTGCGAATGGTCCACTCTGGAACGCCTGTCATACTTTCACAACGCGCGAGTGCATCTCCCTGCGACATAGTTCTGTTCAGATAATTGAACACGTTGAGCACGATTTCTTTCGCGTCCCTCTTTACGAAGCCGTCTACTTGTTCCCTGGCTTTCAGTACTTCCACTTGTGCCATTTGTACTCTCCATGGTTAAGTATAACCAAAACAGTAACCACAGAAACCACAACAATAACAATCACACAACAATTCTTATAAAAACACACAATATGCGATCGCTCAACGAAACACGTTCCAATGCGTTGCCGACGCCTATGAGTCTGCCGCTCCAGGCGCGTCTTTGATTTCATTGGTTCTACCGGCGGAGAACAATCAGCCAATATTTCCATCTCTTTCTGTGCTGTTGACCACCGCAAAACCACAGAAACGACATATGTCGTACGCTATACGGCTGTACTGGAAGGAAGCCGGGATCGAGCTCTGATCACGTGTTGATAACACGCGTATGAGTCATTACAGTTTTAAATAGTTGTAGTATAGCTAGTTGTATAGCGCACGCGCATGCCTTGAATGGCACAAGAACACTCATTTTGCCTCGACTGGGGCGCGGTTGTAAATCACTTGGTAATGATAATGTAGTACGCAGTAATGTAATGTTGATTGAAAGATGAAATTATACTGTGGAATAGTATATAACTTTAGAACACCTAAATTATGATTACGGAGTCATGTAGCAACACTTGATAACAGCCCACTACTTTCTGAGATCATATCTTTTCTTGGATAGGTAGCCCACAGCAAATAAACAAACAATGAATCATGAGAATGGCAAGGTTCTTAGCACTAGAAGAAAAGTGTACTTTTGACGTTGGAAATGGATTGCTTTGTTCTATTTCGAAACGCTAGAAACGTCAAACAATTATGAACGCTCAAAATGTTACAAAGTACTTTAAAATACACTCTGTAAAAATTCACGAATGCAGTCTTGCTAGGACTTACACTTTAGGCCATAGAAGCTATGAATGGCCTCCGATAGTGTCAAGCACATCACATCGACAGCATATACTTGAGGTGAAATCTGAAACATATTCTGTCGTTTGCATGTTGGTAATTCCCCATGTTTCCCTCTGAATCAAACCATATTTTAAAAATTCCTCTTTATTGATGCTTTTTTGACAATATATTTTGTTTATCCCTCTTCCAAGTGACAGTTCGTTTGTTTTTCCTTTTATTTTCATATTCCTATTCAGTGAGTTACTACAATAGTCTGAAAGGTCCTGTAACATGCTAAGAATGCACGAAGCCATCATTTCAATTTCAAAATGGCATTCTCATTCCCAAAAGGACATCCAGCCTTCCAAACCATCAAACGAGGCTTTTTTGTTACATCAGCATTTAGAAAACCAACGCATACTGTATATCTGCATTTTGATTCGAATTACGCGATGTGTACAAAGAAGGGTGTTATAAAATTTTTATTTGACAGAGCTTAACAAATATCATCCAATGAGTCAATCTTCGATGGAGGATAAGGTTTCCTGGAAAACATACTTTGCTACTTCTGTGGAACATCACAAACTGTTAGAAAAAGGTAGAACTAATGAACTTAAGGGCATAAGGGCTATATAGTAGTATATAGTAAACTCAAAATCAGCACTAAGCAAGCATGTATGGGAAACAGGACATGGAGTAAAATGGGACGAAGTCTCAATACTACACAAAGAGGATAGAAATTACAAAAGAAAGATAAAGGAATCAGCCTATATAAAATTAAACAACAACTGTCATTCTAGTTGTTCTGTATGGACTGGACAGTTTGGTTGAGTATCCTTTAAGTATAAAGATCTAATAGACATTCTTCAATTTAATCAACGGAGCATGAACTTTTTATCCGTGTTTTTTCTCATGGTTTGAGATCGCGCAGATATTTTACTACGCCATCTCACGGCAAAACCGTTGACTCTTATATCATCTTCTCACAAGGCAAAAACATGCTTCCCTTTAGATGTCGAAGTAATATTTCTCACATTTCAAATCCATAAGCAATGCACATTCAACACCTTAGTCGAAGATTGCATAACAATTAACCGATGTGTTATGACAATAGTTTTCGCCGTTTCGGAGGACTTTTGGCGTCTTCGAGACGATGGACGAGGGTGACATGTCCGGTAAATTAATAAAAAACTACAGATTATATCATGCTCGCTTGTCGCGTAGAAGGGCCTTATTTTCTTGGGAACGGGAATACGTACCCCAGGCAGTTCTGAGCTTTGATGCTTTTGCGCGCAGCCATTTTGAAGTTGTAATACTGACTTCGGGCAAACTCAGCATGTTACAGGACTTTTGAGACTAATCTAGTAATACACTGTATAGGAACGTGAAAATGAAAGGAGAAGGAAACGAAGTATCACCTGGGAGACATACATCGTACCATAAAAAGGTATTTTTAAACATATGTGGTTTGATTCGTCCAGAAAAGCATGGGCAATCACATACCCATTTAGACAACACACATAGATACTATAAGTTAATGACTGTACACAGTAGAAACGAAGGCGATCACGAGTGACAGATTCTAAGGCTGCCGGTCAGTTGATGAAGCTTATGTAAGTGCGCCTAATATTACAATAATATGATGCCTTGTGGTTTCCCAAAAGGGATGGTTATCTCTAGCATTGCTGCGTGTATGCATATATCAAAAATTCAACGATCAGAATGAAACTTCTGCCACATACTGTATTTATAGTAAAATGAGGCAACCTTTGCACAAAAAGAGGTATTTTTCTTGTACCGCCTCTGACAGCGAGCAGTTGGGAGATTTCACGGTGCAGCAGGTCCAAATCAGGCTGAAATGGCAAAGGAAGGTCCGCAAATAACGTAAGTATATGCAACAGAATCTTAAAGGCTGAAGCGATCTTATACAGGGTATCTCGGAACGTATGATGAATCCCACATAACAACAGATCCATGCAGACAGAAAAACGGCACCGCTGTTCAAAAAGAAATAATCTATGGTTTTATTCATTCATGTTCATACATACTTTGAAAGGCCTCTTCAAAATATATCCTAAATGAAAACGGAAAAGGAAATTTCGGGTAAGCAGTCTGCTATAGAGGAGCGTTTTCCATTAGTCGTAAAATTTTTTTGCTAGATGACTATTGACACGCTGAAGCGCTTGTTGAACAAGATCATTGATGTTAGAAGGGTCAAATAGAAAAATAAAATATATAAATTAAACGTTACTTAATTGCAAGCGGGTCAGTGGTGAAACATACGGATCAACCCTCGTTGGAAAATCGTACTGAAATATCCAAAAGTAGAAACCGACACCCTAGCACGGCGACAGACGGATTGCTTCTGGACTGCCCCAAACACATTCATCATTTAGCGGTTCTTAAGGGATACTCAGTAGCGTCTGTCACATTGGTTTGTCTTCGAGAAAACGAAGATTTACAGTCGTGGTCAAATGGATAAGTTACCCATCAACGCTGTCCTTACTTTTAAGCAAGTTGTATAATGCATCCAAAAAGTGATACACAGTGTGACGTGTGACTCATACTACTATTTGTATGTTGGTAATTTAGGTCTACTTTTAATCAACTTCAGTACTTTGAAGTAACTGTAGTACCATAGCCAATATGAAACTGATTACAAAATTAAACCTAAGCTGAAGTTAATTTTATCAGTAGATATGGTAATTAAAACGGGACTCCTGCACAAGGAGAATAGAATATGATCTACAGGAAGTTAATTTTGAAATAATTTTTGTTACATCTAGCACAAACGTACCTTTTGTTGGTTTCGGTGGCAGAGTATAGTAATTTTGAGAAATCAGGACCGTCAAATGGTGTTCAGTCACTGGCAAAGGCCTCAACAAGATTTGCAAAAGTGTAATACATTTTCGGCCCATACGCTGGAACTGCTGTAAGGCCTCACTGCTACCAATGATTTCCTGGTACGCAAAATCGTTTAAATCGGTACGGATTGAACTGAATCTGTTTGCTTTCTGTCTGAAGAGCCGTGGCTTACTGTTCACAACGTTTTTTCATGCGTATTAGCAACCATCAATATGGTTTAGGTATAATCGCTGGAAACAGACAAATGATTTAAATAAAGAGGATTTAACTAGTCAGGGACCAAACAGCATGGATAAAATATTGGTATTTCTGAGACTGTGTGGCAATGCCTTTAACTAAATAAAGTATATCTTCTTCTCTGTAATCGATAGAATGGATCGTTTCTGAGTAACAGCTAATACAGGGTGCGGCAGAGAGGATGGACGGTTTTAAAAAAATCATAAAATAGTTAATTTTTACTCGAAAACAAATGTACTGATGCAATCAGGTTCCCAAGGAAATAGCATTTGAGACAGTCAAGTGTGTAAAATCACATCAGGCATGTGGTGGCCGAAATCGTTGATGCAGTGCTGGAGGCGTTCTTGGAAGTTCGCGTAGACTCTCTTCGCCCTTAAATTCGTCCAGAGTTCGGGGCTTGTTCGCGTATACTCTAGCCTTGAGGTGTCCCCATAAGAAAAAATCGCATATGGATAAATCTGGGGACCTAGAAGGCCAATAAACATCGTCAAACCTGGAAATAAAGCGACCAGGGAAGAGAGGGCGAATAACGTCCATAATAAATTTCGACAATAAATTTGGTATATCGATTAAGTTCAGTGTACAAAGTTTTAGAAGTGAACTAGAGTACTGGCTGGTGTTGTGAGGGAAGCCTCTTATTTTTGTCCGAAGCTCTGTCACTGAGTCTGGATCTAATCCAGCCCCTTAAAAGCGCCCAGCCGTATTCATGGCCACAATGAGGAAATTTACTTCAATTTATCTGGCAGAAATGAGACGACGACGGACGCCTTGAAAAATTCGGACACAAAGAGCCGCCATTATGCCGAGCTGACGCGCCGCCATCGCATTTTAGAACGATACAAATAGATTCGGGTGTAATTTATTTTTGAATCGAACGCTAGTGTTTGCTTTGAGCTTTTCCTTATTGATCAAGCAGTCGTGGCTATCTTACTTGTTATTGGCGTTCAAAATAGGAGGCAAAATAGCAAGTCGCTTTAGAAAAAAAATATATCTACAAAAATTGTACCAGCAAAGACGACAAAGATTTAAAAGTTAGACAACTGCAAATGACAAATGATGCAGGTGCGTTTCGAAAAACTCAGTAGTCAAGAAGAGGGTGGATTAGATTCTTATATTGCGTAGCCTTGCATATAAGTTTTAATATTGACACTGCATCGGTGGCACTGCATCTCCAATTTCAGTGGTTATACTTTCGAATTGGGGATAACTAGAGCTATGCGCATCCAGGTAATCTTCAATAGTAGTGTGCGCAACGTATTAGTGTAGAGCTCACTGTTTTGTATGCGACGCTCTGATTTTAGCTGGCCTCGAAACTAGCGGTGGGGTTACTCAATACCCCACGCCACCACTTCCTAGATACTCGTGTTTTCCCGTTTATTTCTTTTGTAAATTCTTACCGTTGTGGCTAGAACTACTCGAAGGTGGCATTTGGCAGTTTTTATAGCGGCAATAAATGCTTTGAATTTGTATCTGACAAATGGGAGTCTTGTGAATGTAATTAGGCGTAATTTTTTGAAAAATCTCGCATCAGAACTTGTTAGACCGTGCATAATGCGCAAGATTTACAACCACAATGTACCGATGGCCATTCACAGGAAAGCACGCAATTTGCAAGTGCAATAATAATAATAATAATAAATGTCTTTATTAGCAACACAACAATAGGGGGAAGTTTATCCCGTTTGCTACTCTTACACACACACCCAACCCTATTCAGTGCTTAAATATGTATACAATTCAAAGTCACATACATGCAACCTAAAAATAAATATACGTACATCGATCTCGCTTTCAACGACGTAAGCTAATTGGTTTACCAAAAAGGAAACAGTCAAGAACCAATACTGAACGGATGACAACACAAAAAAAACATAAAGATAATAACAACTAATTATGATACATCTAACAGCTGATTTTTAACCAGCTTCCTGAATGTTACTACACTTTTGCTTCTCCAGGCAGGGTCGGTTGAGTTATATGACCCCACAGCATTAAAAGTGAAACATTTTTGAAACAATGCGGTGTAGTGCAAAGGCATTGTCAGATATTATTATGCCTCAGATCACTAAGATTAATGATTCTTCTAGTTATCAATTTACTATGTGGAGGTAGATGGGCTTTTTAGTACACAATATCTTATGCACAGATACCTTAAGACTATATTCAAATTGTTGATCCATTTTCAGATATTTCAACTCCTGGATCTTAGAGGAGACATGACTATATTTTCGAAGACCATACACAAACCTTCAGCAGTTGTTTTGCATTCTTTGGATCCTACACCGATTCATCGAGTCAAGACAGAGATAGTATAAGGTTAAAGCGTAGATGAGGCTCGACATTATCAAACTTTCAACTAGCTTCTAATGCGTTTTAAAGTTCAAAATGAATCTATTAGCGTATAGCAGTCTTAATTGGATGTCGGTGGACTTCGATAGATGACACACATGTTTCTCAAATCTTAAACTAGATTCGAAGATGACACCATGATTTTTTGCTTGTTCCACAATAGGAATGAGCTCGTTGTTGATGCTCAATGCAATTCTGTACCTTACTCTATTATGCAAATGTTTAGGATAAAAAAGTATGCAAGTACTCTTATCCGGCTTAATCTTCAGTATGTGTCTTTTACAAAAATCAGAGATGTTGGCAAGATCACAATTTAGAAATTCCTAATTAGTAACTTTGTTATTAGTGAAATACAAAGTTGTTTGAATTAGCAAACTAGTAGCATTTTTAACGCTGGTAAAAATGAGAAATAAAAAAAAACAATTGAGAGTCGTTATTTTGATTTTTTTCAGTAAAATAACATTTTTTTAAATGGAAACCCCTGTATATTATATTTTTTTCTGTTAAAGCATCAAATTTTAAACAAAAAAGTTCATAATGACTTTTCCGCTAAAGTCAAAAATAAAGTCAAAATAACGATAAATATTTTTAATTATTTGCAGTATTATAATATAAGACGGCTATGAAAACTACATGGCGTTCGCGATTTGACAGCATTAAGATAAGCGACAAATTGTTAAACTGGACATACTCGCAACTAGAAGGCTTTGGAAAACAATGATAAAATCAAATAATGTCAAACATTAGTGTAAATACTTGTTTATAAGCTTTATTGTGTCATTAATTTAAAGAAAATGTTCTCCCATGAAGAAAGTGTGATATGTTAGAATGCTATTTAGTGTGCAGAAAATCCTCCTTGAGAGCAAGAGAATACTACAGTGAATTATATCCCGCTCGCATTCAACCGTATGAACGATATTTTCTGAGACTTTATCGAAAATTTAGGGGCAACGAAAATGTTTTTGCTAAAACAAGGGCAAAAAAAGAATTCATAATAAGCGAGGCCACGGAAATTGCAGTTATTGGATATTTTGAAGCTTATCGTGAGAATTCAATAGCAGATATTCTCAAGGACTCTAATTTCAGTTATGGTACTGTTCAAAGGATTTTAAAAAATACAAATTTATTCCGTATAAGTACCGACCAGTTCAAACGCTTTTGGCAGGGGATCCAGAGAGAAGACTTGTTTTTTGCCATTGGTATCTTAGCTTCTGTCGCCAAAATGTAAATAACTTTCGTTACCTTTTATGGACAGATGAATCAAATTTTCAAATTCTGGAATGTTTAATAGAAAAAACCACCATTATTGGTCAAGAGAAATCTTTTGTTAGTACATCCAAGAGGCCCACAAGTCCGTTTCAGTTTCAACGTTTGGTGCGGTATAATTGGTTCAAAAATTGTTGGCCCGTTCTTTTATGAGGGAACCCTAACTGGTGAAAGATATGTGGAATTTATGTCAGAAATTCTGACTAATTTCTTAGACGAATTGGATCTTATAAGTAGACATCATCTGCATTTTCAGCAAGATGGCGCACCTGCCCACAACTCCAGAGGTACTTATCATTTTCTAAGTACTACTTTTAATGATCAGTGGATAGGAACAAATGGCCCAATACAGTGGCCTCCCAGATCACCAGATCTAAACCCACTTGATTACTTCTTGTGGGGTTACTTAAAGAACCAAATTTACAAGCGAAGGTACGATAACCTTGACGCGTTAAAGACTGCAGTTAGGGAAAAGATAACCCAGATAGATGGTAGGACCATACTTAAGACAGTTCGAGCAGTTGAAAAACGTGCCCAAAAATGTATTGAAGAACAAGGTGGTGTTTTCGAGCATCTTCTTTAAAAAAATTGTTATTGTATTTTGTAAGATTATAAGTTGATGTTGAAAATAAAGTTTGTCGATACAATTTAATTGTTTCAGATTGGAGGCCATAACTTCAACAATTTGTAACCTAGGAGAAAAGTTATTGTAAGCTTTTTTGTTTAAAATTTGATGCTTTAACAGAAAAAAATATAATATACAGGGGTTTCCGTTTAAAAAATGTTATTTTACTGAAAAAAATCAAATAACGACTCTCAATTGTTTTTTTTTATTTCTCATTTTTACCAGCGTTAAAAATGCTACTAGTTTGCTAATTCAAACAACTTTGTATTTTCACTAATAACAAAGTTACTAATGGTGGACACTTAATTTGGATAACCCTGTATGTACCCGAAAAAAAGATGGATGGCACTCCTTCACTAGTTTACTATTGGCACCACGGATATCTCCGCTTTTGGGAAACGGTCATGAAAATAAAGGAGCTTTTTGTATCCCGTCATATTTTGTCCTACCAATTTTATTCGATAGTTCTCGACCTCTTCATAAAAATTTCTATTGGGCATAAGACCAGAAAGATCCCGTAACACAAGGTTGTAAAAAGCTACCATTAGTCTAAGGAACTATGCGTATGGGTACTTGATGAATGTTGAGGTTGACTTCGTATTCATGACCTTGTTTTCCAAGGTCAAGCTAATTTTTAGTGTATACAATATAGACGCTTTGGCAGGCATCCAGAGCATCACTTGGTAGTCACTTCAAGATCAATGACTTGATAATGTTCCGAAATAAGCATGTTTAAATTGAGATCATCAGTTGCACACAGTAAATCTCACTATAAGCCGTTATGATATGCCCAATTTTACTGGTTATCACTTTGACCTTGAAATCTTCGTGAAGGTGAAATTATTTATCAATTCACGCCTTATCGTCGGAAAGAACATGTTTTACTAACAATAAGAGGTTGTCAGGACTAGAATACGGATTTCCCAAAAAAAAACCTGTGGGTAGGTCTTGGCCCCTCAACTCATGCCTCATCAGCATTTGGTCTTATACGTTTTTAGTTAACGAGAAATTATACAGTAAAAATGCCACTAAAAGCTATGTAAGTTCAAAAATGTTTTTTCGAAACCGTAATATGGCGTATTAGCTTGATTTTAATGCGTTTTGAATTTAGTGTTAATACAACTTCTTTTATATACTACTTTATTATTATAACAGTATTGTACTTCACCTTTTCTTATGCTTATAGTAATAATGTACTAGTTGTATTGTAATCATATTAATTGAAATTACTATAAAGTTTTTTAATCAGAGGAAAGCACGACGCATAAAGAAATCTCTTAGCATGGATATTTTTGTTTCAAAGTTAGCGGGTGACAATAGAATTGAAATGCCTAAATATCAGGATACCGCGGCTGCTATGAAGATCCAAAAGAAATTTGAATCTGTATTTTGAACTTCCCAAGGTTAGTAGAACAAAGTCTCCTATTGTGGATTGTTCCACATCTCTATACCCTCGGAACAAAGGAACGGTCGTATCGGCCAGTTCTGGATGTACGAATTTCGACAAAGTTAGGATGGGAGGCCGAAGTCAGGCGGATCTGTCTGGCAGGCACATCGCGAGGCCGCATCATGGCAGAAAGCACCCCTAACAGCTGCTGCTATTGACAAGGACGCTTTTTCTTCGTATTGGAAGCATTAATCTGTACAAGATTGTTGCATCCCCAAGCAGTGATAACCTCCAGGACTCTCGTCAGAGAGGAATTAGCTGCTAGTCTTCTTACTCTCAGCCTACCGGCAGAGATCGGCTTGACGCTCTTGATTCCTGCATGTAGAGTGCTGTCATTAGAAGAACTGTGGGTTGAGTTGACCGTACCGGAAAGGTCGTTGATATGTAAGAATAACAGTGTCGGAGCCAAGACTCATCCCTGGGGAACACCCGGACTCATTTTCCACAAAGCGAGTGGAACAAACTTAAACTGTACTTGGTAAATGTACTGTTCGTAATGCGATGTGTACTTTTGTCGTCAAGTTACAAATCATTGTGAATGTTACTTTATTAGGACCAAAGGCAAATAAGATCACATTTTTAAGCTACATTCTGTATTTCATCTTCAATGAGGTGTTACTTCCATCTCACAAATTACAGAGAAAGAGAGAGAGAGAGAGAGAGAGAATGTCGTCTTGCAAACCACATAGTTTTAAGGGTGCAAATAGTCCTTATACGAGGATCTTTGTGAGCGGCCATCTATGGAGGAATAGCTAAACTACACGCATTGTTGGTTGCATATGTTTGTGAAGCCGAGTTTTCGTCTCTGAGAAGAAAGTTGGTTGAATAACAAGATCGCATCTGGATGATTGGTGTATTGGTCTGCAAGGATGTTGAGCATAAAAAAGCGTTATGGCAAAGATTCCAAAGAAGTAGACTACAACAGGATTATGTATCTCATCGATCTTTCTCTAACATCCTTTCGAAGAACTTGAAAAACGCCAAGCGCAATTATGAGCAAAATCTTGTATTATCGAAAGATAAGAAGAAGTTGTTTAGATACTTGAGATCCACCCTGAACTCTAAGGTTTCTTCCCCACAAATCCGTGATCCCAATGGCCACCTACATACTGATGCCGAAAAATCTGCCAATCTTCTTGCCGATGCTTTCAGTGAAGACTTTGTGAATGAACCTGATGGTGATGGTACTCTTCCGAACTTATCCAGCCCTCATAGATGCCTAGCGACCATCTGTAGCATAGATTTTCAACCTCAGGACATTGAGAGGCACCTTACTAAACTGAAAACTTGTTCGTCCCCTGGAAAGGATGGGATTACTTCTGCCGTTATGAAGTCCTGTGCCTCAGCTCTCGCATACCCCCTGTGCATTATATTCAACTCCTCGATTCAAAATCACATCCTTCCTTCCTGTTGGCGTACTGCATCTGTGACACCTATATACAAAAAAGGAGATAAAAACATCTTGCGAAAAACTACCGTCCTATCAGTCTTGTGCCTATAGCTGCGGAAATAGCCGAAAAGATCGTCCAGGAACAACTTATGACATTTGCGTTCAAGAACAACCTGCTGCCTAGCAACCAACATGGTTTTATTCCTGGTAGATCAATAATCACCAACATGTTACACTGCATTGACAATTGGACCAGATCTTTAGACGCAAATGAACCGGTCGACGTGGTTTTTCTGGATTTTTCCAGAGCTTTCGATCGAGTTCCGCATAAAAGGCTCCTGCACAAGCTTGAACATCTCGGAATCAGGGAAAATTTGTGTTATGGATGTGAAGCTTTTTTGTTAGACAGATCTTTCTCCGTCCGTGTTGGAGACGCCTATTCTTCTAGTCATCGTGTTACTAGTGGAGTTCCACAAGATCTGTGCTAGGGCCAATACTTTTCTTCTTTATACAAGCGACCTTCCACCCGAACTTTATTCTATGTGTTCCATCTATCAGATGATACTAAAGTCTATAACACTGTCTGAACTCATCTGTGCTTCAAGAAGACCTAAGCTGATCAGAAAGTGGTCAGGAACTCTGGCTCCTTCCTGTTAAATCTATCGAAATGCTACGTTCTCCACCTGGGAAAGAATAATCCAATTAACATATAAGATTGGCAAACATACCTTAGAGACTGTTCTTCATCACACAGATTTGGTTCGACAGTTAATGGCCGGCTCACCTGGTCGGAGCACATTCAGAACATAACCTCTAAGGCAAAGCGGTTTCTATATATATGGAAAGGTCATTTAGCGTTGCACCGTTAGTAACCTCCTCCTTTTTGTATACAACTTTCGTACGACCCTACTGGAGTTTGCGGCCAGGTATGGGATTCAAACCTTGTTCGCGATAGCAGCTTATTAGAGGCCGTTCAGCGTCGTGCTACACGTATGCCATATGCAACACGTAGGCCAAGTTATTGAAGACCGCCTCGAGCTAATACACCTGCATGCTCTTTGCTGATAGAAGAGTACAGAGGAGATCTTTCATCATCACTTTCAGAGCCACTGCATAATTGCTTTGGTGTGGACATGTCGCCATCTGTTCGGTCTGGCAAACGAAAGTCTCAGAGGCCATAACTTCAAATTGCAGAAGGAAGCTTTTAGAACCTCTACTCGTCAGCGCTTCATCTCAAACCGTGTCTTCGATGCATGGAACAGTCTTCCATCTTATGTAGTGAACTCGGAATCCGTCAACAGTTTCAAAAACAATTACGATAGACACCGCAGTGCTTAACATATTGTTCCCATTCTGTATATGTCTACTTCAGAAGTGCTAAGATTGTCAAATTGTTATATTTCTTTTGTCTGTACACTATTATCTATTTTTGTGTTTGAGTTTATAGTACTTGTACTCAACTCAAATTTGTTGTAATAATAATAATAATAATGAAGTAAATGCGAGGGGGTATTCAATAGAGACCACTGAAGGTATGTCGTATATAGTCATGGTCTTACTGGGATTATTTAAATCCCAAGCATCGCAGGAAGTATTTACATATTTCTTAAAAGGGGCGGTAAGAGATTGAAGTTTATGTGACCAGTGAGGGTAAAAAGAGAGCATGACAATGGCATTTGCTTTGGCAAAATTCAGACCTTCTATAATCAGATGTGATCCATGGTTATCTAGTAAAAGCAGGCACGGTCCTTCCACAGTACTTTTCACATGAAGGTGAAAAAATCTAAGAAACTCCAAGAAGTGTGACTCTTTCATCCAACCTGATGGGTTTGCAGAACCTTGCGAGCCAGGAGGAGCCGAATTTAAAAAATGTGGTTTGAAATGTACCCGTGGAAAAATGAAAAAAGGAGGTATGGAATTTCCAATAGCTGATGCTGCACTTGCTAAAGTAACAAGAGTTCCTCTTTCTGATGAAACTATCCAAACAACCTGTTTGAATCCTCTTCTGGCAACAACGCGGTCGGGTCTTTGGATAGCTGCGATCCCAGATTCGTCATGTTCCAGATTTCGTGAGGCTCAAATTTATATTTTTCCATAACTGAAGGTAAATGATCAAAAAATGCGTTGACGTCCGTTTTATTGAAACTACTGGCTCTTGCTAAACTAGTTGCTTCCGGTTTGCTAATAGACAGTGCAGGGTGACGTTTCAGAAACGCACTAAACCAGTCAGGACCAGCTAGTTTATGGAGCTTCCAATTTTCCGGCATTTTCAAGGAAATAGCATTAGCAAATTCATATGCCAGTCCACGTACTTCCTTGGGTGATAATCCAAAATAAATATCAGATGCTTTTAGTACATATTCCACTAGATGATTTTCAAGTTCAGGCTCAAATACTAAATGATTTTTGATGCAGCCAACTGAAATTGATGGCGCAACAACTCGATCATCAAGTAATTCAGACTCTGGAATTTTCTTACAGTATCTTGCTAAAGTACGGTAATATACATTGGAGTCAGCTGCCACTTTTCTTATTGAGGATCGTAATCTCACTAACCTAGCAGCTCTTAAAAGTACGTCAGGCGGCGCTTTGCCCTTCTCAGTCTTCCTTTTGAAATTTCGAACCATGCTTATGTAACCTGAAAATATTAAAAAAATACATTGTATACAAATACCTACGTAGAATCATGTGCAAAGCTAATCGTCTACTGTGGGGGCTGGTTGTCACATGTGACAAGAGTAATTTGAGACAACCTGCCCCACTAGATAATTAATTTTTAAGGTTAGATAGCGTCACTAAATTAACAAATTCATAGTCAATACTTACGTTAAGTCGTACTCGGATTATTGAAGAGCAAAATAAATTCAACAGTTCTTTTTATTATCAACTTTAGTCTTGAAAACACAAATTATGTGACAAACGAAAAATTTACTCAGGTTAGGCGATTTGTTTATTTTGTGCATGCGACCTTAATCTACCAACGACAACTTTCGTACTGAATACAAGTGTTCTGCGCGGACGCGGAAACGATGTGTAGCGCGCCAGGCAACTACATCTTGCTGTTGATATTTCACAATTGTGACAACCAACCCATGTGACAACCATCCCCGGTCTCCCCTACATGTTCCTCTAGTCTCCGCACTATGCTCGGACCGAAAATAGATTCATTTTCTAGTTATTAATATATTTCATAGAACGTTTTCATTGTTATGAGTGTCATCTAAATGCATGACAGTCTAGTTTTGTTACAGTACAGTTATACCCCCTGCCTTTCTGAAGGATAGGAAAAACTACGACAATCAAGAAGGCCATATAGCCGTCCTAGAATTGTGAGAATGACTGACGATACGACCCTGAAGCATTTCAATGCTAACTTAACAGCTATTATTTTGATACCACAAACGTCTTTGGTTACTAAAATTTGACGGAACGATGGTTAATGTGATTGTTGAAAAATAACGGTGAAATCAATCCTAAGAAAAACAAATCAAACGTTTAATTGTTGCTGAGTGAAACGGGTATTTCTTTCGAAACTAAAATGTCCAATGTAAAAAGGCCTCCTCGATCTAGGTGAAGCTCCCCATGGCTAAGTGCTGGTAGGGTGCCAGCCACTGACTGTATTGCTATGACACGACGTGTGCCGGTGGGGATCCATCCGAGATATGGACTTTCATCGAGATAAATGATTTCGTTTATAGCTTTTGTAGAATTCTTAGATCATTTCTTCTTCATTTTACGCACTTAATGCTGCTGGGTGAGTTTGCAAATATTTTGCTCGTTTAATGAAATGTGCTGGTTAGTTTTAATTACCTCTGGAAATCATTAGTAACATTTTTGCAGGTTCGTTTATATTCCCTCAATTTGTATAGTGATCCGTACGAACATTAAATACTTCGAGAACTCAGATAACTGAGACTGTAAATACTTATACTGATTTCAAAAACAATATCAACTCATCAGCATATTTATACTAAGTGACATATAAATCCGAACACCCAGTTTTAAATGGTTTTATTTTAATAAAATTTTGTATAAGTACTTAATGAAGCATAATAAGTAAATGATAAAAATTTCAAACTGATTGCACTGCTTTAAAGCCCTTTGACCTTTAATAATGTGTGGATGCACCCTGATGTGCTACGCATTCTCCAACGCGCCTAGGCATGCTTCTGATCAGGTGGTCAATGTCCTCCTGTGGTATCTCATTCCAGGCAACCACCAACTCCTCTCGAAGTGCTTCTAGAGTCTGAGTACGACGTTGCAAATTGAGCAATCTCCTACCCATCATATCCCACACGTGCTCAATTGGGGATAAGTCGCGAGATCTTGGTGGCCATGGTAACAATGTGACATCATTATGTTGAAAGAAGTCTATTGTGACTCTTGCAACATGTGGTCGGGCATTATCTTGTTGGAAAGTTGGATCTGCCAGGGTGTCAAGATAGGGTAAAAGATGGGGTTCTAGAACTTCGTGGATTAACGCTGCGCGTTCATGTTACCTCTGATGAAGATTAAAGGTGACCTGGAACCATAAGCTATAGCACCCCAAACCATAACTTCAACAGTGTGATGAACATGTCTTTCAACAAAAAACTGTGGATTCCTCCTTTCATCACGTCGCCTTCTAACCCTGGCACGACCATCGTGCATGCCTAGACAAAATCGAGACTCGTCACTAAAGACAATACTGTTCTATTCCTGATCCCAGAGTGACCGTTGTCTGCACCCAGTGTGGCCGGTATGAAAACAAGCCAAAACTTTCTCATTCGTCGGTAAACACTTCGCATGCCAATAGGTCTTCCGTGTTCTGCAAACCATTCATTTGCAATGGACCTGGTAGTGGAGAAAAGGTCCCTTGAGGCCAATAATCTTAGGCGGCGATCTTCACGGTCTGTTGTTCTAACGGCGGCATCCAGTGCCCCTTGCTCTTTGCGTACGGCATTCTTGAAGCCATGCCTGACAACACCTAACTACAGTGTCTACACTTCTTTGCACTCTAACTGCAATTGCCCGAAAAGAAAGTCCAGCTTCCTCCCGAAGTCCCACTATACGGCCCCTATCAAACTCACTAAGTCGACGAAATCGTACAGGTCTCCGTACTCTAGGCATCGTAACCGATCGTAAAGGATGGCAAGAACCAAAATCCGCCAACGTTGATTCTTTATTGCGGCTGAAATATTCATTTTTAGAGCGTTAGTGAATTAAAAAAAAGCAGTATAAAAACCGGAATGTCCAACTGATAAGGCTGAAAATTTTTTCACTTGTTATTTACAGTAAGATAATACATTCACCAACTTTATTAAATAAAACCATTTAAACTGGGTGTATACGGATTTATATGTCACTTAGTATATTAATGGTTGACAACAGTATCGCAGCAAACAAACAATTAGATAGTATGATACTATCCTATGTAAGCTGCCTCCTTACCGTTGCTTTAAACTTGTTAAAACTTGTTATATTATGATTTACAATGAATATTGCTGCTGATATTGTTAACAAACAGCGAAAAAGGGATGGTCCCAAATTCGAACCAGGTGGTACCCCCTAAAGATGCTGTATGACGAAAAAACTCGGAACTATTGTGTGATGTAAATAGGACTTAATAAAAGCATCTAATTGGCAGTCAAACCAAACAAATTCAATTTGGCCAGAAGAATCCTGTGAGCAACTAGAAACACACGATTATCACCTTAGCTTAGTACCGAGAATAGCATGAAAATGGCGTCAGGTAGGTTGACTATGTACTTGTTACGAAATTCTGTGATCGATTCGGTGCATGACAGTCTTATTGAAGGAGAGAGCCGAAAAAGATACCTCTCGTAAAAATTAAAAAAATAAGTACAAGTAGGCCCACTATAATTACTATGTAAATATTTTTCGATCGTACTGATAAAAATAAGATACTCCACTGGAAAAAACATCATACGCTCTTTAGGTCGAAGATACTAAAAACTGTCCCTCTATGAATGCAGTTTGTTACGAATATGCATAATAAAGGAAGAAATGAAAGTTGATATATCTCTTTGAAAAAAGAATATTGTCCTATTTAACTGTTCAGAAAACCTTTGTTAGCCTTTCAATAACTTTTATTAATAAAATCAGTAAAATCGGTTAATTCGGTAAAATCAGTCAAATCGGTAATTGGTAAAATCGGTAGAATCTGTAAAATCGGTAGAATCTGTAAAATTGGTAACATTGGTAAAATCGGTAAAGTTGGTAAAATCGGTGATATCGATGAAATCGGTAAGATCTTTAAAATCGGTACCTCGGTAAATCCCTTAAATCTGTAAAATCGGTAAACCAGTAAAATCGGTAAAACCAGTAAAATCAATAAAATAAATGAAATAAGAAGAAAAAAAGAATAAATAGACGAACACCTGCAAGAGGTTGACGTTGAGAACTCCAATTTATGTCCCTCCATGAAAGAAGTTCATTACAAAAGGAAAGAAAAGAAGGTTGATATATCTTCTTTTGAAAAAAGAATATTGTCCTATTTAAGAATTTTTCAGTAAACCTTTGTTAGCCTTTCGATAACTTACATTAATAAAATCTGTAAAATCTGTAAAATCTGTAAAATCTGTAAAATCTGTAAAATCTGTAAAATCTGTAAAATCTGTAAAATCTGTAAAATCTGTAAATTCTGTAAAATCTGTAAAATCTGTAAAATCTGTAAAATCTGTAAAATCTGTAAAATCTGTAAAATCTGTAAAATCTGTAAAATCTGTAAAATCTGTAAAATCTGTAAAATCTGTAAAATCTGTAAAATCTGTAAAATCTGTAAAATCTGTAAAATCTGTAAAATCTGTAAAATCTGTAAAATCTGTAAAATCTGTAAAATCTGTAAAATCTGTAAAATCTGTAAAATCTGTAAAATCTGTAAAATCTGTAAAATCTGTAAAATCTGTAAAATCTGTAAAATCTGTAAAATCTGTAAAATCTGTAAAATCTGTAAAATCTGTAAAATCTGTAAAATCTGTAAAATCTGTAAAATCTGTAAAATCTGTAAAATCTGTAAAATCTGTAAAATCTGTAAAATCTGTAAAATCTGTAAAATCTGTAAAATCTGTAAAATCTGTAAAATCTGTAAAATCTGTAAAATCTGTAAAATCTGTAAAATCTGTAAAATCTGTAAAATCTGTAAATCTGTAAAATCTGTAAAATCTGTAAAATCTGTAAAATCTGTAAAATCTGTAAAATCTGTAAAATCTGTAAAATCTGTAAAATCTGTAAAATCTGGAAAATCTGTAAAATCTGTAAATCTGTAAAATCTGTAAATCTGTAAAATCTGTAAAATCTGTAAAATCTGTAAAATCTGTAAAATCTGTAAAATCTGTAAAATCTGTAAAATCTGTAAAATCTGTAAAATCTGTAAAATCTGTAAATCTGTAAAATCTGAAATATCTGAAATCCTGGAAATCTGAAAATCGAAATTCTGTAAAATCTGTAAAATCTGTAAAATCTGTAAAATCTGTAAAATCTGTAAAATCTGTAAAATCTGTAAATCTGTAAATCTGTAATAAATCTGTAAAATTCGTCAAAATCTGTAAAATCTGAAAATCGTAAAATCTGCTAAAATCTGTAAAATCTGTAAAATCTGTAAAATCTGTAAAATCTGTAAAATCTGTAAAATCTGTAAAATCTGTAAAATCTGTAAAATCTGTAAAATCTGTAAAATCTGTAAAATCTGTAAAATCTGTAAAATCTGTAAAATCTGTAAAATCTGTAAAATCTGTAAAATCTGTAAAATCTGTAAAATCTGTAAAATCTGTAAAATCTGTAAAATCTGTAAAATCTGTAAAATCTGTAAAATCTGTAAAATCTGTAAAATCTGTAAAATCTGTAAAATCTGTAAAATCTGTAAAATCTGTAAAATCTGTAAAATCTGTAAAATCTGTAAAATCTGTAAAATCTGTAAAATCTGTAAAATCTGTAAAATCTGTAAAATCTGTAAAATCTGTAAAATCTGTAAAATCTGTAAAATCTGTAAAATCTGTAAAATCTGTAAAATCTGTAAAATCTGTAAAATCTGTAATATCTATAAAATCTGTAAAATCTGTAAAATCCGTAAAATCCGTAAAATCCGTAAAATCCGTAAAATCCGTAAAATCCGTAAAATCCGTAAAATCTGTAAAATCTGTAAAATCTGTAAAATCTGTAAAATCTGTAAAATCTGTAAAATCTGTAAAATCTGTAAAATCTGTAAAATCTGTAAAATCTGTAAAATCTGTAAAATCTGTAAAATCTGTAAAATCTGTAAAATCTGTAAAATCTGTAAAATCTGTAAAATCTGTAAAATCTGTAAATCTGTACAATCTGTAAAATCTGTAAAATCTGTAAAATCTGTAAAATCTGTAAAATCTGTAAAATCTGTAAAATCTGTAAAATCTGTAAAATCTGTAAAATCTGTAAAATCTGTAAAATCTGTAAAATCTGTAAAATCTGTAAAAAATCTGTAAAATCTGTAAATCTGTAAAATCTGTAAAATCTGTAAAATCTGTAAAATCTGTAAAATCTGTAAAATCTGTAAAATCTGTAAAATCTGTAAAATCTGTAAAATCTGTAAAATCTGTAAAATCTGTAAAATCTGTAAAATCTGTAAAATCTGTAAAATCTGTAAAATCTGTAAATTCTGTAAAATCTGTAAAATCTGTAAAATCTGTAAAATCTGTAAAATCTGTAAAATCTGTAAAATCTGTAAAATCTGTAAAATCTGTAAAATCTGTAAAATCTGTAAAATCTGTAAAATCTGTAAAATCTGCAAAACCTGTAAAATTCGTAAAATCGGTAAAATCAGTAAAATAAATGAAATGAGAAGAAAAGTAGAATAAATAAACGAACACCTGCAAGAGGTTGATGTTGATAGCTCCAATTTAAATGAGAGAATGTCATAGGGTTTTTGCTTTTTCGTCTCCCTAGCTGATTGGATGTCATATAAACGTTCTTCTTACTCGGGTAATACTCGTATAAGCGCAGTATGATGTTTTTCATCCACATTTACAAATACAGATCCCTCGGTCGCAATCTGATAGACAAACCTACATCTTTTTCCCATGCAGCCGGACTGTGTTACATGGGGGTACATTAAAGTCACTTACGTTTATGTCGGTTCATATGGCAACCTACCGCGCAATAAAGTGCTAACACTCCACACTTTTATCCTCCTTACCGTTTGACATGCACATTACGCATAAAACCGATAAACATTCGCGGTAGTTACTGTCCCACAAAAGTCACAGCGAGATACTATAAGCATAAATAATCATTAGAAAACGCTTACCGCGGACAAAGCGACGAACAGATTCCCGCTCAAGAAAACCTTATAAATGAAGGTCTTCTTGACCACCATTAATTCCCGAGGTTGCACTATTAATTATGGCAGGTGGCCCTTCTGGGAACTGTGCTTCTACCATTATGGTCCGTCCTTATCTTCCGAATAGGGGTTGGAAGGATTTTGTTGGTATAATCAGATTTGCCCATTCATAAAATTCCAAACGCGCTCAGTTTGTTGGGATCATGTTAGACCGTTGAAAAACAACAAGGAGTAGATAAGATAGATAACCTATAGGGTGCTTGTATTTGGTGAATGAGAGATTTGTTTTTAAATGTGAAAATCCTCTTTTATTGCAAGCTTTTTAAATTTGACTTGACAAATCTGTGAATTGAGTTTTGACCACTTGTCCTCAACCAATTGAACTGAAATTTTATGCTGATGTTTGATTCGCGTGTCAATACAAAATGAATTAGTTTCCGCCACATGGAGTAAAATCTTTCATACAATGATGTAGTTCCACATACCTCGAAAACTCATAAACCTCAGAAGAATGATGTTGGATTATCAAGGAATACGGCCAAAATAAGAGGAGAAGTGACAGAAAGATTCGAGATCAAGTCAGACAGGGGGACCCATTGTCTTCCCTTTTGATTAATATAATCTTATTGAGAGTCAGGCAATAGGTCAAGAACTCATAAACATCAAGTAAATTCGTAATCCACTGTGACTAATTTTTACCCTTTTTCATGTCGTTTTCTTTATACATTGAGTGAACAAATATTATTGTCATTATTATTTAGTTATGGGGTACAATCTCCAACTCCAAGTTCGCCCCTAGCTTCCGTAGCGATCGCAACTGATAAACATGAAAATTCCCAACTCGTCGAAATCTCGTCTTAATGAAGAAACAACATTTATCATCTTCACGTATCTAGATGGCACATAATGCTACCTAAACCGAGTGGAGGCTGGTTTCGTTATGGACAAGAAACAACAACCAGAAAACCAGGCAGCGTTATCGATCATTCCCGAATTCCGTTACGGACTTGCCTCTCATCAATAACGAAACGACGATGAAGCATTTGTCCCGGCAAAACTCCTCGTTATTTATATTAATTAATATAAATGACACCGGACGAACGAACCAGTCAATTAAAAAGTTTGTGTTTGCGGTGCATCTGCCCGAAAAGAGACAACCTTGTTCATTGTTTTGACATTTTACAAGAAGTCCGAAATGTGATTGATACGGTCGTCGCTTGAACGAGAGGGGGTGGTTAGTTTTCTGTTGAATGGTGACTCAATTCTGTCGGTCTTGTGAAAAAATGACTAGACATTCAGGCCATCATAACCAATGAAAAATGTATTGAAGAAGGTTGATTTACTTAGATAAGAAGAATCCTCGATCTTACCAAGCTATATGAAGCAAGTGTATCATATTTCTATTTCCATGGCAGATAATATAATAAGCCTTTATTGCTCAACAGCTTATAACCAACAACAGAGCAATTTATAAAAATAAAAGTTAGCCTATAGTTATTTACATAACGTATATACTGAGTGGCGTTGTTACACCAGAAACAATAATTTCTCGGACTTGTTTCTTAGGCAATAAAATGACTAATGCTGTGGAAACAATGTCAACGTTATCTTTGTTTCCATTTACCTTTGTTTAAAATGTTGTCTCTTAGTTTTTGTGAAGAAAGCAATGTCTGTTAACTAATTTTTAAGTGAAGATAAGAATGGCTTTTATATTTTATAATTTTGTAAAAAAAGAAAGTAGAGTACAAGGTACGTCTCTGAGCCATATCAACCATCCCAGTTCAGGTAGTTTGTGGGTTACTCTTTGTCTACCCCTTATGCCAAATATCAGTCTCAGACAAGAATTCTGAGCTTCTTGAACCCGTTTTAGTTCCATACTATCAAGAATTGTGCCATATACCATATCAGCAAAGTTGAAGTGGGGACAACACTAAAGCTTCGCAGAGCGTCGCTTTAGTATTTTGTGATAGGTATTGTCTATGGGGGTAAATTATTCTTAACATTGAATATGCTTTTCTTAGGAACAGAGTAATGTGCACTCTAAACTTAAGTTTAGAGTCAACCACTAAGCACAAATCCTTCACGGAATCCCTAAATGCTATTATATTGTCCCATAGTTTGAGCTTAATATTATTTTCTAATACGTTTCTGCAGGAATCACACAACAACAATATAGCCGTCGATTTGCTAGGGTTTATCTTTAACAAGTGATCTTCAAGAGGTTTTGAGAAGGCTATTCAAGTCGGTATGCAGCCGGTTTGTTATAAGTTCTGACGGACCAGGTTTTAAACGCATAAATTTGATTCAATACAACTATTTATAATATGGGTAATATGAGGAGCTATAAAAGGGCAACACAAAGAATCAGGGTAACGTTCAGGCTATCAGCGCCAAAAGCCTTCGTCTTGCTACTGAGGATACTATTTAAAACAAAAAAATCTTCGTCGATTAGGTTAAATGAGATAGGTTTCATCAAGCAAGGAGTTGTCGTTATAGAATGCAACAATTCTTGTTTTCGAGTATTATTTTGTGATATTTGGGCAAAGTAGGTAATACGTTCTTTAACATTCCTTAAAATGGTCAGGGATGTATTTATTTTTATTTCAAAGTAATATTTAGTTTTTTTAGTTCAGCCCATTTTTCCTTTTCTGAGCAATTGTGAACTTTAATTTAGATATGCCTTTTTTCGGCTCTAATAGCAGAAAGTGGTCAGGTTTCTTAATGTTTATAATAGTCTCGATGATCAGGTTTGTTGCGTTCGTCTAAAACGAGAAAGAGCTTGATTTCGAAGCCTTTTCATAAACTTAATGTTATCTGTGATCCATGGACTGTATGGTCTTTTTAGACCATTGCATGGGAATCAAAAAATATTCAATATAGTGTCTGTTAAAAATGATACCTTTTGATCGATGGTCATCTGTTTGATATAAATGTTATAACAAGGCCGGCCGACTCAATGTCGCGGTTATGCGTGTGTGGATAGAAGAAGGTAGAGGAAACACGAGAAGGCCATCTGGTCCACCGAGGCGTGCACAGAGCGTCAAAATAAGCACCTCAGACCACTTTTAAGTTTTTTCGAAAAAGCCCACTTTTTGCCTGTTATGGCTATAAAGAACTTGTTCCTGGGCTACCATTAATAGTTGATTTAAACTAGCACGGTAGGGTAAAAAAACTAAATCATTAATTCAGTGCGGAAACCTTTACTAAAGTTTGACTAATACTGTGGAAAATCTAGACTACTGCAATTATATTTTTTATTTGTATTACGGCTTCAATGAAAAAACTTGGGTTTATTCAATTTTTAGTAGAAAGAACCTACAAATATATTACTATTTTTAAAAAGATGTATTAAATAGGCTACTTTTTATGGTTATTGCTGACTCGTATGGTACAATTTTTTCATAGTAATTAGTCAAACTTTAGTAAAAGTTTTCATATTGAAACAAAATTAGTCATATTTTTTTTCAGCAAACCGTGCTAGTTTTCGATGAAAATAATACTCGTTCGTCTCAACCAACTATTAATGATAGCCCAGGAAAAAAATCAGAAGTTCTTTATCGTCATGATAGGCAAAACATAGCAAAAATTAGGAAAGTTTTTAAAAAACTTAAAAGTGGCAATATCTCGAAAATTAGAAAACTTTTTCCAATGTCATGTCGATTTTATTATTTTTTTCTGGATTAACACTTCCAATGTATATGAGATAAACATCCAAAAAACATAATATACTAAGTGACATATAAATCCGAACACCCAGTTTAAATGGTTTTATTTTAATAAAATTTTTTATAAGTACTTAATGAAGCATAATAAGTAAATGATAAAATTTCAAAATGATTGCACTGCTTTAAAGCCCTTTGACCTTTAATAATGTGTGGATGCACCCTGATGTGCTACGCATTCCCAACGCGCCTAGGCATGCTTCTGATCAGGTGGTCAATGTCCTCCTGTGGTATCTCATTCCAGGCAACCACCAACTCCTCTCGAAGTACTTCTAGAGTCTGAGGAGGACGTTGCAAATTGAGCAATCTCCTACCCATCATATCCCACACGTGCTCAATTGGGGATAAGTCGGGAGATCTTGGTGGCCATGGTAACAATGTGACATCATTATGTTGAAAGAAGTCTATCGAGACTCTTGCAACATGTGGTCGGGCATCAAGGTAGGGTAAAAGATAGGGTTCTAGAACTTCGTGGATATAACGCTGCGCGTTCATGTTACCTTTGATGAAGATTAAAGGTGACCTAGAACCATGAGCTATAGCACCCCAAACCATAACTCCAACAGTGTGATGAACATGTCTTTCAACAAAAAACTGTGGATTCCTCCTTTCACCACGTCGCCTTCTAACCCTGGCACGACCATCGTGCATGCCTAAACAAAATCGAGACTCGTCACTAGAGACAATACTGTTCCATTCCTGATCCCAGAGTGACCGTTGTCT
>CAVLJG010000121.1:2965473-2981873 GCA_963669975.1 Acanthoscelides obtectus
AGCGAAAATTTTGAAACCCTTATGTATATTTACATCATTATATATTTCTTACCCCACCCCCACATGATCCTATATCCATCACCAATCGTATACACATCGAATTGTGCTAATTTACTACAAAGTTACGCAAAACAGCATCTACTATCTAAAATATGTACTGCGTGACTCTTAATACGTCCCTGCCGAATGTTACAGCGTTCGATGATCACGTGGTCTTGTTTATGTCCGGTCTATCTCTTATCTGAATATACTGTAGGCCCGCTAGCTAACTAATTACAGTGCTCGTTTGTTCTGTTAGTAAACACGCTGTTTTTCTAAAAATGGAATCTTTTTAATAGGGAACGTAAAGCATCAAACTATCGCTTCAAGACTTCCCTCTAATGGACAAGTACGAACGGTTTTGTTCTATGATATCCGGGAAATGAAATTAAGTGTTAATTGAACACTTTCGGTTTTTAAGATTTGTTGTGCTAAAAGGTGTTAAAAGGGCGCTTTTTTGGTAGTACATCTATCCGGCCAAAGATGGCCAGTTCTTAGATGCAGAGATTCATAAAAGTGTTAACTATATCAAAAAGTTCAATCTGTAAACCTTAAAAGGTGTTAACTCTTGCATTATAGGTGAAAAGGTGTTTGCTCAAGAGTTTAAAACGTAAAATGTTTGCGATGTAGGCACATGTTCCAAAGTGTAAAAAAGCTTTTAACGTACAAAAATCTGATCAAGGAATAGCGAAAACAAACGAAAAAATCATATACCTCATATTTGATTTACAAAAAACGCTTTTCTTGCCGAAAATTTTTAGAAGTGAAACCTTCTATTTACGACAAGTATGGCTCGACAATGTACGAATACATATAACACAGCAACCAAATGGTACAGGTTTTTTCCACGTGTGGTCCGAAGATCAAGGAAATCGCGGTCTGAAGAGATTGGCAGCTAACTTATGTCCTTTTTGGAAAATATCAAGGACTAAGGCATGGCTTCCGATCATCTGATTGCATGGAGTGATTCGGCAGATGGCCAAAATAAAAATTTTCATATTGTCTGACTATGGCAGTACCTAATAATCTCTGGAGTGTTCAAAAAACTTGACCATAAGTTCCTTGAAGTAGGACATACCTTCATGGACTCTGATAGAGATTTTGTAGCTGTAGACTACTAGTCTACCAGAAAGCACCAACTAATTTATACGGTGGATCAGTATATTTCAATCTTGGCAGAAGCTAGGAAAAAAATACCTTTTGATATTACAAGAATGGCGGACAAATTTGTTGATATTAAGAATTTCCAAGAACTGGTCAATAGAAAAAAAACTACAACTAATGAGAAATTTTCATTCAGAGATGTAAGCTAGATCCAGACTAAGGAATTTGGTGTATCCAAGTACAGATACTATTTTAATGAAACGGGAAATTAGACTATTGTTGATATAAGAAAACAGCGAAATCTTGATAGAGTAGAAATGAACCATTATTATTGAATGTCAATAGAAGCCGACCTATTGGAGCCAAAAGTTTGATAATTATTCAGGAACAAATTCTTTTAATACCAGCAAATTTTAGAGGTTTTTATCAAAATTTAGGAAGAGGAGACGATTAGTTACAGTGCATTATCTGTTATTACTTTTGTGAGTTTGTAAGAACAGTGTTTGCTTTTAAGAAATAACATCACTGAATTAACACCTTTCTGCTACTTTCAATTTCCGGACCAAGCAAATAACTGTTTTTTAAAAAGATGTTAAGTCAGACATTAAACAATCTTTTTCAAATTTCTGATAATAAAATAAAATAACAAAACTGTCTATTCCAGATACATTTATATGTGTCTATAAAATAGCCTTCAACAATAAGAGCAGCCTAACACTATTCAAAAAAAAACGTCAGGATTTAAACATCGAGGCCAATTATCTCCAAACTATACACCTTTTTGCACCAAAGGCCAACCTTACTATTCGTGACTGCCTTATTTACTAGAAAAAGGCACGTATACCGATTAAATATCTCCCTAACTGTGTTAAGAAACTAGTTACCTTATACCAAGTTTGGAGGTATTTGCTAAAATGCAAGTGTTTGAGCAACGTCGACAAGAGTTTGTTGTTTTTTCGATATTGCATGCCGATGCCCCACAATTGATGAAAATAAATGAAGATAGGATCTTCTTACAGCGGCAGAGGAGAGAGAGAGCCAGGTCGACCTGGTCACTTTTGCTGGGGAGGACCAAAAATTGGCCATAAAAAAAGAAAAGGAGCTAAATATCTTGCCTTCCTTAACTCCCTCGATTTCATTTACGAACCAGTGCAAGAACAAACCCAAATGAGGAAAAGTTTCACAACTCCAAAATTAGTGGCAGCGTTAGACAGGTGTCAGTTATATGAGAAATTCTGTTTTTATTATAAACTCCAACATACTTATCAATTTAAAACTTTATGAAGCTTGTTGGCAAAAATAATGTGAAACTGACATAAACATACTGAGATTTCCGCCAATAAGATGCCTATAGATTGTACCACGTTTTTTTAGAAACCAGCTACGAAAAACATTTTTTTTTTTCTCAAAAACTATGCAAAATAGCCTGTTTTTGTAAGAGACAAAAATTAAGTGAATAATCGTATCTTTTAAATAAAATTTCAAAACCTTTGGGAGAGTGCGAAAATTCTGTTATGATTTATGTAGTGTGTGGGGGTAGTTTTCACCCTTCTCAAATTCTCACTTTTTTTGTAAAAGTCAAAAAATATCTGAAAAAAATGTGTTTTAAAAACAAAACTGGCGCCCTTCCAAATTTCAAACGAAGCACACTTTTGTATAGAGGTAAATCATGTCCAATCGACTTATTTTGAGTCTAAAAATACGTGGTAAAATATTCGCACACCCTGTATAATAGGAGTGCCTGTGACACAAAACCCTAGAGTGTCTGTTAACAAAAAGGTTTTCCAATCCCAGGTATACAATATGGATTAGAACTTTTCGATGTATCTGAACTTTCCCTGTATATATTTTGAGGTGAATTAATCGGGCAACCCTGTACCGATGTGTGTCGACGTTGGCGCATCATTGCTAAATAGGTAGAAATGAGGGTCCTTAGATGGCATACCGCTATCGTGCTCGCATATTGAATTGCCTATTTTTCCTACGTAGACACACACTCTGCCGCCAACCTACACACAACCTACATACACCCTCATGCCCTTTGAGCCTCTCCGAGCAGTTGCCGGCGTTTCCACCTCAACTTACATACTACTCGAACAAAACATTGGTCGTATGAGCTCACAGCAGAAAATTCTCCAGTTGAAAAATTGTTGGTTTTTCAAATTAGATTTGTACTTAGTGCCGGGTCAGATAAATGATTAGCTGTAGGTTGAATCTGCACTTTCCCACTCAAAGTTATCATTTCGTAAAAGATATGTTCACGATTTGGCTGAGAAGTCATTGCCCATTCACAAGTCGTGACCAAAAAGATACGGGGTGTTGAAGTTTGAAAATAAAAAACATTTTTTTAGTAGGTGGTAGACGGTCTCTGACTGTCGAACGTGGAGGTACCACCCGGCGGATCTCGTAGGCGGAGCCAGAATGTGTGCATGTTGCATGCACACGTGTTCGCTCGCCAGAGTCCGTGTGGCGTTCCCCCTCTCCCTTGTTTCCCCCTATAGCGCACGGTACCGAATGGGTCTTTAGGCCTTAGGCAATTTCAAATTTTTCGAATTATACCTTCAAAAAATTACTCTTGTGTTTTTTGCTAGAGTGCACGGTTTGCGTAATGATGAAAATAATACAAATTAGATCATTGATGGAGAGCCGAGATACAATTTCTTGGAAGATAAATGTTATACGGTTGTTATCGTTACTACTAACCGTTATTATTTTGTGTAAAAGTCAAATCAAAAGTTTCTTTTTCTCCATTTTTGAGTGTTGTGAAATGGAATTTAGCAATGCTGTCTGTAAAGGAAATGCTTTACCGGCTTCTCGAGAGTATCAACGTAGATTTCCTAACAGACGCCAACCTACACCAAAGGTTTTTACTAATTTGTTTTTTTATTTTTACGAAAACAATGCACTCTAGGAGAAAACACAACAGTAAATATTTGTAGAAAATTGAAGGTTAAATTCGAAACATTGCGCTTTTCCAGAAAAAACCTTGGGGCACTATTTTTATTTGGAAAAATATTGCCACTAATCCCATGTATCTCCGCCACTAGTGTACGTTAATTTTAAGCAAACACTTCTAAATGTGGACAATATTTAGGTAAATCTACATACCATATGTTAGTTTATTCCAGTTGACGGTTTTTGAAGATATTAAAAAAATGTTTTTTATTTTCAAACTTCAACTTTTAAATGAAGCTCTCCAGCAAAAAATCTTACATAGAAGACGATCCTGTGAATCACCCTATATAGAAAAGTAGCTTAAAGATCGACGTGTCCAATGGTAAAATTCGTTTTTCAAATAGAAAAAAAAACCCTCATAAAACCTTGATGGTATTTGCACATAATACTTGGTGCTTTATTTAATATAGTTCGCAGAGACGTGGGTAGTACCGAGTCGGTCTACTTGACGCCAGTTCTTTCAATACAACCTCAGCTTCAAGAAAAACATCGAAGCAGATGCGGGAATATACAGTTTCTCACAAAGGCAGAGCAACACTTGAAAAAAATGATTAGTAGTAAGCCCAGGTTGTTCAAGTTGATCGTATAAGAGGAGACACAGTCTCTCCGCGGTACCGCTGAGCGTACCAAGAGATTAATCGGATCCTTGGCTCCTGCGGTCGACTGTGGTTCTTTAATTAATAATAACAAATAAACAACAATTCACTTATCCGTGCTAGCTACACAGTCTCCGTTTTATGATAAATGCGACACGGTAAATTCATCATAATTCATTTTTCTCGCCTTGCGCTGCCACAAACATATACCAATACTAGACAGCAACGCAACTGCCTGAAAATTGCGCATAATTTTCGAGGGAACATTTATTACCTTGAGAGCTCAGCACACGCTCGAAGAAGCTGCCATGAGTAATCGTGTTGCGAGGCTGACGCCTGTGTAGTCAAGCAATTGTTCATTAGTATAGAACTGACGTAAAATGTGTAAAAATTTAGACATTCATCTAAAATTGCGGCCAAGTTTTTGACTGACTAAGTTGTTTCTATAGTCCTCACCATGGTTAAATTTCTTTTAGCACAACTTCTAAGCAGTTTTTGGTAAACAAATGTATATAAGATATAACTGGACGTAAAATGTATAAAATTTAGGCATTCATCTAAAGTTACGGCTAAGTTTTTGACTGGTTCACTTGCTTCTATAGCTTCACCATGTTAAAAATTTCTTTTGGCACAGCTTCTAAACAATGTTGTTAAAAAAATATTGTTCATTAAGATATAATTGACGTAAAATGTATAAATTTAGACATTCATCTAAGTTACGGCCAAGTTTTTGACTGACTATCTTGCTTCTATAGTATCACCAAGTTGAAGTTTCTTTGGCACAGCTTCTAAACAGTTTTGTTAAAAAAATAATTGTTTATTAAGATACAATTGACGTAAAAATGTATAAAATTCAGACATTCATCTAAAGTTACGGCCAAGTTTTTGACTGGTTCACTTGCTTCTATAGCTTCACCATGTTAAAATTTCTTTTGGCACAGCTTCTAAACAATGTTGTTAAAAAAATATTGTTCATTAAGATATAATTGACGTAAAATGTATAAAAATTCAGACATTCATCTAAAGTTACGGCCAAGTTTTTGACTGACTCTGCTTGTTTCTATAGTCTCACCATGTTAAAATTTCTTTGGCACAGCTTCTAAACAGTGTTGGTAAAAATAATTGTTTATTAAGATATAATTGATGTAAAATGTATAAAATTTAGACATTCATCTTAAGTTACGGCCAAGTTTTTTGACTGACTCTCTTGCTTCTATAGTATCAACAAGTTAAAGTTTCTTTGGTACAGCTTCTAAACAGTTTTGGTAAAAAATAATTGTTTATTAAGATACAATTGACGTAAAATGTATAAAATTCAGACATTCATCTAAAGTTAGGGCCAAGTTTTTGACTGACTCTGCTTGTTTCTATAGTCTCACCATGTTAAAATTTCTTTTGGCACAGCTTCTAAACAATGTTTGTTAAAAAAATATTGTTCATTAAGATATAATTGACGTAAAATGTATAAAATTTAGACATTCATCTTAAGTTACGGCCAAGTTTTTGACTGACTTTCTTGCTTCTTATAGTATCACCAAGTTAAAGTTTCTTTTGGCACAGCTTCGAAACAGTTTTGGTAAAAAAATAATTGTTTATTAAGATACAATTGACGTAAAATGTATAAAATTCAGACATTCATCTAAAGTTACGGCCAAGTTTTTGACTGACTCTGCTTGTTTCTATAGTCTCACCATGTTTAAATTCTTATGGCAACAGCTTCTAAACAGTGTTGGTAAAAAATAATTGTTTATTAAGATATAATTGATGTAAAATGTATAAAATTTAGACATTCATCTTAAGTTACGGCCAAGTTTTTGACTGACTCTCTTGCTTCTATAGTATCACCAAGTTAAAGTTTCTTTTGGTACAGCTTCTAAACAGTTTTGGTAAAAAAAATAATTGTTTATTAAGATACAATTGACGTAAAATGTATAAAATTCAGACATTCATCTAAAGTTAGGGCCAAGTTTTTGACTGACTCTGCTTGTTTCTATAGTCTCACCATGTTAAAATTTCTTTTGGCACAGCTTCTAAACAATGTTGTTAAAAAAATATTGTTCATTAAGATATAATTGACGTAAAATGTATAAAATTTAGACATTCATCTTAAGTTACGGCCAAGTTTTTGACTGACTATCTTGCTTCTATAGTATCACCAAGTTAAAGTTTCTTTTGGCACAGCTTCTAAACAGTTTTGGTAAAAAATAATTGTTTATTAAGATACAATTGACGTAAAATGTATAAAATTCAGACATTCATCTAAAGTTACGGCCAAGTTTTTGACTGACTCTGCTTGTTTCTATAGTCTCACCATGTTAAAATTTCTTTTGGCACTGCTTCTAAACAGTGTTGGTAAAAAATAATTGTTTATTAAGATATAATTGATGTAAAAGGTATAAAATTTAGACATCATCTTAAGTTACGGCCAAGTTTTTGACTGACTCTCTTGCTTCTATAGTATCACCAAGTTAGTTTCTTTTGGTACAGCTTCTAAACAGTTTTGGTAAAAAAATAATTGTTTATTAAGATACAATGACGTAAAATGTATAAAATTCAGACATTCATCTAAAATTACGGCCAAGTTTTTGACTGACTCACTTGCTTCTACGAGTATAGTCTCACCATGTTAAATTTTTTTTGCACAGCTTCTAAGCAGTTTTGGTAAAAAAAAATGTTTATTAAGATATAATTCACGTAAAATGTATAAAATATAGACATTCATCTAAAATTACGGCCAAGTTTTTGACTGACTCACTTGTTTCTATAATCTCACCATGTTAAAATTTCTTTTGGCACAGCTTCTAAACAATGTTGTTAAAAAAATATTGTTCATTAAGATATAATTGACGTAGAATGTATAAATTTAGACATTCATCTAAAGTTATGGCCAATTTTTTGACTGACTCACTCTCTTCTATAGTCTCACCATGTTACCATTTCTTTTGGCACAGCTCCCAACAGTGTGGTAAAAAATAATTGTTTATTAAGATATAATTGACGTAAAATGTATAAAATTCAGACATTCATCTAAAGTTACGGCCAAGTTTTTGACTGACTCGCTTGTTTCTATAGTTCACCATGTTAAAATTTCTTTTGGCACAGCTTCTAAACAGTGTTGGTAAAAAATAATTGTTATTAAGATATAATTGATGTAAATGTATAAAATTTAGACATTCATCTTAAGTTACGGCCAAGTTTTTGACTGACTCTCTTGCTTCTATAGTATCACCACGTTAGTTTCTTTGGTACAGCTTCTAAACAGTTTTGGTAAAAAATAATTGTTTATTAAGATACAATTGACGTAAAATGTATAAAATTCAGACATTCATCTAAAATTACGGCCAAGTTTTTGACTGACTCACTTGCTTCTACGAGTATAGTCTCACCATGTTAAATTTTTTTTGCACAGCTTCTAAGCAGTTTTGGTAAAAAAAAATGTTTATTAAGATATAATTCACGTAAAATGTATAAATATAGACATTCATCTAAAATTACGGCCAAGTTTTTGACTGACTCACTTGTTTCTATAATCTCACCATGTTAAAATTTCTTTTGGCACAGCTTCTAAACAATGTTGTTAAAAAAATATTGTTCATTAAGATATAATTGACGTAGAATGTATAAAATTTAGACATTCATCTAAAGTTATGGCCAATTTTTTGACTGACTCACTCTCTTCTATAGTCTCACCATGTTACCATTTCTTTTGGCACAGCTCCCAAACAGTGTTGGTAAAAAATAATTGTTTATTAAGATATAATTGACGTAAAATGTATAAAATTTAGACATTCATCTTAAGTTACGGCCAAGTTTTTGACCTGACTCTCTTGCTTCTATAGTCTCACCAAGTTAAAGTTTATTTTGGTACAGCTTCTAAACAGTTTGGTAAAAAATAATTGTTTATTAAGATATAATTGACGTAAAATGTATAAAATTCAGACATTCATCTAAAATTACGGCCAAGTTTTTTGACTGACTCACTTGCTTCTACGAGTATAGTCTCACCATGTTTAAAATTTCTTTTGGCACAGCTTCTAAGCAGTTTTGGTAAAAAAATGTTTATTAAGATAGAATTCACGTAAAAGGTATAAAATTTAGACATTCATCTTAAGTTACGGCCAAGTTTTTGACTGACTCTCTTGCTTCTATAGTCTCACCATGTTAAAGTTCCTTTTGACACAGCTTTGGTAAAAAAATAATGACATTCGATTTTAAAGGGTTCAACTAAAGGTGTCGATTACTAGATTTACCTTAAATTCACCACTTTGAATGTTGTGATTATGGAAGACTGTCGATCTGTGAATCGTCGCATAAGAATTGGCTAATGCAATATTTAACAGCTGCATGCAAATCATAAATATACAAAATGAATAGCAGTAGCCTAAGTACGGACCCTTGGGCCAATCCAGAAGAAATGAGGCACTTTGGAGACAAAACCATGTCAATGTGTACTCTTCGATATCGATTTCCTAAAAGCTCTGAATCATATTGGAGAAAGAATCAGAAAAACCAAAATATTTCCACATGACTATTAGAAGACGATTTATGGTATCGAATGCCTTAGAGAAGTCTACTGATCATCTGTTGTTCCCAGGCTCTAATAAGTTTTCGGTTAAATCTAGTAGCTACAGCATTTACTTTTTCTTAACTAACAAAAAGTAAAAGGCAAACATACCTCTGCCTCTCCGAGGACGCAATAGAACACGCAGCCGTCTTGGCGATAAGTGATCTGCATTTGATCTGCAACGTCTTCAGTTCCTCTTCAGCCGTGAGAAGCTTGTCCCTCATCATCTGTCTGGCCTTCGAGTCAGGAGACAGACCTACCTCCAGCTGACGCACCAATCTTCGTATGGCAGCCAATCTTCCCTGTCGTTCACCGATCTCATGCTCAGAACCCTCGTCAGAGATACCACTGTCTGAGAATGAGCCTTCTGTGAACATTTCTTGAAGCGGATGATAACCCTGAAACAATGGAGAACCTTGTTAAAAAAATGTCTTGGACTAAAAGAATATTGCTAGAAAGTTGGAATGTTAATATCTGGCAAATCGTTTGTCAAATAGTGTCTCTGGATGGTGAAGAATCCAACTGTAGATCAACAGAATGTGGTGTACCGCAAGGCTCTATTTCAGAGCCGTTACTTTTTGTAATATATAAATTGCGACCCATTTTTGATACACGCATTTCAGTAGGTGGCACCGTAGCAGTTATTTAAAGCACATAACACGTCCGTATTGTTAAAACGTTCCACTTAAATAATGAGTCGATTGTTACAACACCATTCATCAGTTGGTGCGGAAATTTGAACAAACAGGTGGAAGTTGAAGACTTGCCAAGGTCGGGTCGTGTTCGAACTGTTCGCACCCCGGAAAATATCAAGAGAGTTCGTGAAAGTACAGTGGAGCGCCCTGAGACGTCTACCAGACATCGTTCTCAAGAAGTGGGTATTCGTCGCACGTCATTATGCACTATTTGCATTTGCGGCCATACAACATCCAGTTAACCCAATAACTACAGCCTACTTAGTGACCATGGAAGTCGCCGACAACACAGTCATGCAAAATAACGATTTTTACCGACAACTGATAATGAGCGATGAAGCCCACTTCGATATGAACGGATTCGTTAATAAGCAGAATTGTCGTATTTGGGCATTAGAGAACCCTCGTGTCATCCATCAACGACCACTACATCCTCGTCGAGACACAGTTTGGTGCGGTGTCATTGGACCTTACTTCTTTGAAGACGCTGCAGGTAAATTCCCTTACCGTCATTGGCCAGCGCTACCGTGATATGGTGCAAAACTTTCTGGCTCCTCAAATCGAACAATTTACCCTGCAAAAAAGTTTTTTTTAAACAAATCTTTATTCAATATTCAATTTTTACAAATTTTATAGGAAACAAAGTCTGGGTTTAAAACACTGGCCTCGAGAACAACAATACTTAAAGTGCGAATTTTAGCTATAATAAATTCAACAATTCAAGTGTCTTTGGAGTGTCTTTACATGACATCTTCCAATATTTATCGCCAATAAATTGGTATTTTGCAAACGACACTACCTTGATTCAATTGCATGTCGACGAACACTATAAACGCGGAATTCAAACTAGAAAGATGGTTTGCGGTCCAACTGTTTAAAACTCAATAAACACAAAAAAAAGACCATTCTGTCAGTAAACAATCGGTTGAATGAGAACGAAACGGTTTCTCTTCTTGGCATACAAATTGATGGTACTCCCAAATGCTCATGTAGACTCTTTATTCAAAAAACTTTCAACACGCTTATTCGTATTATGATAATTACAACGTATCTCTACGAAAGAAGGCCTTTTAAGTAGGTACATATTTTGGCATATCTCACTGGCATCTGATGTATGGCGTCATCATTTGGGGAGGATCATGTCACGTTGTGCGTGCATTCAAAATGCAATAACCCGCAGTGAGGGTTATAGCACTGCAAACCTGTCATCCAAATTTTAGGGATGATGCCGTTGCCATGTATCTAATTTACACTTTGCAGCATGAAAACTCGAATTGCTACACATAGTCTAATCATATTAGCAAATTTCCCCGAAATAAACGTAAAGTCTGGTTTTATAGGTGCAAGTTGTTCAAGGGGGTATTTAAAACATGGACGCATGAAATGGATACACCAATTTTTGTGGTAAAACTTTTTATTCGTCAACACAGAATGAGAAAAACGTGTTTTTTGAGATTCAATCGAAAGTGTTGACAGAAACGAAAAAACTTTTTGAATAAGGTTTTTTAGGTATTTATGCGTCCTACAAATGAGATCACACTTCGATTGAATCCCAAAAAACACGTTTTCTCGTTCTTTGTTGTCGAATAAAAAGTTTTCCACAAAAATTGGTGTACCCATTTTATGCGTCCATGTTTCAAATACCCCTTTGAACAACTTGCACCAATAAAACCAGACTTTACAATTATTTCGCAAACCGGGTGTTATTTTCGTCTAATATGATTGACTATAACAATCCTATCAGAAATACACAACTATGATACAAGACAGGCTGCCACATTATAGACTAGATATATCTGCGAGAAATTCATTAAATCTGAATTTTTACAACAAATTATCTCAGACCATCCGCGAGCTGAATTATATGCAATTCAAAAAACGAAAGAAGTGCATCCTTCCCGATCAATGTTTCTACCCTGTTGAGGAATGTTTTTAAATTACAATTTGTAGTTTCATTTGTGATTCACGCCTCATGTGCCCTCGTTTTCAATTGTAAATGATTGTAAATGACTCGTGATACATACTCGTATCATTTATATAATATGACCAATAAATAAATAAATCTCTTTCGCAGGCGTGGCGTCACTCGGTGACAAAATTCTCCAGAGATGGATGGCAAATGTTTTATATTGCATTGTAATGTATGCGACATTCTGGCCCGCTTTAGAAATCCGACAGGTGGTACCTGTACGTTCGCAGTCCAAGACCGTCTACCACCGACAGACAATCACAACAACCACAGCCAGAGAAAATTCCTCTTGGCAAGGGATTCGAACCCGTGCAGCTCACAGAGACTGATTAGTAACACGTCTACCACTACGCCACCGTGCTGCTATTGGTTATAGCAATTTTAAAGAGAGATTTATAATTCTAGCAATCGGGTTTGATTAATTGCATAATACATAGTACAGGTATGCACCATAATGATGCGGAATTCCGTCGAGTATAGTATACACCCTATCTGCGGAAGCCGGCTTTTGCCAATCACCCAGAAAACTGCTTAGTATGCGACACAGCGCTTTTCATTACGAAGCATCGCCTCGAACACTTCATTCCTCTGGATCCTATGTGAAAGTGGGCATCTCTGGCAACGCCACCGTCTTTGCTTTTGCCTTCACGCGCCTTACGCCATAGCGCAGGTAATCTTACATTTTTTAAAGCGCAACAAGTTCTCAAAAAATGGCGTCAACCAAACTGAATCTATCAGTCAAATCGTTTCAAAATGCGAAATAGAATCTGTGATTAGGTACGATGAATCCTCGACATCATCAAGCTATATAAAGCAGATCTATCATATTTCTGTTTCCATGCCAGATGTAGGGAAAATATGTGTTGTCTAGTAGGTGCATAGTATCACTACGATCAGCAGCTTCTTAATATAAAAGGTCTTTCACTGACACCAAATAGCAATTTACAACCATTTACCGCATACAGCTTCCGACCTACAATTTTCATCACCTCCAAACAATGCGTAGAAAAAAATTGCGACTATGCTGAACAATAGGTCTACAATGATAAATTCGTTTTTTCAAATAAAAAATTTCTTCAGCCTGAAAAAAATGTGGGAACCTTATGTTTGAGACAACCCTGGTAGTGACATAGGAAAAATTTTCGGTCGACGCCCATGGTTGACGGTCTAGCAGGGACACAGCTCGTAATAAATTTCCACACTACAGCGCTTTGTTTACTTACGATGGGTAAGTAACTATAAATAACAATCTACAAGTTCATCTACGGATTAGATGTGCGCTTGTTTGGTCGAAATATGACAACAGACCTGCAATTTTAATCATTTCATGCGAAAAACAGGACTCAAGGTATTTGAACCGAATATATTCTGAGCCCGCTAGATGGACTTTCCAGACTTCTAATCATTCTGACCGCAAAACAATGCTTCCACTTGCTGCTGCTGCCGGTGGCCTTAGTTATTTGTTCCGTTGTTCTGCTATGGTATTTCTACCGCGCCACAGCATAGTCATTCCTATGCTCTGACCGTATTGCCACGTCTGACCGGGTCAAGTCAACCTACTCGATGCCACTTTACGTATAAGTTCATGCGATTCCGGAGCGGGACAGATCCATCAAAGTATTCTGTTGATCCCCAGTGCAAAATGTCTGTCTAAACGAATAATAAGATTCCGTTTCTGAGTGTCAACTTCCAACTTCTCAAACAAGTTATCGTTCCCCTAGTATCGCAGGCGAGTATTATCAAGCAAGAAAAACTCTCCCATCTTATTAATTATTGTGAAAACAGAGAAGCTTCTCGCCGACAAATTAAATTCACAATTTGCATTTAAATGGTTAGCAAGCAAAAACCGATACAGTCGAGTTTTAGGTTAAGCGGGAAAGAGCGATGTAGACAGAAGTTGACTAACATGTCCGAGGAATTTTCTATCATTAATTATTTTGTTTTAATTTATGAATTTAAAATCATTTAAGTACTCAGGTTGCTTTACAAGGCATATCCGGTTATTATACAGGGTGGCGCATCGAAAACGAAACGCATTTACTGGCAGCTCAGTTTTTTTTTTTGAAAAACGCTCAGACCCGTCGATTTTGTTTTCGAGGGGGACACAAGTTGGCAAAAAATCACGTTAACACCTGCAGCCCCCTGGGCGGGGGTGACACCAACCCTAAAATCTTAAATGGAAAGGGGTGTCGAGTGATACATTATTTTAAAGGTCTTTCACTTCCCTTATAATGATGTAAAATATATGAGCTTCAGTTCAGTAGTTTGAAGATTTATTGATTTTAAAGCTTAAAGTCGACTTTAACTAGGTTACATCAGATTAGTTTGTACTACTTTCAGAAGAAATTGACTAAAAGAATTTACTTAATAAGTACGCCCATAGTTTGTTTATCATTTTGTTGTTTGAAAATAGCTATTGGAACGTTTTTTTTGTGGCAAAAAAAAAAAGTTATTTCTTGAAGAAAGATAAGGAAAAAATATCTCGTACTTATTTTTAAATAGGGAATTTAGTAGTACCTAGTTTGCGATGATTTGACAAACTTTGTTGCTAAAATAACTTGTAACGCTTTATTACATAAATTAACCATGGTATATTACACAGCAGAAAGAGTTGAAATTATCGAAATATTTTCGGAAATAATCAGTGCGCTAATAGAACAGCAGAAATATTTAATGAGCGACATGAGAACAGTAACGTGCATCGAAAATATGTTCTAGAACTTGCAGCTAAATTTCGGGAAACTGGGTCAGTCGCCAATAAAAAACGCAACATTGAAAATCCATAAGGAACGAAGCAATAGAAGTGGGGGTTTTAGGGCAAGTTTATGTAGATCCTACGTTAAGTACCCTCAAATTGGAGACTGTGTGTGGTGTTAGTCGACGTACTGTCCAACGGATTCAAAGGTCCATAGTTTTCATCCGTATAAAATTCACCTGGTACAAGAACTTAATGAAGACGATTTTGATCGGCGATTACAATTTGTGAAGATATGAGAGATCATTTAGTTGGTCCTTTTTTCTTACTGGAAATTTGACCGTGAAATGTATTTGGAATTATGGAAGACACCACATATCCTGCATTAACAGCCATAATTGAAAATCAGAATGATCGGCGGTACATTGCGAATAGGTTGATGTTCCAACAGGATGGTGCCCCACCACATTACGCATTACGTGTTCGACAATATTTAGATCAGACGTTTCCAGATCGATGGATTGGTAGAAGAGGTGCCACTGAATGGCCCCAAGATCGCCAGATTTATCACCTTTGGATTTCTTTATGGGGTCATTTTAAAAAGCAAATCTATGCTACTCAGCCAACATCATTAGAAGACCTGCGACAAAGAATTGTGAATGAGTGCCTTCAAATTACTCCTCAAATATTGCAAAATGTGCGGACGTTTTGAGCAAATCTTTATTATTGCAGGAGAGTCATGGTGGCCATTTTCAACATTTACTTGCCTAACGGGTCAGTTCATTCTTCATTTTTAAATTACTTGCTGCCAAATGTATTGATCTCCACTAATGATGATGTATTAGTTTTATTTAAGCTTTTATCTTCAAAACTACTGAACTGAAGTACATTAATTTTATATCATTATAAAGGGAATTGAAAGACCTTTAAAATAAGGTATCACTCGACCCCCCTTTCCATTTAAGATTTTGGGGGTGGTGTCACCCCCGCTTAGGGCTGCACGTGCTAACGTGATTTTTTGCCAAACTTGTGTCCCCCTCGAAAACAAAATCGACGGGTCTGAGCGTTTTAAAAAAAAAACTGAGCTGCCAGTCAATGCGTCTGTTACGTTTTCGATGCGCCACCCTGTACATCATCAAAGCAGTCACAATTATTAAAATTAGGGCTTTAATCGGAAATAGCTTAAACGTTCCTTAAGAACGTTGTTTAGTTTGTTTAACTGAAACGATTTCTCAAGCATTGAAATATTTTTTCGTACAAAACATTTTGATCTGATTAACCGTCTGAAACTATAATTCTTTTTAGTTTAGTTCTTGAATGCTCATTAAAATCCTCAACTTTTGTCCAAAAACATTTTCGAATATTGATCTTATCTACTTTTACATCAAAACTATTGGAATCGGAATCGAAATCATCGGAATCTCATTTCGAATTGAGCCAGTTTAGTTAACAGTGGGTACGATCCATCGAAATCGAATCGAAAACTCGGAAGCTTATTCCGAAGCGACACAGTTCTAGTTAACATTGGTTGTGAGCCAACGAAATCGGATAGAAATAATCGGAATCTCGTTCAGGATTGACAAGTTCTAGTTAACAGTGGTATAACGATCCATAAAAATCTCATTCCTAATTACCTAGTTCTAGTTTATAGTAGTGTACGACCCATCGAAATCGAAATGGAAACCACCAGAATCGTTCGAAATCATCGGAATCTCGTTCCAAATTGATCCAGTTTCTAGTTTAGAGTGGTTGCAATCCATCGAAATCGAATCGAAACCACCAG
>CAVLJG010000121.1:2982373-3001295 GCA_963669975.1 Acanthoscelides obtectus
GATCGTCGCATAAATCTAGCTATAACACGACTTGCAAAAAAATGGCGTTTGACACTGACATATGTCAACCGTGTTCGTCTATGGATAGCAGTGGACTATGCTTCTTCAGTGTATATAATCAAATCCAAGCGAATAACCAAAATTTCTGTGTTATGTGCCGCGGTTATAATATGGTTCAAGATGACACACGGGTTGAGGACGTCAGTTACACACGAATCGCTTGAACGCGTTGGTTTTAACCGCGGTTTTGTTGCAAGTTGTTTTTTTTTTAGAAAAGCGCGATATAATCTCTGATAATTTTTATTATCACTTAAAATCGGTGCTTTTCGTCTACAACTGTATATGGAAAGTTTAAATAAGAAACCTTTCATAATATTCATGGGAGAAATGTTTTTTCAGATTTTTTTTAATGATGGAACCATGGCTTTGTAGCTATGATAACTTTCAATTCTCTAAATTTTCCGCATGTCAAATAAAACATTTATTGATTCAGCAGAAATGATGAAAAAAGAAATTAGCAAAACCGTATACAGGTGGATATCATCTAGTGAGTTTATATGGCCATATATTAATATTCTTGTGGCATATGGCTACACATGATACTTTGTTAAGCATAGGAACTACATTTAAAGTGTCCCCAACAACCGTAATCGGTATAACTGATAAGGTGCTCCACTTTATGGTAAAACTGAAGTCAGCCTGTATCATTTTTCCAAAAATCAAGCTGAAGTACAATAACAATATCCAATACCCGGCAAAATTCTAACTTGTCACATTTCAAATAATAACCAAAATATAAAACTACTCTTGAGTTGGGTAAATACCACAATTTTGCGGTGATAACTATGACATAAAACAGCTGATTCGTGACGTCACGGATCTTATAACCAAACTGATAACTACACCTCGCTTGAACGGATTGGTAAATACCAACCCAAAATGGTAAATACAATTTCCATTTGGTTATCCGCTTGAATTTGATTAATGTTTTCTGTTTTGTAATGTCAATGTCATTGTCATAGGTAATTTTTTCTAACCTGGAAAATGAAATGTATTTTGTTTAAAATTAAAATTCAATAACTCCTATTGTGAGATGTGTGCATCTACAACATAATGAAAGGAAAATTAAGATTCTGACAGTTAATTCCTAAATATCATAGTAAGGAAATCCGTAAAACTAAAAAAAAGTAAACATAAACACCTTGAGAAAACTTCTTCCGTATCAAGTGGTTAAAGTGGAGTTTTAAAACAATTTTTTTGAAAATAAGGCCGTTAGTTTACAAGCAGGTATGTAACTGAGCGATCCGCTAATGTGTGTGTATCTTGCTTATAAAAAATGCTGTATTTAGATATTGCTATTCATATGAGCTACCGTTTCTTTGATAGATATTTTCAGATTGAACTTTTGTCTTATTTTTACTATTTATTGCAGGAGAACAGTTGAACCAGTCCTGGTGCATACTTATGTAGTTGTCACTTTGTGGATGGAAAAAAGAAAATAGACCTACATTGTTTAGGTATAATAGGGAGAAGCAATTGAACTTTCCATCGCCAGAAAGAAGAACCCGTAAAAATACAACAATGTGAAAATTGAACTCTATAATATGTTACTTCAAATTGGGCCCTTTTAAGGGATGTATGTAATAATTATGTGATCTGCAGAAATAAAAATAGTTTCCCAGTAAGGAGCCCTACTGTTGATTATTATTTTAATGTAGAGTTCAGTACTCGTATAGGTAACTTTCACTCCCCTGGCAGGCTTAATCTAAGTGATATCACACATATGTCTATACCAAGTTACGATTATACTGTGCACGAGTACTTATCTACAAATTTTGACAAGTAATGGTTTGTCTGTTGTTTTGACAAGTCTTGAAGTCACAAGTGCTTAAAGCAGCTACATTCAAATCGATTTAGATCAAATAAACAACTGCAGGTGGGCTGTGAAAGTCTTAGTAATTTTGAAAACTTTGGTAGAGATATGATTATCAATGCTATTTTCAGCGCCTTTGCCTATTCCTTCATCTGCTTGATAATATTTGCAATCGAAGGGATAGATCCTCCTATTAATATAGAGAATTCTATAATAAGTAGCACTGTTAGCCAGCTAATAGGTCTACATATTTAGATAAATGAAACTGAGGGTCAAGACTGAACTCTTACTGAACTTCATAGAAATAGTCACAAAACTTCAAACGTGCACTGACAGAATCTCACACCTAACACAAATGCCTATGTAAAAGTGAGCAATGATTCCATTTGCATTCAAACCATGAAAGTAATCAACAATTTTCATCACTTGTACAGAAATTTGAATGATTACTGTTAGGTGTAGTTAAAGGACTAATTAGATCTTCTAATTCTGACAAGTTTGTTTACTTATTTTCCATTTATACATACTACTCAGGTGAGATACTACTACTACAAGGTTTTACAATATTTATGAGTTTGTTGGTGGTAAAGTTCTTCGTTTGGGAAAAATTCAACAGAAGCAGATGAACAATGCTCGCTTTATGATCTGGAGAAAAAATGTGCTATCGCTTTAAAATAAAGTTTCCTCTATTTTTTTTAATGTTGTTGATTATGATCAAATCAATTAGAAACATGACATATAATAATAAACATCTCCAAAAAATTAGACCAGAAGCTTGAAATTATTAAGTACTATAGTTGTTGGACAGTAAGTAATAGTATCGCTTGAAAATCAAATTTTGTAATCTGTTTCCTCTGATTCAATAATGAATTTTTTTGTAATCTATGATTAAGATCAGTCTTGGAAACAGGACAGATGTGAGTATCCTTGAAATAGACATATAATAATAACATCTTTAAAAACAGAATAGAAATTTGAAATCATCAAGTGCTATAGTTTTTTGATAAGTAATGGTGTCTGTTGTTTTTGACAAGTCTTGGAAGTGACAAGTCCTTAAAGCAGCTACATTCTAAATCGAAGTACATACATTCTGCATTGAGATCAAAATAAACAACTGCAGTGGCTGTGAAAGTCTTAGTAATTTTGAAAACTTGGTAGTAGATATGATTATCAATGCTATTTTTCAGCGCTTGCATATTTCTTCACCTGCTTGATAATATGTGCCACTGTTAGCCAGCTAATAGGTCTACATATTACATAAATTGAACTGAGGGTCAAGACTGAACTCTTACTGCACTTCATAGAAGTAGTCACAAACTTCAAACCGTGCACTGACATAATCTCACACCTAACACAATGCCTATGTAAAGTGAGCAATGATTCCATTTGCATTCAAAACATGAGAGTAATCAACAATTTTCATCACTTGTACAGCACTTTGTTAGTGTAGTTAAAGACTAATAGATCTTCTAATTCTGACAAGTTTGTTTACTTATTTTCCATTTATACATACCTACTCAGGTGAGATACTACTACTACAAGGTTTTTACAATATTTATGAGTTTGTTGGTGGTAAATTTCTTCGTTGGGAAAAATTCAACAGAAGCAGATGAACAATGCTCGCTTTATGATCTGGAGAAAATGTGCTATCGCTTTAAAATAAAGTTTCCTCTATTTTTTTTAATGTTGTATGATTATGATCAATCAATTAGAAACATGACATCTCATAATAACATCTCAAAAATTAGACCAGAAGCTTGAACTTATAAGTACTATAGTGTTGGCCAGTAAGTAATAGTATCGCTTGAAAATCAAATTTTGTAATCTGTTTCCTCTGATTCAATAATGAATTTTTTTTGTAATCTATGATTAAGATCAGTCTTAGAAACAGGACAGATGTGAGTATCCTTGAAATTAGACATATAATAATAACATCTTAAAAACAGAATAGAAATTTGAAATCATCAAGTGCTATAGTTTTTTGACAAGTAATGGTGTCTGTTGTTTGACAAGTCTTGGAAGTGACAAGTCCTTAAGCAGCTACATTCTAAATCGAAGTACATACATTCTGCATTGAGATCAAAATAAACAACTGCAGTGGCTGTGAAAGTCTTAGTAATTTTGAAAACTTTGGTAGTAGATATGATTATCAATGCTATTTTTCAGCGCTTTGCATATTCCTTCATCTGCTTGATAATATGTGCCACTGTTAGCCAGCTAATAGGTCTACATATTTAGACAAATTGAACTGAGGGTCAAGACTGAACTCTTACTGAACTTCATAGAAGTGACTGACTACTTACGTTGCAATAGAAACACATAAACTGTAAACACTTCACACAACACTTTCACTATTTGTAGCTGCGATTGCTTGTTCTAAGCTTCTAATTAATCCTTATTAACGGGAGCCTCATTATTAAGATTTCGATAATGTTTACATTCATACATTGTAGGTTAGAAATCGGAGGTGATGCAATCAGACATACGCTTTATATCAATCGGTTGGAAAAGCGGAGCTTTATGCCATATTGTAAAATTATACATGAATAGGGGCTTACAATCATATTTTTATCGTATTTTTAAACCGATGATGATTTCAATAAACTGATGAACGTCAAAGAATAATTGCAGCCTTTGGCGGTAGAAATCGCAATCTGTAAACATAAAAAACTACTAGATTCCTACGATTTTAATTGCTCTAGTCGGTCCGTTTAGACAATGGAATATAGAAATTTGAATCTTTTCGAAATGTGATTTCACGCGTAAAAAAGGACAATGGTATTCGGCGTGATCCTATATTCGATGAAGCGCCAACATAAAGCCGAAAATGGCCACGTTTCGGACGTTCCGCTCGCACTCGCTCGCCTTTCGTAATACGATTATACATACATTACCCGCCTAACAGGAATCCGGGGATCTGGAGGGGAAATCAAAATTGAACTTCAACTAAAAATGTGTGCATATCTTTGAATTTGTAATCTGCCGAGTTTAAAAAAATTGCGATCGGGTAACGTGTCGTATGTCGGTTTAATAGGAGACTTTGGTCTTTCGTTTTGCGAAAAAAAAATCGTAGCTACGTCGCTCCGTAACGCAGGTGCGTATCGACGAAGACAAAGTACGCCGAAAAAACGGTTGTCATCGGTACTTTTGAGGCGCTCAAAGTTTACTTTTTCGAAATTTGACGGTAATTCTGACGGTCAGAATCGTTCGTCAGCTCATTATCGTTATTTTCGATAGCTGTATAATTTTTACTCGCTCACGTACGGTAGTAATAAGCGAGGACAGAGCCGGATGACAAGGTGACTTTTTCACGCGTCGAAAAGTAGCGTATTTGTCGAGGAATTTTTAAAAAATCGAAACTTTTCAACGTAAACGAATAATGATGATGAAAATAGTATTAAAAGAGTGTCCGAAGCATGGGCTTTCTCACGCAAAAATCGTCAGGTTCGTAGCTCCTTTATCTTCGGAGGAGATAGCTGATTTACGATGAAGCAGCGCGCTTTATACGCAAAAAAGTCATTCTTGACGACGTTCGAGGTTCGTTTATTCGAAACGGGTACCGTAAACGAAAAAACGTCTCTCCGCATAATTTGTAGCGCTCGCCGAGATGTACGAAACGCGGCGCGCGAAAATTCCTTTTCTCTTCGGCATAAGGGAGATATCGTAGTTTTCTAGGCGATTCGTCGTTTTTGTCGCTTTTTTTTCGAACATTTCTAGAAAAAAAACCGAGACACGGAACCGAACAGATTTAGCTAATAGGCACGTATTTTTCGTTTAGCTATCGAACGAGACCGATCTCGAGTCGATATTTCGATAAACGGCGAAACCAGTGTGAAATAACGCCGCGTACCGTCCGAAAAACGGTCGATTTTTCGACTTTACCGGCCGTTTCGATCCGATCCGTTCCTCTCGCCGCGACGGCTTTCACCCGCCCGTAAAGCGCCGAGTTTTCTACTTTCCGAAACGGTACCTCTTTCCTTCCGGACGTTTCGCGAACCTCCTAAAAAACGCGAAAACCGCGTCGACGTCGCACGGCCTGACTCTAACGTCACGTGACCTTCCAAGAAAAAACAATCGATCACCGCTTAATATAGTCGATTCTTATGTAATTTCCAGCGCAGTTTCTGGCATGCTAACGCTATGCCAAATATTGTACGTTGATGTCTTTATTTAAAACCTCACGTAGCGCAGTTGCTGGTATGCTAATGCAATGCTAGCGATAACTATCTCTAATCATTTTTTATCCTTTGGCATCTTTGATCTGGTATCTGGTATCAGGTATCTGGTATCTGGTATCTGGTATCCGGTATCCGGTGTCTGGTATCTGGTATCAGGTATCTGGTGTCTGGTATCTGATATCTGGTATCTGGTATCCGGTATCCGGTGTCTGGTATCTGGTATCTGGTATCTGGTGTCTGGTATCTGATGTCTGGTATCTGGTATCCGGTATCTGGTGTCTGGCATCTGGTATCTGGTGTCTGGTGTCTGGTATCTGATGTCTGGTATCTGGTGTCTGGTGTCTGGTATCTGGTATCTGGTATCTGGTATCTGGTGTCTGGTATCTGGTATTTGGTATCTGTTATCTCTTTATCTGGTATCTGGTTTCTGGTGGCTGGTATCTGGTATCTGGTATCTCGTATCTGGTGTTTGGTATCTGGTATCTGGTGTCTGGTGTCTGGTATCTGGTATCTGGTTTCTGGTGTCTGTATCTGATGTCTGGTATCCGGTATCCGGTGTCTGGTATCTGGTATCTGGTGTCTGGTATCTGATGTCTGGTATCTGGTATCCGGTATCTGGTGTCTGGCATCTGGTATCTGGTATCTGGTGTCTGGTATCTGATGTCTGTATCTGGTGTCTGGTGTCTGGTATCTGGTATCTGGTGTCTGGTATCTGGTATTTGGTATCTGTTATCTCTTTATCTGGTATCTGGTTTCTGGTGGCTGGTATCTGGTATCTCGTATCTGGTGTTTGGTATCTGGTATCTGGTGTCTGGTGTCTGGTATCTCGTATCTGGTATCTGGTTTCTGGTGTCTGGTATCTGATGTCTGGTATCTGGTGTCTGGTGTCTGGTATCTGGTGTCTGGTGTCTGGTATCTGGTATCTGGTATCTCGTATCTGGTTTCTGGTATCTGATGTCTGGTATCTGGTGTCTGGTGTCTGGTATCTGGTATCTGGTATCTGGTATCTGGTGTCTGGTATCTGGTGTCTAGTATCTGGTTTCTGGTATCTGTTATCTTTTATAAGTTATCAGTTTTCATTTTTCATTTTCTATTTTAATTTTTAATTTTTCATTTTTAATTTTTCTATTTTAATTTTTAATTTTTAATTTTTAATTTTTAATTTTTAATTTTCAATTTTTAATTTTTAATTTTTCGATTTTTCGATTTTTCGATTTTTCGATTTTTCGATTTTTCGATTTTTCGATTTTTCGATTTTTCGATTTTTCGATTTTTCGATTTTTCGATTTTTCGATTTTTCGATTTTTCGATTTTTCGATTTGATTTTTTGATTTTTGATTTTTGATTTTTAATTTCAATTTTCAATTTTTCATTTTTCATTTTTCATTTTCATTTTTCATTTTTCATTTTTCATTCTTCAGATTTCAGTTTTCATTTTTTAGTTTTCAGTTATCAGTTATTTGTATCTGTTATCTGTTTCTTTTATCTGTTACTTTTTATCTGTTATCTGTCATCTTTTATCTGTTATAAGTTATCTGTTATCTGTATATGTTACCACCTGTTACCTGTTACCACCTTTTACCTGTTATCTGTTATTTTCCATATAGCATTGAAAATATCCTGTATACAATTGTATAACAGACTCAGATTTATGTGAGATGCCGGCAACGTCGCATGTGTTGTTGTTAATACCATACATGGCGTTATAAAATCTTCCATGTAGCAAATTGTATAGCAGACTTAGATTTATATGAGGATCGTCGCATAAATCTAGCTATCACACGACTTGCAAAAAAATGGTGCTTGACACTGACATATGTCAACCGTGTTCGTCTATGGATAGCAGTGGACTATGCTTTCTTCAGTGTATATGTTTTCTGTTTTGTAATGTCAATGTCATTGTCATAGGTAATTTTTTCTAACCTGGAAAATGAAATGTATTTTGTTTAAAATTAAAATTCAATAACTCCTATTGTGAGATGTGTGCATCTACAACATAATGAAAGGAAAAATTAAGATTCTGACAGTTAATTCCTAAATATCATAGTAAGGAAATCCGTAAAACTAAAAAAAAAGTAAACATAAACACCTTGAGAAAACTTCTTCCGTATCAAGTGGTTAAAGTGGAGTTTTAAAACAATTTTTGTTGAAAATAAGGCCGTTAGTTTACAAGCAGGTATGTAACTGAGCGATCCGCTAATGTGTGTGTATCTTGCTTATAAAAAATGCTGTATTTAGATATTGCTATTCATATGAGCTACCGTTCTTTGATAGGATATTTTCAGATTGAACTTTTGTCTTATTTTTACTATTTATTGCAGGAGAACAGTTGTTGAACCAGGTCCTGGTGCATACTTATGTAGTTGTCACTTTGTGGATGGGAAAAAAGAAAATAGACCTACATTGTTTAGGTATAATAGGGAGAAGCAATTGAACTTTCCATCGCCAGAAAGAAGAACCCGTAAAAATAACAACAATGTGAAAATTGAACTCTATAATATGTTACTTCAAATTGGGCCCTTTTAAGGGATGTATGTAATAATTATGTGATCTGCAGAAATAAAAATAGTTTCCCAGTAAGGAGCCTACTGTTGATTATTATTTTAATGTAGAGTTCAGTACTCGTATAGGTAACTTTCACTCCCCTGGCAGGCTTAATCTAAGTGATATCACAAATATGTCTATACCAAGTTACGATTATACTGTGCAAGAGTACTTATCTTACAAATTTTGACAAGTAATGGTGTCTGTTGTTTTGACAAGTCTTGGAAGTCACAAGTGCTTAAAGCAGCTACATTCTAAATCGATTTAGATCAAAATAAACAACTGCAGTGGCTGTGAAAGTCTTAGTAATTTTGAAAACTTTGGTAGTAGATATGATTATCAATGCTATTTTTCAGCGCTTTGCATATTCCTTCATCTGCTTGATAATATTTGCCAATCGAAGATAGATAGATCCTCCTATATAATAGAGAATTCTATAATAATGTAGCACTGTTAGCCAGCTAATAGGTCTACATATTTACATAAATTGAACTGAGGGTCAAGACTGAACTCTTACTGAACTTCATAGAAGTAGTCACAAACTTCAAACCGTGCACTGACATAATCTCACACCTAACACAAATGCCTATGTAAAAGTGAGCAATGATTCCATTTGCATTCAAAACATGAAAGTAATCAACAATTTTCATCACTTGTACAGAAATTTGAATGATTACTCTTAGGTGTAGTTAAAGACTAATTAGATCTTCTAATTCTGACAAGTTTGTTTACTTATTTTCCATTTATACATACTATTCAGGTGAGATACTACTACTACAAGGTTTTTACAATATTTATGAGTTTGTTGGTGGTAAATTTCTTCGTTTGGGAAAAATTCAACAGAAGCAGATGAACAATGCTCGCTTTATGATCTGGAGAAAAATGTGCTATCGCTTTAAAATAAAGTTTCCTCTATTTTTTTAATGTTGTATGATTATGATCAATCAATTAGAAACATGACATATAATAATAACATCTCAAAAAATTAGACCAGATGCTTGAAATTATTAAGTACTAAATTTGTTGGACAGTAAGTAATAGTATCGCTTGAAAATCAAATTTTGTAATCTGTTTCCTCTGATTCAATAATGAATTTTTTTGTAATCTATGATTAAGATCAGTCTTAGAAACAGGACAGATGTGAGTATCCTTGAAATTAGACATATAATAATAACATCTTTAAAAACAGAATAGAAATTTGAAATCATCAAGTGCTATAGTTTTTTGACAAGTAATGGTGTCTGTTGTTTTGACAAGTCTTGGAAGTGACAAGTCCTTAAAGCAGCTACATTCTAAATCGAAGTACATACATTCTGCATTGAGATCAAAATAAACAACTGCAGTGGCTGTGAAAGTCTTAGTAATTTTGAAAACTTTGGTAGTAGATATGATTATCAATGCTATTTTTCAGCACTTTGCATATTCCTTCACCTGCTTGATAATATGTGCCACTGTTAGCCAGCTAATAGGTCTACATATTTACATAAATTGAACTGAGGGTCAAGACTGAACTCTTACTGAACTTCATAGAAGTAGTCACAAACTTCAAACCGTGCACTGACAGAATCTCACACCTAACACAAATGCCTATGTAAAAGTGAGCAATGATTCCATTTGCATTCAAAACATGAAAGTAATCAACAATTTTCATCACTTGTACAGAAATTTGAATGATTACTCTTAGGTGTAGTTAAAGACTAATTAGATCTTCTAATTCTGACAAGTTTGTTTACTTATTTTCCATTTATACATACTACTCAGGTGAGATACTACTACTACAAGGTTTTTACAATATTTATGAGTTGTTGGTGGTAAATTTCTTCGTTGGGAAAAATTCACAGAAGCAGATGAACAATGCTCGCTTTATGATCTGGAGAAAAATGTGCTATCGCTTTAAAATAAAGTTTCCTCTATTTTTTTTAATGTTGTATGATTATGATCAATCAATTAGAAACATGACATATAATAATAACATCTCAAAAAATTAGACCAGAAGCTTGAAATTATTAAGTACTATAGTTGTTGGACAGTAAGTAATAGTATCGCTTGAAAATCAAATTTTGTAATCTGTTTCCTCTGATTCAATAATGAATTTTTTTGTAATCTATGATTAAGATCAGTCTTAGAAACAGGACAGATGTGAGTATCCTTGAAATTAGACATATAATAATAACATCTTTAAAAACAGAATAGAAATTGAAATCATCAAGTGCTATAGTTTTTTGATAAGTAATGGTGTCTGTTGTTTTGACAAGTCTTGGAAGTGACAAGTCCTTAAAGCAGCTACATTCTAAATCGAAGTACATACATTCTGCATTGAGATCAAAATAAACAACTGCAGTGGCTGTGAAAGTCTTAGTAATTTTGAAAACTTTGGTAGTAGATATGATTATCAATGCTATTTTTCAGCGCTTTGCATATTCCTTCACCTGCTTGATAATATGTGCCACTGTTAGCCAGCTAATAGGTCTACATATTTAGATACATTGAACTGAGGGTCAAGACTGAACTCTTACTGAACTTCATAGAAGTGACTGACTACTTACGTTTGCAATAGAAACACATAAACTGTAAACACTTCACAACACTTTCACTATTTGTAGTTGCGATTGCTTGTTCTAAGCTTCTAATTAATCCTTATTAACGGGAGCCTCATTATTAAGATTTCGATAATGTTTACATTCATACATTGTAGGTTAGAAATCGGAGGTGATGCAATCAGACATACGCTTTATATCAATCGGTTGGAAAAGCGGAGCTTTATGCCATATTGTAAAATTATAACATGAATAGGGGCTTACAATCATATTTTTATCGTATTTATAAACCGATGATGATTTCAATAATTGATGAACGTCAAAGAATAATTGCAGCCTTTGGCGGTAGACATCGCAATCTGTAAACATAAAAAACTACTAGATTCATCCGATTTTAATGGCTCTAGTCCGGTCCGTTTAGACAATGGAATATAGAAATTTTGAATCTTTTCGAAAATGTTGATTTTCACGCGCAAAAAAGGACAATTCTATTTGGCGTGATCCAATATTGGATGAAGCGATAGTCATGAAGCCGAAAATGTCACGTTTTTGACGTTCCGCTCGCACTCGCTCGCTTTCGTAATACGATCGTATCTACAATACCCCGCCTAACAGGAATCCGGGGATCTGGAGGGGAAACTCAAAATTGAAACGTCAAACTAAAAATGTGTGCATATCTTTGAATTTTTGTAATCTGCCGAGTTTAAAAAATGCGATCGGGTAACGTGTCGTATGTCGGTTTAATCAGGAGACTTTGGCCTTTCGTTTTGCGAAAAAAAATCGTAGCCACGTCGCTCCGTAACGCAGGTCCGTATCGACGAAGACAAAGTACGCCGAAAAACGGTTGTCATCGGTACTTTTGAGGCGCTCAAAGTTTACTTTTTCGAAATTTGACGGTAATTCTGACGGTCAGAATCGTTTCGTCAGCTCATTATCGTTATTTTTCGATAGCTGTATAATTTTTACTCGCTCACGTACGGTAGTAATAAGCGAGGACAGAGCCGGATGACAAGGTGACTTTTCACGCGTCGAAAAGTAGCGTGTTGTCGAGGAATTTTTAAAAAATCGAAACTTTTCAACGTAAACGAATAATGATGATGAAAATAGTATTAAAAGAGTGTCCGAAGCATGGGCTTTCTCACGCAAAAATCGTCAGGTTCGTAGCTCCTTTATCTTCGGAGGAGATAGCTGATTTACGGCGAAGCAGCGCGCTTTATACGCAAAAAAGTCATTCTTGACGACGTTCGAGGTTCGTTTATTCGAAACGGGTACCGTAAACGAAAAAAACGTCTCTCCGCGTAATTTGTAGCGCTCGCCGAGATGTACGAAACGTGGCGCGCGAAATTCCTTTTCTCTTCGGCATAAGGGAGATATCGTAGTTTTCAAGGCGATTCGTCATTTTTGTCGCATTTTTTTCGAACATTTCTAGAAAAAAAACCGAGACGCGGAACCGAACAGATTTAGCTAATAGGCACGTATTTTTCGTTTAGCTATCGAACGAGACCGATCTCGAGTCGATATTTCGATAAACGGCGAAACCAGTGTGAAATAACGCCGCGTACCGTCCGAAAAACGGTCGATTTTTCGACTTTACCGGCCGTTTTCGATCCGATCCGTTCCTCTCGCCGCGACGGCTCTCGCCCGCCCGTAAAGCGCCGACCGTTTCTACTTTCCGAAACGGTATCTCTTCCCTCCGACGTACCGCGAACCTCCTAAAAAACCGGAAAAACCGCGTCGACGTCATACAATTTCCGAACCCATACCAATCACTACCAATTCAAAAACAATCGATCACCGCTTAATATAGTCGACTAGCGCAGTTTCTGGCATGCTAACGCTATGCCAAATATTGTACGTGATGTCTTTATTTAAAACCTCACGTAGCGCAGTTGCTGGTATGCTAATGCATGCTAGCGATAACTATCTCTAATCATTTTTTATCCTTTGGCATCTTTGATCTGGTATCTGGTATCAGGTATCTGGTATCTGGTATCCGGTATCCGGTGTCTGGTATCTGGTATCTGGTATCTGGTATCTGGTGTCTGGTATCTGATGTCTGGTATCTGGTATCCGGTATCTGGTGTTCTGGCATCTGGTATCTGGTGTCTGGTATCTGATGTTCTGGTATCTGGTGTCTGGTGTCTGGTATCTGGTATCTGGTATCTGGTATCTGGTATTTGGTATCTGTTATCTCTTTATCTGGTATCTGGTTTCTGGTGGCTGGTATCTGGTATCTGGTATCTCGTATCTGGTGTTTGGTATCTGGTATCTGGTGTCTGGTGTCTGTATCTGGTATCTGGTATCTGGTTTCTGGTGTCTGGTATCTGATGTCTGGTATCTGGTATCCGGTATCTGGTGTCTGGCATCTGGTATCTGGTATCTGGTATCTGATGTCTGGTATCATGGTGTCTGGTATCTGGTATTTGGTATCTGTTATCTCTTTATCTGTATCTAGTTTCTGGTGGCTGGTATCTGGTATCTGGTATCTCGTATCTGGTGTTTGGTATCTGCTATCTGGTGTCTGGTGTTCTGGTATCTCGTATCTGGTATCTGGTTTCTGGTGTCTGGTTATCTGATGTCTGGTATCTGGTGTCTGGTATCTGGTGTCTGGTATCTGGTGTCTGGTGTCTGGTGTCTGGTATCTGATGTCTGGTGTCTGGTTGTCTGGCATCTGGTATCTGGTATCTGGTGTCTGGTATCTGGTATCTGGTTGTCTGGTATCTGGTGTCTAGTACTGGTTTCTGGTATCTGCTATCTGGTATCTGTTATCTTTTATAAGTTATCAGTTTTCATTTTTCATTTTTCTATTTTAATTATTAATTTTTCATTTTTAATTTTTCATTTTTAATTTTTATATTTTAATTTTTAATTTTTATTTTTCCATTTTTCTATTTTTCTATTTTTCTATTTTCGATTTTTCGATTTTTCGATTTTTCGATTTTTCGATTTTCGATTTTTCGATTTTTCGATTTTTTCGATTTTCGATTTTTCGATTTTTCGATTTTTCGATTTTTCGATTTTTCGATTTTTCGATTTTTTCGATTTTTCGATTTTTCGATTTTTCGATTTTTCGATTTTTCGATTTTCGATTTTTCGATTTTTCGATTTTCGATTTTTCGATTTTTCGATTTTCGATTTTTCGATTTTTCGATTTTTTCGATTTTCGATTTTTCGATTTTTCGATTTTTCGATTTTCGATTTTTCGATTTTTCGATTTTCGATTTTTCGATTTTTCGATTTTTCGATTTTCGATTTTTCGATTTTTCGGATTTTTTGATTTTTGATTTTTGATTTTTGATTTTTGATCTTTTTATTTGATTTTGATTTTTGATCTTTGATTTTTGATTTTTGATTTTGATTTTTGATTTTTGATTTAGATTTTGATTTTGATTTTTGAGTTTTGATTTTGATTTTTGATTTTGATTTTTAATTTTCAATTTCAATTTTTCATTTTCATTTTTCATTTTTCATTTTTCATTTTTCATTTTCATTCTTCAGATTTCAGTTTTCATTTTTTAGTATCAGTTATTTGTTATCTGTTACCTGTTTTCTTTATCTGTTACTTTTTATCTGTTGTCTGTCATATTTATCTTTTAGCTTCAGTCTGGTATCTGGTGTCTGGTATCTGTCTCTGGTATCTGGTATCTGGTATCTCGTTATCTGGTTATCTGGTATCTGGTATCGGTATCTGATGTTTGGTATCTGGTATCTGGTGTCTGGTATCTGATGTCTGGTATCTGGTGTCTTTGGTATCTGGATCTGGTTGTCTGGTATCTGGTCTGGTGTCTGGTATCTGGTGTCTGGTGTCTGGTATCTGGTATTTGGTATCTGTTATCTCTTTATCTGGTATCTGGTTTCTGGTGTCTGGTATCTGGTGTCTGGTATCTGGTGGCTGGTATCTGGTATCTGGTATCTCGTATCTGGTGTTTGGTATCTGGTATCTGGTGGTCTGGTGTCTGGTATCTGGTATCTGGTATCTCGTATCTGGTATCTGGTTTCTGGTGTCTGGTATCTGATGTCTGGTATCTGGTATTGGTGTCTGGTGTCTGGTATCTGGTATCTGGTGTCTGGTGTCTGGTATCTGGTTTCTGGTATCTCGTATCTGGTATCTGGTTTCTGGTGTCTGGTATCTGGTGTCTGGTGTCTGGTGTCTGGTATCTGGTATTTGGTATCTGTTATCTTTATCTGGTATCTGGTTTCTGGTGTCTGGTATCTGGTGTCTGGTATCTGGTGTCTGGTATCTGGTATCTGGTATCTCGTATCTGGTATCTGGTATCAGGTATCTGATGTTTGGTATCTGGTATCTGGTGTCTGGTATCTGATGTCTGGTATCTGGTGTCTGGTATCTGGTATCTGGTGTCTGGTATCTGGTGTCTGGTATCTGGTGTCTGGCATCTGGTGTCTGGTATCTGGTGTCTGGTATCTGGTGGCTGGTATCTGGTATCTGGTATCTCGTATCTGGTGTTTGGTATCTGGTATCTGGTGTCTGGTATCTGGTATCTCGTATCTCGTTTCTGGTGTCTGGTGTCTGGTATCTGGTATCTGGTCTGGTATCTGGTATCTGGTATCTGGTATCTGGTGTCTGGTATCTGGTATCTGGTATCAGGTATCTGATGTTTGGTATCTGGTGTCTGGTATCTGATGTCTGGTATCTGGTGTCTGGTATCTGGTATCTGGTATCTGGTGTCTGGTATCTGGTGTCTGGCATCTGGTGTCTGGTATCTGGTGTCTGGTATCTGGTGTATCTGGTATCTGGTATCTCGTATCTGGTGTTTGGTATCTGGTATCTGGTGTCTGGTATCTGGTATCTGGTATCTCGTATATCGTTTCTGGTGTCTGGTATCTGGTGTCTGGTGTCTGGTATCTGATGTCTGGTGTCTGGTCTGGTATCTGGTATCTGGTGTCTGGTCTGTATCTGGTATCTGGTGTCTAGTATCTGGTTTCTGGTATCTGCTATCTGGTATCTGTTATCTTTTATAAGTTATCAGTTTTCATTTTTCATTTTTCTATTTTAATTTTAATTTTCATTTTTTTTCATTTTTAATTTTTATATTTTAATTTTTAATTTTTAATTTTAATTTTATTTTTCGATTTTTCGATTTTTCATTTTTCGATTTTCGATTTTTCGATTTTTCGATTTTTCGATTTTTCGATTTTTCGATTTTTCGATTTTTCGATTTTTCGATTTTCGATTTTTCGATTTTTCGATTTTTCGATTTTTCGATTTTCGATTTTTCGATTTTTCGATTTTCGATTTTTCGATTTTTCGATTTTTCGATTTTTCGATTTTTCGATTTTTCGATTTTTCGATTTTTCGATTTTTCGATTTTTCGATTTTTCGATTTTCGATTTTTCGATTTTTCGATTTTTCGTTTTCGATTTTTCGATTTTTCGATTTTTCGATTTTTCGATTTTTCGATTTTTTCGATTTTCGATTTTTCGATTTTTCGATTTTTCGATTTTTCGATTTTTCGATTTTTCGATTTTTCGATTTTTCGATTTTTGATTTTGATTTTTGATTTTGATTTTTGATTTTTGATTTTTGATTTTGATTTTTGATTTTTGATTTTGATTTTTGTTTTTTGATTTGATTTTTGATTTTGATTTGATTTTTGATTTTTGATTTTTTTTAATTTTCAATTTTCAATTTTCATTTTCATTTTTCATTTTTCATTTTTTTCATTTTCATTTTTTTCAGTTTTCATTTTAGTTATCAGTTATTTGTTATCTGTTACCTGTTTTCTTTTATCTGTTACTTTTTATCTGTTATCTGTCATTTTATCTTTTATCTGTTATAAGTTATCTGTTATCTGTTATATGTTACCACCTGTTACCTGTTACCACCTTTTACCTGTGTTGTCTGTTATCTTCCATATAGCATTGAAAATATCCTGTATACAATTGTATAACAGACTCAGATTTATGTGAGATGCCGGCAACGTCGCATGTGTTGTTGTTAATACCATACATGGCGTTATAAAATCTTCCATGTAGCAAATTGTATAGCAGACTTAGATTTATATGAGGATCGTCGCATAAATCTAGCTATAACACGACTTGCAAAAAAATGGCGCTTGACACTGACATATGTCAACCGTGTTCGTCTACGGATAGCAGTGGACTATGCTTTCTTCAGTGTATATGTTTTCTGTTTTGTAATGTCAATGTCATTGTCATAGGTAATTTTTTCTAACCTGGAAAATGAAATGTATTTTGTTTAAAATTAAAATTCAATAACTCCTATTGTGAGATGTGTGCATCTACAACATAATGAAAGGAAAAATTAAGATTCTGAAAGTTAATTCCTAAATATCATAGTAAGGAAATCCGTAAAACTAAAAAAAAAGTAAACATAAACACCTTGAGAAAACTTCTTCCGTATCAAGTGGTTAAAGTGGAGTTTTAAAACAATTTTTGTTGAAAATAAGGCCGTTAGTTTACAAGCAGGTATGTAACTGAGCGATCCGCTAATGTGTGTGTATCTTGCTTATAAAAAATGCTGTATTTAGATATTGCTATTCACATGACTACCGTTCTTTGATAGGATATTTTCAAATTGAACTTTTGTCTTATTTTTACTATTTATTGCAGGAGAACAGTTGTTGAACCAGGTCCTGGTGCATACTTATGTAGTTGTCACTTTGTGGATGGGAAAAAAGAAAATAGACCTACATTGTTTAGGTATAATAGGGAGAAGCAATTGAACTTTCCATCGCCAGAAAGAAGAACCCGTAAAAATAACAACAATGTGAAAATTGAACTCTATAATATGTTACTTCAAATTGGGCCCTTTTAAGGGATGTATGTAATAATTATGTGATCTGCAGAAATAAAAATAGTTTAGATACAACACATGGCATCATAAATTATTTTAATGTAGAGTTCAGTACTCGTATAGGTAACTTTCACTCCCCTGGCAGGCTTAATCTAAGCGATATCACAAATATGTCTATACCAAGTTACGATTATACTGTGCAAGAGTACTTATCTTACAAATTTTGACAAGTAATGGTGTCTGTTGTTTTGACAAGTCTTGGAAGTCACAAGTTCTTAAAGCAGCTACATTCTAAATCGATTTAGATCAAAATAAACAACTGCAGTGGCTGTGAAAGTCTTAGTAATTTTGAAAACTTTGGTAGTAGATATGATTATCAATGCTATTTTTCAGCGCTTTGCATATTCCTTCATCTGCTTGATAATTTTGCCAATCGAAGGGATAGATGACAAGTTTGTTTACTTATTTTCCATTTATACATACTACTCAGGTGAGATACTACTACTACAAGGTTTTTACAATATTTATGAGTTTGTTGGTGGTAAAGTTCTTCGTTTGGGAAAAATTCAACAGAAGCAGATGAACAATGCTCGCTTTATGATCTGGAGAAAAATGTGCTATCGCCTTAAAATAAAATTTCCTCTATTTTTTTTAATGTTGTATGATTATGATCAATCAATTAGAAACATGACATATAATAATAACATCTCAAAAAATTAGACCAGAAGCTTGAAATTATTAAGTACTATAGTTGTTGGACAGTAAGTAATAGTATCGCTTGAAAATCAAATTTTGTAATCTGTTTCCTCTGATTCAATAATGAATTTTTCTGTAATCTATGATTAAGATCAGTCTTAGAAACAGGACAGATGTGAGTATCCTTGAAATTAGACATATAATAATAACATCTTTAAAAACAGAATAGAAATTTGAAATCATCAAGTGCTATAGTTTTTTGACAAGTAATGGTGTCTGTTGTTTTGACAAGTCTTGGAAGTGACAAGTCCTTAAAGCA
>CAVLJG010000121.1:3001795-3033599 GCA_963669975.1 Acanthoscelides obtectus
TCTGGTATCTGGTGTCTGGTGTCTGGTATCTGGTATCTGGTATTTGGTATCGTATCTGGTATCTGGTGTCTGGTATCTGATGTCTGGTATCTGGTATCTGGTGTTGTGTGTCTGTCTGGTATCTGGTGTCTGGTGTCTGGTGTCTGGTATCTGGTATCTGGTATCTGGTATCTCGTATCTGGTATCTGGCTTCTGGTGTCTGGTATCTGGTGTCTGGTGTCTGGTATCTGGTATTTGGTATCTGTTATCTCTTTATCTGGTATCTGATGTCTGGTATCTGGTATGTGGGTCTGGTGTCTGGTGTCTGGTATCTGGTATCTGGTGTCTGCTATCTGGTGTCTGGTATCTGGTGTCTGGTATCTGGTTATCAGTTTTCATTTTTCATTTTTCATTTTCATTTTTAATTTTTAATTTTAATTTTTCAATTTTCAATTTTCAATTTTCAATTTTAGATTTTTAGATTTTTAGTTTTAGATTTTTAGATTTTTAGATTTTTAGATTTTTAGATTTTTAGATTTTTAGATTTTTAGTTTTAGATTTTTCGATTTTCGATTTTTCGATTTTCGATTTTTCGATTTTCGATTTTTCGATTTTTCGATTTTTCGATTTTCGATTTTTCGATTTTTCGATTTTTCGATTTTTCGATTTTCGATTTTTCGATTTTTCGATTTTTCGATTTTTCGATTTTCGATTTTTCGATTTTTCGATTTTTCGATTTTCGATTTTCGATTTTTCGATTTTTCGATTTTTCGATTTTCGATTTTTCGATTTTTCGATTTTTTTCGATTTTTGATTTTTTGATTTTTGATTTTAATTTTCAATTTTCAATTTTTCATTTTCATTCTTCAGATTTCAGTTTTCATTTTTTAGTTTTCAGTTATCAGTTATTTGTTATCTGTTTTCTTTTATCTGTTACTTTTTATCTGTTATCTGTCATCTTTTATCTGTTATAAGTTATCTGTTATCTGTTATATGTTACCACCTGTTACCTGTTACCACCTTTTACCTGTTATCTGTTATTTTCCATATAGCATTGAAAATATCCTGTATACAATTGTATAACAGACTCAGATTTATGTGAGATGCCGGCAACGTCGCATGTGTTGTTGTTAATACCATACATGGCGTTATAAAATCTTCCATGTAGCAAATTGTATAGCAGACTTAGATTTATATGAGGATCGTCGCATAAATCTAGCTATAACACGACTTGCAAAAAAATGGCGCTTGACACTGACATATGTCAACCGTGTTCGTCTATGGATAGCAGTGGACTATGCTTTCTTCAGTGTATATGTTTTCTGTTTTGTAATGTCAATGTCATTGTCATAGGTAATTTTTCTAACCTGGAAAATGAAATGTATTTTGTTTAAAATTAAAATTCAATAACTCCTATTGTGAGATGTGTGCATCTACAACATAATGAAAGGAAAAATTAAGATTCTGAAAGTTAATTCCTAAATATCATAGTAAGGATATCCGTAAAACTAAAAAAAAAGTAAACATAAACACCTTGAGAAAACTTCTTCCGTATCAAGTGGTTAAAGTGGAGTTTTAAAACAATTTTTGTTGAAAATAAGGCCGTTAGTTTACAAGCAGGTATGTAACTGAGCGATCCGCTAATGTGTGTGTATCTTGCTTATAAAAAATGCTGTATTTAGATATTGCTATTTACATGAGTTACCGTTCTTTGATAGGATATTTTCAAATTGAACTTTTGTCTTATTTTTACTATTTATTGCAGGAGAACAGTTGTTGAACCAGGTCCTGGTGCATACTTATGTAGTTGTCACTTTGTGGATGGGAAAAAGAAAATAGACCTACATTGTTTAGGTATAATAGGGAGAAGCAATTGAACTTTCCATCGCCAGAAAGAAGAACCCGTAAAAATAACAACAATGTGAAAATTGAACTCTATAATATGTTACTTCAAATTGGGCCCTTTTAAGGGATGTATGTAATAATTATGTGATCTGCAAATAAAAATAGTTTAGATACAACACATGGCATCATAAATTATTTTAATGTAGAGTTCAGTACTCGTATAGGTAACTTTCACTCCCCTGGCAGGCTTAATCTAAGCGATATCACAAATATGTCTATACCAAGTTACGATTATACTGTGCAAGAGTACTTATCTTACAAATTTTGACAAGTAATGGTGTCTATTGTTTTGACAAGTCTTGGAAGTCACAAGTTCTTAAAGCAGCTACATTCTAAATCGATTTAGATCAAAATAAACAACTGCAGTGGCTGTGAAAGTCTTAGTAATTTTGAAAACTTTGGTAGTAGATATGATTATCAATGCTTTTTCAGCGCTTTGCATATTCCTTCATCTGCTTGATAATATTTGCCAATCGAAGGGATAGATGACAAGTTTGTTTACTTATTTTCCATTTATACATACTACTCAGGTGAGATACTACTACTACAAGGTTTTTACAATATTTATGAGTTTGTTGGTGGTAAAGTTCTTCGTTTGGGAAAAATTCAACAGAAGCAGATGAACAATGCTCGCTTTATGATCTGGAGAAAAATGTGCTATCGCTTAAAATAAAATTTCCTCTTTTTTTTAATGTTGTATGATTATGATCAATCAATTAGAAACATGACATATAATATAACATCTCAAAAAATTAGACCAGAAGCTTGAAATTATTAAGTACTATAGTTGTTGGACAGTAAGTAATAGTATCGCTTGAAAATCAAATTTTGTAATCTGTTTCCTCTGATTCAATAATGAATTTTTCTGTAATCTATGATTAAGATCAGTCTTAGAAACAGGACAGATGTGAGTATCCTTGAAATTAGACATATAATAATAACATCTTTAAAAACAGAATAGAAATTTGAAATCATCAAGTGCTATAGTTTTTTGACAAGTAATGGTGTCTGTTGTTTTGACAAGTCTTGGAAGTGACAAGTCCTTAAAGCAGCTACATTCTAAATCGAAGTACATACATTCTGCATTGAGATCAAAATAAACAACTGCAGTGGCTGTGAAAGTCTTAGTAATTTTGAAAACTTTGGTAGTAGATATGATTATCAATGCTATTTTTCAGCGCTTTGCATATTCCTTCATCTGCTTGATAATATGTGCCACTGTTAGCCAGCTAATAGGTCTACATATTTAGATACATTGAACTGAGGGTCAAGACTGAACTCTTACTGAACTTCATAGAAGTGACTGACTACTTACGTTTGCAATAGAAACACATAAACTGTAAACACTTCACACAACACTTTCACTATTTGTAGCTGCGATTGCTTGTTCTAAGCTTCTAATTAATCCTTATTAACGGGAGCCTCATTATTAAGATTTCGATAATGTTTACATTCATACGTTGTAGGTTAGAAATCGGAGGTGATGCAATCGGACATCGCTGTATCAATCGGTTGGAAAAGCGGAGCTTTATGCCATATTGTAAAATTATAACATGAATAGGGGCTTACAATCATATTTTTATCGTATTTATAAACCGATGATGATTTCAATAAATTGATGAACGTCAAAGAATAATTGCAGCCTTTGGCGGTGACATCGCAATCTGTAAACATAAAACTACTAGATTCATCCGATTTTAATGGCTCTAGTCCGGTCCGTTTAGACAATGGAATATAGAAATTTTGAATCTTTTCGAAAATGTTATTTTCACGCAAAAAAGGACAATCTATTGGCGTGATCCTATATTCGATGAGCGACCAACATAAAGCCGAAAATGGCACGTTTTTGACGTTCCGCTCGCACTCGCTCGCTTTCGAAATACGATCGCATCTACAATACCCCGCCTAACAGGAATCCGGGGATCTGGAGGGGAAATTCAAAATTGAAACTTCAAACTAAAAATGTGTGCATATCTTTGAATTTTCTAATCTGCCGAGTTTAAAAAATGCGATCGGGTAACGTGTCGTATGTCGGTTTAATCAGGAGACTTTGGTCTTTCGTTTTGCGAAAAAAAATCGTAGCTACGTCGCTCCGTAACGCAGGTCCGTATCGACGAAGACAAAGTACGCCGAAAAACGGTTGTCATCGGTACTTTTGAGGCGCTCAAAGTTTACTTTTTCGAAATTTGACGGTAATTCTGACGGTCAGAATCGTTTCGTCAGCTCATTATCGTTATTTTTCGATAGCTGTATAATTTTTACTCGCTCACGTACGGTAGTAATAAGCGAGGACAGAGCCGGATGACAAGGTGACTTTTTCACGCGTCGAAAAGTAGCGTATTGTCGAGGAATTTTTAAAAAATCGAAACTTTTCAACGTAAACGAATAATGATGATGAAAATAGTATTAAAAGAGTGTCCGAAGCATGGGCTTTCTCACGCAAAAATCGTCAGGTTCGTAGCTCCTTTATCTTCGGAGGAGATAGCTGATTTACGATGAAGCAGCGCGCTTTATACGCAAAAAAGTCATTCTTGACGACGTTCGAGGTTCGTTTATTCGAAACGGGTACCGTAAACGAAAAAACGTCTCTCCGCATAATTTGTAGCGCTCGCCGAGATGTACGAAACGCGGCGCGCGAAATTCCTTTTCTCTTCGGCATAAGGGAGATATCGTAGTTTTCTAGGCGATTCGTCGTTTTTGTCGCTTTTTTTTCGAACATTTCTAGAAAAAAAACCGAGACACGGAACCGAACAGATTTAGCTAATAGGCACGTATTTTTCGTTTAGCTATCGAACGAGACCGATCTCGAGTCGATATTTCGATAAACGGCGAAACCAGTGTGAAATAACGCCGCGTACCGTCCGAAAACGGTCGATTTTTCGACTTTACCGGCCGTTTTCGATCCGATCCGTTCCTCTCGCCGCGACGGCTCTCGCCCGCCCGTAAAGCGCCGAGTTTCTACTTTCCGAAACGGTACCTCTTTCCCTCCGAACGTACCGCGAACCTCCTAAAAAACCGCGAAAACCGCGTCGACGTCGCACGGCCTGACTCTAACGTCACGTGACCTTCCAATTCAAAAACAATCGATCACCGCTTAATATAGTCGACTAGCGCAGTTTCTGGCATGCTAACGCTATGCCAAATATTGTACGTTGATGTCTTTATTTAAAACCTCACGTAGCGCAGTTGCTGGTATGCTAATGCAATGCTAGCGATATATACTTTATCCCTATCTCTAATCATTTTCTATCCTTTGACATGTTTGATCTGGTATCTGGTCTCTGATGTCTGGTGTCTGGTATCTGATGTCTGGTATCTGGTGTCTGGTATCTGGTATCTGGTGTCTGGTATCTGGTGTCTGGTGTCTGGTATCTGGTATCTGGTGTCTGGTGTCTAGTATCTGGCGTCTGGTATCTGGTATCTGATGTTGTGTCTGGTGTCTGGATCTGGTATCTGTCTGGTCTGGTGTCTGGTATCTGGTATCTGGTGTCTGGTATCTGGTATCTGGTGTCTGGTATCAGGTATCTGGTATCTGGTATCTGGTATATGGTATCTGGTGTCTGGCATCTGGTATCTGGTATCTGGTGTGTGGATCTGGTATCTGGTATCCGGTGTCTGGTGTCTGGTGTCTGGCATCTGGTATCTGCTATCTGGTATCTGGTGTCTGGTCTGGTGTCTGGTATCTGGTGTCTGGTATCTGGTGTCTGGTATCTGGTGTCTGTGTCTGGTATCTGGTATCTGGCATCTCGTATTTGGTATCTGGTGTCTGGTATCTGGTATCTGGTATCTGGAATCATATATCTGGTATCTGGTATCTGATGTCTGGTATCTGGTATCTGGTATCTGGTATCTGGTGTCTGGTATCTGGTATCTGGTATTTGGTATCTGTTATCTCTTTATCTGGTATCTGGTTTCTGGTGTCTGGTATCTGGTATCTGGTGTCTGGTGTCTGGTATCTGGTATCTGGTATCTCGTATCTGGTATCTGGTATCAGGTATCTGATGTTTGGTATCTGGTGTCTGGTATCTGATGTCTGGTATCTGGTGTCTGGTATCTGGTGTCTGGTATCTGGTGTCTGGTATCTGGTGTCTGGTATCTGGTGTCTGGTATCTGGTATTTGGTATCTGTTATCTCTTTATCTGGTATCTGGTGGCTGGTATCTGGTATCTGGTATCTCGTATCTGGTGTTTGGTATCTGGTACCTGGTATCTGGTATCTGGTTCTGGTGTCTGGTATCTGGTATCTTATCTGGTATCTCGTATCTGGTATCTGGTATCTGGTTTCTGGTGTCTGGTATCTGGTATCTGGTCTGGGTCTGGTATCTGGTTTCTGGTGTCTGGTGTCTGGTATCTGGTTTCTGATGTCTGGTATCTGATGTCTGGTATCTGGTGTCTGGTGTCTGGTATCTGGTGTCTGGTGTCTGGTATCTGATGTCTGGTATCCGATGTCTGGTATCTGGTGTCTGGTGTCTGGTATCTGGTATCTGGTGTCTGGTATCTGGTATCTGGTGTCTGGTATCTGGTGTCTAGTATCTGGTTTCTGGTATCTGCTATCTGGTATCTGTTATCTTTTATAAGTTATCAGTTTTCATTTTCATTTTTCTATTTTAATCTTTAATTTTTAATTTTTAATTTTTAATTTTAATTTTTAATTTTTAATTTTTAATTTTTAATTTTTAATTTTTAATTTTTAATTTTTTTTTAATTTTTAATTTTTAATTTTTAATTTTCGATTTTTTTTTCGATTTTTCGATTTTTCGATTTTCGATTTTTCGATTTTTCGATTTTATGATTTTCGATTTTATGATTTTTCGATTTTTCGATTTTTTTTTCGATTTTTCGATTTTCGATTTTTCGATTTTTCGATTTTTCGATTTTTCGATTTTCGATTTTCGATTTTTCGATTTTTCGATTTTCGATTTTTCGATTTTTCGATTTTTCGATTTTCGATTTTTGATTTTTCGATTTTTCGATTTTTTCGATTTTTGATTTTGATTTGATTTTTGATTTTTTGATTTTTGATTTTTAATTTTCAATTTTCAATTTTTCATTTTTCATTTTTCATTCTTCAGATTTCAGTTTTCATTTTTTAGTTTTCAGTTATCAGTTATTTGTTATCTGTTATCTTTTCTTTTATCTGTTACTTTTTATCTGTTATCTGTCATCTTTTATCTGTTATAAGTTATCTGTTATCTGTTATATGTTACCACCTGTTACCTGTTACCACCTTTTACCTGTTATCTGTTATTTCCATATAGCATTGAAAATATCCTGTATAACAGACTCAGATTTATGTGAGATGCCGGCAACGTCGCATGTGTTGTTGTTAATACCATACATGGCGTTATAAAATCTTCCATGTAGCAAATTGTATAGCAGACTTAGATTTATATGAGGATCGTCGCATAAATCTAGCTATAACACGACTTGCAAAAAATGGCGCTTGACACTGACATATGTCAACCGTGTTCGTCTACGGATAGCAGTGGACTATGCTTCTTCAGTGTATATGTTTTCTGTTTTGTAATGTCAATGTCATTGTCATAGGTAATTTTTTCTAACCTGGAAAATGAAATGTATTTTGTTTAAAATTAAAATTCAATAACTCCTATTGTGAGGTGTGCATCTACAACATAATGAAAGAAAAATTAAGATTCTGAAAGTTAAGTCCTAAATATCATAGTAAGGAAATCCGTAAAACTAAAAAAAAAGTAACATAAACACCTTGAGAAAACTTCTTCCGTATCAAGTGGTTAAAGTGGAGTTTTAAAAACAAGTTTTGTTGAAAATAAGGCCGTTAGTTTACAAGCAGGTATGTAACTGAGCGATCCGCTAATGTGTGGTGTATCTTGCTTTATAAAAAAATGCTGTATTTAGATATTGCTAGTCACGAAGAGCTTACCGTTCTTTGATAGGATATTTTCAAATTGAACTTTTGTCTTATTTTTACTATTTATTGCAGGAGAACAGTTTGTTGAACCAGGTCCTGGTGCATACTTATGTAGTTGTCAGCGTTTGTGGATGGGAAAAAAAGAAAATAGACCTACATTGTTTAGGGATAATAGGGAGAAGCAATTGAACTTTTCCATCGCCAGAAAGAAGAAACCCGTAAAAATAACAACAATGTGAAAATTGAACTCTATAATATGTTACTTCAAATTGGGCCCTTTTAAGGGATGTATGTAATAATTATGTGATCTGCAGAAATAAAATATAAAAAATAAATACAACACATGGCATCATAAATTATTTTAATGTAGACGTTCAGTACTCGTATAGGTAACTTTCACTCCCCTGGCAGGCTTAATCTAAGCGATATCACAAATATGTCTATACCAAGTTACGATTATACTGTGCAAGAGTACTTATCTTACAAATTTTGACAAGTAATGGTGTCTGTTGTTTTGACAAGTCTTGGAAGTCACAAGTTCTTAAAGCAGCTACATTCTAAATCGATTTAGATCAAAATAAACAACTGCAGTGGCTGTGAAAGTCTTAGTAATTTTGAAAACTTTGGTAGTAGATATGATTATCAATGCTATTTTCAGCGCTTTGCATATTCCTTCATCTGCTTGATAATATTTGCCAATCGAAGGGATAGATGACAAGTTTGTTTACTTATTTTCCATTTATACATACTACTCAGGTGAGATACTACTACTACAAGGTTTTTTACAATATTTATGAGTTTGTTGGTGGTAAAAGTTTCTTCGTTTGGGAAAAATTCAACAGAACAGATGAACAATGCTCGCTTTATGATCTGGAGAAAAATGTGCTATCTGCTTTAAAATAAAATTTCCTCTATTTTTTTAATGGTTGTATGATTATGATCAATCAATTAGAAACATGACATATAATAATAACATCTCAAAAAAATTAGACCAGAAAGCTTGAAATTATTAAGTACTATAGTTGTTTGGACAGTAAGTAATAGTATCGCTTGAAAATCAAATTTTGTAATCTGTTTCCTCTGATTCAATAATGAATTTTTCTGTAATCTATGATTAAGATCAGTCTTAGAAACAGGACAGATGTGAGTATCCTTGAAATTAGACATATAATAATAACATCTTTAAAAACAGAATAGAAATTTGAAATCATCAAGTGCTATAGTTTTTTGACAAGTAATGGTGTCTGTTGTTTTGACAAGTCTTGGAAGTGACAAGTCCTTAAAGCAGCTACATTCTAAAATCGAAGTACATACATTCTGCATTGAGATCAAAATAAACAACTGCAGTGGCTGTGAAAGTCTTAGTAATTTTGAAAACTTTGGTAGTAGATATGATTATCAATGCTATTTTTCAGCGCTTTGCATATTCCTTCATCTGCTTGATAATATGTGCCACTGTTAGCCAGCTAATAAGTCTACATATTTAGATGAATTGAACTGAGGGTCAAGACTGAACTCTTACTGAACTTCATAGAAGTGACTGACTACTTACGTTTGCAATAGAACACATAACTGTAAACACTTCACACAACACTTTCACTATTTGTAGCTGCGATTGCTTGTTCTAAGCTTCTAATTAATCCTTATTAACGGGAGCCTCATTATTAAGATTTCGATAATTTTACATTCATATACGTTGTAGGTTAGAAATAGGAGGTGATGCAATGAGACATTCGCTGTATATCAATCGGTTGGAAAAGCGGAGCTTTATGCCATATTGTAAAATTATAACATGAATAGGGGCTTACAATCATATTTTTATCGTATTTATAAACGATGATGATTTCAATAATTGATGAACGTCAAAGAATAATTGCAGCCTTTGGCGGTAGACATCGCAATCTGTCAAAATAAAAAACTACTAGATTCATCCGATTTTAATGGCTCTAGTCCGGTCCGTTTAGACAATGGAATATAGAAATTTTGAATCTTTTCGAAAATGTTGATTTTCACGCGCAAAAAAGGACAATTCTATTTGGCGTGATCCAATATTGGATGAAGCGATAGTCCATAAAGCCGAAATGGCACGTTTTTTGACGTTCCGCTCGCACTCGCCCTCGCTTTCGTAATACGATCGTATCTACAATACCCCGCTAACAGGAATCCGGGATCTGGAGGGGAAATTCAAAAATTGAAACGTCAAACTAAAAATGTGTGCATATCTTTGAATTTTCTAATCTGCCGAGTTTAAAAAATGCGATCGGGTAACGTGCCGTATGTCGGTTTAATCAGGAGACTTTGGCCTGTCGTTTTGCGAAAAAAAAATCGTAGCTACGGTCGCTCCGTAACGCAGGTGCGTATCGATGAAGACAAAGTACGCCGAAAAACGGTTGTCATCGGTACTTTTGAGGCGCTCAAAGTTTACTTTTCGAAATTTGACGGTAATTCTGACGGTCAGAATCGTTTCGTCAGCTCATTATCGTTATTTTTCGATAGCTGTATAATTTTTACTCGCTCACGTACGGTAGTAATAAGCGAGGACAGAGCCGGATGACAAGGTGACTTTTTCACGCGTCGAAAAGTAGCGTATTGTCGAGGAATTTTTAAAAAATCGAAACTTTTCAACGTAAACGAATAATGATGATGAAAATAGTATTGAAAGAGTGTCCGAAGCAATGGCTTTCTCACGCAAAAATCGTCAGGTTCGTAGCTCCTTTATCTTCGGAGGAGATAGCTGATATACGATGAAGCAGCGCGCTTTATACGCAAAAAAGTCCATTCTTGACGACGTTCGAGGTTCGTTTATTCGAAACGGGTACCCGTAAACGAAAAAACGTCTCTCCGCGTATTTGTAGCGCTCGCCGAGATGTACGAAACGCGGCGCGCGAAATTCCTTTTCTCTTCGGCATAAGGGAGATATCGTAGTTTTCAAGGCGATTCGTCGTTTTTTGTCGCTTTTTTTTCGAACATTTCTAGAAAAAAAACCGAGACACGGAACCGAACAGATTTAGCTAATAGGCACGTATTTTTCGTTTAGCTATCGAACGAGACCGATCTCGAGTCGATATTTCGATAAACGGCGAAACAAGTGTGAAATAACGCCGCGTACCGTCCGGAAAACGGTCGATTTTTCGACTTTACGGCCGTTTTCGATCCGATCCGTTCTCTCGCCGCGACGGCTCTCGCTCCCCCGTAAAGCGCCGAGTTTCTACTTCCGAAACGGTACCTCTTTCCTCCGACGTACCGCGAACCTCCTAAAAAACCGCGAAAAGCGCGTCGACGTCGCACGGCCTGACTCTAACGTCACGTGACCTTCTAAGGAAAAACAATCGATCACCGCTTAATATAGTCGACTAGCGCAGTTTTTAGCATGCCAACGCTATGCTAAATATTGTCCGTTGATGTCTTTATTTAAAACCACCCGTAGCGCAGTTGCTGGTATGCTAATGCAATGCTAGCGATATATACTTTATCCCTATCTCTAATCGTTTTTTATCCTTTGGGCATCTTTGATCTGTTATCTCGTATCTGTATCTGGTGTCTGGTGTCTGGTATTTGGTATCTGTTATCGCTTTATCTGGTATCTGGTATCTGTTGTCTGGTATCTGGTGTCTGGGTATCTGGTATCTAGTGCCTGGTAATCTGTATCTGGTGTCTGGTATCTGGTGTCTGGCATCTGGTATCTGGTATCTGGTGTCTGGTATCTGGTATCTGGTGTCTGCTATCTGGTGTCTGTATCTGGGCTGGTCTGGTAATTTTTTAATTTTTCGATTTTTCGATTTTTCGATTTTTCGATTTTTCGATTTTTTCGATTTTTCGATTTTTCGATATTTCGATATTTTCGATTTTCGATTTTTCGATTTTTCGATTTTCGATTTTTCGATTTTTCGATTTTTCGATTTTTCGATTTTTCATTTTTCGATTTTTCGATTTTTCGATTTTTCGATTTTTCGATTTTCGATTTTCGATTTTTCGATTTTTTCGATTTTCGATTTTTCGATTTTTCGATTTTTCGATTTTCGATTTTTCGATTTTTCGATTTTTCGATTTTTCGAGTTTGATTTTTGATTTTGATTTTGATTTTTGATTTTAATTTTCGATTTTCATTTTTCATTTTTCATTCTTCAGATTTCAGGTTTCATTTTTTAGTTTTCAGTTAATCAGTTATTTGTTATCTGTTACCTGTTTTCTTTTATCTGTTACTTTTTATCTGTTATCTGTCATCTTTTATCTTTTATCTGTTATAAGTTATCTGTTATATATGTTACACCTGTTACCTGTTACCACCTTTTACCTTGTTATCTGTTATTTTCCATATAGCATTGAAAAATATCCTGTATACAATTGTATAACAGACTCAGATTTATGTGAGATGCCGGCAACGTCGCATGTGTTGTTGTTAATACCATACATGGCGTTATAAAATCTTCCATGTAGCAAATTGTATAGCAGACTTAGATTTATATGAGGATCGTCGCATAAATCTAGCTATAACACGACTTGCAAAAAAATGGCGCTTGACACTGACATATGTCAACCGTGGTTCGTCTATGGATAGCAGTGGACTATGCTTTCTTCAGTGTATATGTTTTCTGTTTTGTAATGTCAATGTCATTGTCATAGATAATTTTTTCTAACCTGGAAAATGAAATGTATTTGTTTAAAATTAAATTCAATAACTCCTATTGTGGGATGTGTGTGCATCTACAACATAATGAAAGGAAAAATTAAGATTCTGAAAGTTAATTCCGAATATCATAGTAAGGAAATCCGTAAAACTAAAAAAAAAGTAAACATAAACACCTTGAGAAAACTTCTTCCGTATCAAGTGGTTAAAGTGGAGTTTTAAAATAATTTTTGTTGAAATAAGGCCGTTAGTTTACAAGCAGGTATGTAACTGAGGCGATCCGCTAATGTGTGTGTATCTTGCTTATAAAAATGCTGTATTTAGATATTGCTATTCACATCAGCTACCGTTCTTTGATAGGATACTTTCAAATTGAACTTTTGTCTTATTTTTACTATTTATTGCAGGAGAACAGTTGTTGAACCAGGTCCTGGTGCATACTTATGTAGTTGTCACTTTGTGGATGGGAAAAAAGAAAATAGACCTACATTGTTTAGGGTATAATAGGGAGAAGCAATTGAACTTTCCATCGCCAGAAAGAAGAACCCGTAAAAATAACAACAATGTGAAAATTGAACTCTATAATATGTTACTTCAAATTGGGCCCTTTTAAGGGATGTATGTAATAATTATGTGATCTGCAAAATAAAAATAGTTTAGATACAACCATGGCAGCATAAATTATTTTATAATGTAGAGTTCAGTACTCGTATAGGTAACTTTCACTCCCCTGGCAGGCTAATCTAAGCGATATCACAATATGTCTATACCAAGTTAGCGATTATACTGTGCAAGAGTACTATCTTACCAAATTTTGACAGTAATGGGTCTGTGTTGTTTTGCCAAGTCTTGGAAGTCACAAGTTTCTTAAAGCAGCTACTTCTAATCGATTTAGATCAAAATAAACAACTGCAGTGGCTGTGAAAGTCTTAGTAATTTTTAAAACTTTGGTAGTAGATATTATCAATGCTATTTTTCATCGCTTTGCTATTCCTTCATCTGCTTGATAATATTTGCCAATCGAAGGGATAGATGACAAGTTTGTTTACTTTTTTCCATTTATACCTACTACTCAGGTGAGATACTACTACTACAAAGGTTTTTACAATATTTATGAGTTTGTTGGTGGTAAAGTTCTTCGTTTGGGAAAAATTCAACAGAAGCAGATGAACAATGCTCGCTTTATGATACTGGAGAAAAATGTGCTAATCGCTTTAAAATAAAATTTCCTCTATTTTTTTTAATGTTGTATGATTATGATCAATCAATTAGAAACATGACATATAATAATAACATCTCAAAAAATTAGACCTGAAGCTTGAATTATTAAGTACTATAGTTGTTGGACAGTAAGTAATAGTAATCTCTTGAAAATCAAATTTTGTAATCCTGTTTCCTCTGATTCAATAATGAATTTTTCTGTAATCTATGATTAAGATCAGTCTTAGAAACAGGACAGATGTGAGTATCCTTGAAATTAGACATATAATAATAACATCTTTAAAAACAGAATAGGAAATTTGAAATCATCAAGTGCTATAGTTTTTTGACAAGTAATGGTGTCTGTTGTTTTGACAGTCTTGGAAGTGACAGTCCTTAAAGCAGCTACATTCTAAATCGAAGTAGCATACATTCTGCATTGAGATCAAAATAAACAACTGCAGTGGCTGTGAAAGTCTTAGTAATTTTGAAAACTTTGGTAGTAGATATGATTATCAATGCTATTTTTCAGCGCTTTGCATATTCCTTCATCTGCTTGATAATATGTGCCACTGTTAGCCAGCTAATAGGGTCTACATATTTAGACAAATTGAACTGAGGGTCAAGACTGAACTCTACTGAACTTCATAGAAGTGACTGACTACTTACGTTTGCAATAGAAACACATAAACTGTAAACACTTCACAACACTCACTATTTGTAGTTGCGATTGCTTGTTCTAAGCTTCTAATTAATCCTTATTAACGGGAGCCTCATTGTTAAGATTTCGATAATGTTTACATTCATACATTGTAGGTTAGAATGAGATGTGATGCAATCAGACATACGCTTTATATCAATCGGTTAGAAAAGCGGAGCTTTATGCCATATTGTAAAATTATAACATGAATAGGGGCTTACAATCATATTTTTAGTATTTATAAACCGATGATGATTTCAATAAATTGATGAACGTCAAAGAATAATTGCAGCCTTTGGCGGTAGACATCGCAATCTGTAAAATAAAAAACTACTAGATTCATCCGATTTTAATGGCTCTAGTCCGGTCCGTTTAGACAATGGAATATAGAAATTTTGAATCTTTTCGAAAATGTTGATTTTCACGCGCAAAAAAGGACAATTCTATTTGGCGTGATCCAATATTGGATGCAGCGATAGTCATGAAGCCGAAAATGGCACGTTTTTGACGTTCCGCTCGCACTCGCTCGCTTTCGTAATACGATCGTATCTACAATACCCCGCCTAACAGGAATCCGGGGATCTGGAGGGGAAATTCAAAATTGAAACGTCAAACTAAAAATGTGCTGCATATTTTGAATTTGTAATCTGCCGAGTTTAAAAAATGCGATCGGGTAACGTGTCGTATGTCGGTTTAATCAGGAGACTTTGGTCTTCGTTTTGCGAAAAAAAATCGTAGCTACGTCGCTCCGTAACGCAGGTGCGTATCGACGAAGACAAAGTACGCCGAAAAACGGTTGTCATCGGTACTTTTGAGGCGCTCAAAGTTTACTTTTTCGAAATTTGACGGTAATTCTGACGGTCAGAATCGTTTCGTCAGCTCATTATCGTTATTTTTCGATAGCTGTATAATTTTTACTCGCTCACGTACGGTAGTAATAAGCGAGGACAGAGCCGGATGACAAGGTGACTTTTTCACGCGTCGAAAAGTAGCGTATTGTCGAGGAATTTTTAAAAAATCGAAACTTTTCAACGTAAACGAATAATAATGATGAAAATAGTATTAAAAGAGTGTCCGAAGCATGGACTTTCTCACGCAAAAATCGTCAGGTTCGTAGCTCCTTTATCTTCGGAGGAGATAGCTGATTACGGCGAAGCAGCGCGCTTTATACGCAAAAAAGTCATTCTTGACGACGTTCGAGGTTCGTTTATTCGAAACGGGTACCGTAAACGAAAAAACGTCTCTCCGCGTAATTTGTAGCGCTCGCCGAGATGTACGAAACGCGACGCGCGAATTCCTTTTCTCTTCGGCATAAGGGAGATATCGTAGTTTTCAAGGCGATTCGTCTTTTTGTCGCTTTTTTTTCGAACATTTCTAGAAAAAAAACCGAGACGCGGAACCGAACAGATTTAGCTAATAGGCACGTATTTTCGTTTAGCTATCGAACGAGACCGATCTCGAGTCGATATTTCGATAAACGGCGAAACCAGTGTGAAATAACGCCGCGTACCGTCCGAAAAACGGTCGATTTTTCGACTTTACCGGCCGTTTTCGATCCGATCCGTTCCTCTCGCCGCGACGGCTCTCGCCCGCCCGTAAAGCGCCGAGTTTCTACTTTCCGAAACGGTACCTCTTCCTTCCGCGTTTCGCGAACCTCCTAAAAAACCGGAAAAACCGCGTCGACGTCGCCCGCCCAAAATTTCTAACGTCACGTGACCTCTTCCTTAAAACAATCGATCACCGCTTAATATAGTCGACTAGCGCAGTTTCTGGCATGCTAACGCTATGCCAAATATTGTACGTTGATGTCTTTATTTAAAACCTCACGTAGCGCAGTTGCTGGTATGCTAATGCAATGCTAGCGATAACTATCTCTAATCATTTTTATCCTTTGGCATCTTTGATCTGGTATCTGGTATCTGGTATGGTGTCTGGTATCTGGTATCTGGTATCTGGTATCTGGTATCTGGTATCTGGTATTGGTCTGGTATCTGGTATCTGGTATCTGGTGTCTGGTATCTGGTATCTGGTATCTGGTTCTGGTATCTGGTCTGTGTCTGGTATCTGGTATCTGGTATCTGGTATCTGGTATCTGGTGTCTGGTATCTGATGTCTGGTATCTGGTATCTGTGTCTGGTATCTGGTATCTGGTGTCTGGTATCTGGTGTCTGGTATCTGGTATTGGTATCTGGTATCTGGTGTCTGGTGTCTGGTATCTGGTGTCTGGTGTCTGGTATCTGGTGTCTGGTATCTGTGTCTGGTATCTGGTGTTCTGGTGTCTGGTATCTGGTGTCTGGTATCTGGTATCTGGGTGTCTGGTATCTGGTGTCTGGTATCTGGTTTTGGTATCTGGTATCTGGTGTCTGGTATCTGGTATCTGGTATCTCGTATCTGGTATCTGGTTTCTGGTGTCTGGTATCTGATGTCTGGTATCTGGTATCTGGTGTCTGGTGTCTGGTATCTGGTCTGGTGTCTGGTGTCTGGTGTCTGGTGTCTGGTATCTGGTATCTCGTATCTGGTTTCTGGTATCTGGTGTCTGGTGTCTGGTATCTGGTATTTGGTATCTGTTATCTCTTTATCTGGTATCTGGTTTCTGGTGTCTGGTATCTGGTGTCTGGTATCTGGTGTCTGGTGTCTGGTATCTGGTATCTCGTATCTGGTATCTGGTATCTGGTATCAGGTATCTGATGTTTGGTATCTGGTATCTGGTGTCTGGTATCTGATGTCTGGTATCTGGTGTCTGGTGTCTGGTATCTGGTGTCTGGTATCTGGTGTCTGGCATCTGGTGTCTGGTATCTGGTGTCTGGTATCTGGTGGCTGGTATCTGGTATCTGGTATCTCGTATCTGGTGTTGGTATCTGGTGTTTGGTATCTGGTATCTGGTGTCTGGTATCTGGTATCTGGTATCTGGTATCTCGTATCTCGTTTCTGGTGTCTGGTGTCTGGTATCTGGTATCTGGTGTCTGGTATCTGGTATCTGGTATCTGGTGTCTGGTATCTGGTATCTGGTATCAGGTATCTGATGTTTGGTATCTGGTGTCTGGTATCTGATGTCTGGTATCTGGTGGCTGGTATCTGGTATCTGGTATCTGGTATCTCGTATCTGGTGTTTGGTATCTGGTATCTGGTGTCTGGTATCTGGTATCTGGTATCGTATCTCGTTCTGGTGTCTGGTGTCTGGTATCTGGTGTCTGGTGTCTGTGTCTGGTATCTGATGTCTGGTATCTGATGTCTGGTGTCTGGCATCTGGTATCTGGTATCTGGTGTTGGTATCTGGTATCTGGTGTCTGGTATCTGGTGTCTAGTATCTGGTTTCTGGTCTCTGTATCTGTATCTGTTATCTTTTATAAGTTATCAGTTTTCATTTTTCATTTTTCTATTTTAATTTTTAATTTTTCATTTTTAATTTTTCTATTTTAATTTTTAATTTTTAATTTTTAATTTTTAATTTTAATTTTTCGATTTTTCTATTTTTCTTTTTCGATTTTTCGATTTTTCGATTTTCGATTTTTCGATTTTTCGATTTTTCGATTTTCGATTTTTCGATTTTTCGATTTTCGATTTTTCGATTTTTCGATTTTTCGATTTTTCGATTTTTCGATTTTCGATTTTCGATTTTTCGATTTTTCGATTTTCGATTTTCGATTTTTCGATTTTTCGATTTTTCGATTTTTCGATTTTTCGATTTTTCGATTTTTCGATTTTTCGATTTTTCGATTTTTCGATTTTTCGATTTTTCGATTTTTCGATTTTTCGATTTTTCGATTTTCGATTTTTCGATTTTTCGATATTTCGATTTTCGATTTTTCGATTTTTCGATTTTTCGATTTTTCGATTTTTCGATTTTTCGATTTTTCGATTTTCGATTTTTCGATTTTCGATTTTTCGATTTTTCGATTTTTCGATTTTTCGATTTTTCGATTTTTGATTTTTCGATTTTTCGATTTTTGATTTTTTTTTGATTTTTCGATTTGATTTTTGATTTTGATTTTTAATTTTCAATTTTCAATTTTTCATTTTTCATTCATTTTTCATTTTTCATTCTTCAGATTTCAGTTTTCATTTTTTAGTTTTCAGTTATCAGTTATTTGTTATCTGTTATCTGTTTTCTTTTATCTGTTACTTTTTATCTGTTATCTGTCATCTTTTATCTGTTTAAGTTATGTTATCTGTTATATGTTACCACCTGTTACCTGTTACCACCTTTTACCTGTTATCTGTTGTCTGTTATCTTCCATATAGCATTGAAAATATCCTGTATACAATTGTATAACAGACTCAGATTATTGGTGAGATGCCGGCAACGCTCGCATGTGTTGTTGTTACTACCATACATGGCGTTATAAAATCTTCCATGTAGCAAATTGTATAGCAGACTTAGATTTATATGAGGATCGTCGCATAAATCTAGCTATAACACGACTTGCAAAAAAATGGCGCTTGACACTGACATATGTCAATCTTGTTCGTCTATGGATAGCAGTGGACTATGCTTTCTTCAGTGTATATGTTTTCTGTTTTGTAATGTCAATGTCATTGTCATAGGTAATTTTTTCTAACCTGGAAAATGAAATGTATTTGTTTAAAATTAAAATTCAATAACTCCTATTGTGAGATGTTTGCATCTACAACATAATGAAAGGAGAAAATTAAGATTCTGAAAGTTAATTCCTAAATATCATAGTAAGGAAATCCGTAAAACTAAAAAAAAGTAAACATAAACACCTTGAGAAAACTTCTTCCGTATCAAGTGGTTAAGTGGAGTTTTTAAAACAATTTTTGTTGAAAATAAGGCCGTTAGTTTACAAGCAGGTATGTAACTGAGCGATCCGCTAATGTGTGTGTATCTTGCTTATAAAAAATGCTGTTTTAGATATTGCTATTCAGATGAGCTACCGTTCTTTGATAGGATATTTTCAAATTGAACTTTTGTCTTATTTTTACTATTTATTGCAGGAGAACAGTGTTGAACCAAGGTCCTGGTGCATACTTATGTAGTTGTCCCTTTGTGGATGGGAAAAAAGAAAATAGACCTACATTGTTTAGGTATAATAGGGAGAAGCAATTGAACTTTCCATCGCCAGAAGAAGAACCCGTAAAATAACAACAATGTGAAAATTGACTCTATAATATGTTTACTTCAAATTGGGGCCCTTTTAAGGGATGTATGTAATAATTATGTGATCTGCAGAAATAAAAATAGTTTAGATACAACACATAGGCATCATAAATTATTTTAATGTAGAGTTCAGTACTCATATAGGTAACTTTCACTCCCCTGGCAGGCTTAACCTAAGCGATATCACAAATATGTCTATACCAAGTTACGATTATACTGTGCAAGAGTACTTATCTTACAAATTTGACAAGTAATGGTGTCTGTTGTTTTGACAAGTCTTGGAAGTCACAAGTTCTTAAAGCAGCTACATTCTAAATCGATTTAGATCAAAATAAACACTGCAGTGGCTGTGAAAGTCTTAGTAATTTTGAAAACTTTGGTAGTAGATATGATTATCAATGCTATTTTCAGCGCTGTTGCATATTCCTCATCTGCTTGATAATATTTGCCAATCGAAGGGATAGATGACAAGTTTGTTTACTTATTTTCCATTTATAATACTACTCAGGTGAGATACTACTACTACAAGGTTTTTACAATATTTATGAGTTTGTTGGTGGTAAAGTTCTTCGTTTGGGAAAAATTCAACAGAAGCAGATGAACAATGCTCGCTTTATGAGCTGGAGAAAAATGTGCTATCGCCTTAAAATAAATTTCCTCTATTTTTTTTAATGTTGTATGATTATGATCAATCAATTAGAAACATGACATATATAATAACATCTCTAAAAATTAGACCAGAAGCTTGAAATTATTAAGTACTATAGTTGTTGGACAGTAAGTAATAGTATCGCTTGAAAATCAAATTTTGTAATCTGTTTTCCTCTGATTCAATAATGAATTTTTCTGTAATCTATGATTAAGATCAGTCTTAGAAACAGGACAGATGTGAGTATCCTTGAAATTAGACATATAATAAAACATCTTTAAAAACAGAATAGAAATTTGAATCATCAAGTGCTATAGTTTTTTGACAAGTACTGGTGTCTGTTGTTTTGACAAGTCTTGGAAGTGACAAGTCCTTAAAGCAGCTACATTCTAAATCGAAGTACATACATACTGCATTGAGATCAAAATAAACAACTGCAGTGGCTGTGAAAGTCTTAGTAATTTTGAAAACTTTGGTAGTAGATATGATATCAATGCTATTTTTCAGCGCTTTTGCATATTCCTTCATCTGCTTGATAATATGTGCCACTGTTAGCCAGCTAATAGGTCTACATATTTAGATACATTGAACTGAGGGTCAAGACTGAACTCTTACTGAACTTCATAGAAGTGACTGACTACTTACGTTTGCAATAGAAACACATAAACTGTAAACACTTCACACAACACTTTCACTATTTGTAGCTGCGATTGCTTGTTCTAAGCTTCTAATTAATCCTTATTAACGGGAGCCTCATTGTTAAGATTTCGATAATGTTTACATTCATACATTGTAGGTTAGAATGATGCAATGTGATGCAATCAGACATAACGCTTTATATCAATCGGTTAGAAAAGCGGAGCTTTATGCCATATTGTAAAATTATAAACATGAATAGGGGCTTACAATCATATTTTTATAGTATTTATAACCGATGATGATTTCAATAAATTGATGAACGTCAAAGAAATAATTGCAGCCTTTGGCGGTAGACATCGCAATCTGTAAAAATAAAAAACTACTAATTCATCCGATTTTAATGGCTCTAGTCCGGTCCGTTTAGACAATGGAATATAGAAATTTTGAATCTTTTCAAAATGTTGATTTCACGCGCAAAAAAGGACAATTCTATTTGGCGTGATCCAATATTGGATGCAGCGATAGTCATGAAGCCGAAAATGGCACGTTTTTTGACGTTCCGCTCGCTTTCGTAATACGATCGTATCTACAATACCCCGCCTAACAGGAATCCGGGGATCTGGAGGGGAAATTCAAAATTGAAACTTCAAACTAAAATGTGTGCATATTTTTGAATTTTGTAATCTGCTGCGAGTTTAAAAAATGCGATCGGTAACGTGTCGTATGTCGGTTGAATCGGGAGACTTTGGTCTTTCGTTTTGCGAAAAAAATCGTAGCTACGGGACGGGGGGTCGCTCCGTAACGCAGGTGCGTATCGACGAAGACAAAGTACGCCGAAAAACGGTTGTCATCGGTACTTTTGAGGCGCTCAAAGTTTACTTTTTCGAAAATTTGACGGTAATTCTGACGGTCAGAATCGTTTCGTCAGCTCATTATCGTTATTTTCGATAGCTGTATAATTTTTACTCGCTCACGTACGGTAGTAATAAGCGAGGACAGAGCCGGATGACAAGGTGACTTTTTCACGCGTCGAAAAGTAGCGTATTGTCGAGGGAATTTTTAAAAAATCTAAACTTTTCAACGTAAACGAATAATAATGATGAAAATAGTATTAAAGAGTGTCCGATGTCCGGCTTTCTCACGCAAAAAATCGTCAGGTTTGTAGCTCCTTTATCTTCGGAGGAGATAGCTGATATACGATGAAGCAGCGCTCTTTATACGCAAAAAAGTCATTCTTGACGACGTTCGAGGTTCGTTTATTCGAAACGGGTACCGTAAACGAAAAAAACGTCTCTCCGCGTAATTTGTAGCGCTCGCCGAGATGTACGAAACGCGGCACGCGAAATTCCTTTTCTCTTCGGCATAAGGGAGATATCGTAGTTTTCAAGGCGATTCGTCGTTTTTGTCGCTTTTTTTTCGAACATTTCTAGAAAAAAAACCGAGACGCGGAACCGAACAGATTTAGCTAATAGGCACGTATTTTTCGTTTAGCTATCGAACGAGACCGATCTCGAGTCGATATTTCGATAAACGGCGAAACCAGTGTGAAATAACGCCGCGTACCGTCCGAAAACGGTCGATTTTTCGACTTTACCGGCCGTTTTCGATCCGATCCGTTCGTCTCGCCGCGACGGCTCTCGCTCCCCCGTAAAGCGCCGAGTTTTCTACTTTCCGAAACGGTACCTCTTTCCCTCCGAACGTTTCGCGAACCTCCTAAAAAACCGCGAAAACCGCGTCGACGTCGCACGGCCTGACTCTAACGTCACGTGACCTTCCTAGAAAAAACAATCGATCACCGCTTAATATAGTCGACTAGCGCAGTTTCTGGCATGCTAACGCTATGCCAAATATTGTACGTGATGTGTTTATTTAAAACCTCACGTAGCGCAGTTGCTGGTATGCTAATGCAATGCTAGCGATAACTATCTCTAATCATTTTTTATCCTTTGGCATCTTTGATCTGGTATCTGGAATCTGGTGTCTGGTATCTGGTATTTGGTATCTGTTATCTCTTTATATGGTATCTGGTTTCTGGTGTCTGGTATCTGGTGTCTGGTATCTGGTGTCTGGTATCTGGTATCTGGTATCTCGTATTTGGTATCTGGTATCTGGTATCAGGTATCTGATGTTTGGTATCTGGTATCTGGTGTCTGGTATCTGATGTCTGGTATCTGGTCTCTGGTATCTGGTGTCTGGTATCTGGTGTCTGGTATCTGGTGTCTGGTGTCTGGTATCTGGTATCTGTTATCTCTTTATCTGTTATCTCTTATCTGGTATCTGGTTTCTGGTGTCTGGTATCTGGTGTCTGGTATCTGGTGTCTGGTGTCTGGTATCTGGTATCTGGTGTCTGGTATCTGGTGTCAGGTATCTGGTGTCTGGTATCTGGTATCTGGTATTTGGTATTTGTTATCTCTTTATCTGGTATCTGGTTTCTGGTGTCTGGTATCTGGTATCTCGTATCTGGTATCTGGTGTCTGGTATCTGGTGTCTGGTATCTGGTATCTGGGTCTGGTGTCTGGTATCTGGTATCTCGTATTTGGTATCTGGTGTCTGGTATCTGGTATCTGGTGTCTGGTATCTGGTGTCTGGTGTCTGGTATCTGGTATCTGGTATCTCGTATGTGGTATCTGGTTTCTGGTGTCTGGTATCTGGTGTCTGGTATCTGATGTCTGGTATCTGGTATCTAGTGTCTGGTGTCTGGTATCTGGTATCTGGTATCTGGTGTCTGGTATCTGGTATCTGGTGTCTGGTATCTCGTGTCTGGTATCTGATGTCTGGTATCTGGTGTCTGGTATCTCGTATCTCGTATTTGGTATCTGGTGTCTGGTATCTGGTATCTGGAATCTGGTATCTGGTATTTGGTATCTGTTATCTCTTTATCTGGTATCTGGTTTCTGGTGTCTGCTATCTGGTGTCTGGTATCTGGTATCTGGAATCTGGAATCTGGTATCTGGTGTCTGGTATCTGGTATCTGGTGTCTGGAATCTGGTATCTGGAATCTGGTATTTGGTATCTGTTACCTCTTTATCTGGTATCTGGTATCCGATGTCTGGTGTCTGGTGTCTGGTATCTGGTACCTGATGTCTGGTGTCTGGTATCTGGTGTCTAGTATCTGGTTTCTGGTATCTGCTATCTGGTATCTGTTATCTTTTATAAGTTATCAGTTTTCATTTTTAATTTTTAATTTTTAATTTTTAATTTTTAATTTTTAATTTTAATTTTTAATTTTTAATTTTTAATTTTTAATTTTCAATTTTTAATTTTTAATTTTTCGATTTTTCGATTTTTCGATTTTTCGATTTTTCGATTTTTCGATTTTTCGATTTTTTCGATTTTTCGATTTTTCGATTTTTTCGATTTTTTTCGATTTTTCGATTTTTCGATTTTTCGATTTTTCGATTTTTCGATTTTTCGATTTTTCGATTTTTCGATTTTTCGATTTGATTTTTGATTTTTGATTTTTGATTTTTGATTTTTGATTTTTGATTTTTAATTTTCAATTTTCAATTTTTCATTTTCATTTTTCATTCTTCAGATTTCAGTTTTCATTTTTTAGTTTTCAGTTATCAGTTATTTGTTATCTGTTATCTGTTTTCTTTTATCTGTTACTTTTTATCTGTTATCTGTCATCTTTTATCTGTTATAAGTTATATGTTACCACCTGTTACCTGTTACCACCTTTTACCTGTTATCTGTTATTTTCCATATAGCATTGAAAATATCCTGTATAACAGACTCAGATTTATGTGAGATGCCGGCAACGTCGCATGTGTTGTTGTTAATACCATACATGGCGTTATAAAATCTTCCATGTAGTAAATTGTATAGCAGACTTAGATTTATATGAGGATCGTCGCATAAATCTAGCTATAACACGACTTGCAAAAAAATGGCGCTTGACACTGACATATGTCAACCGTGTTCGTCTATGGATAGCAGTGGACTATGCTTTCTTCAGTGTATATGTTTTCTGTTTTGTAATGTCAATGTCATTGTCATAGGTAATTTTTTCTAACCTGGAAAATGAAATGTATTTTGTTTAAAATTAAAATTCAATAACTCCTATTGTGAGATGTGTGCATCTACAACATAATGAAAGGAAAAATTAAGATTCTGAAAGTTAATTCCTAAATATCATAGTAAGGAAATCCGTAAAAACTAAAAAAAAAGTAAACATAAACACCTTGAGAAAACTTCTTCCGTATCAAGTGGTTAAAGTGGAGTTTTAAAACAATTTTTGTTGAAAATAAGGCCGTTAGTTTACAAGCAGGTATGTAACTGAGCGATCCGCTAATGTGTGTGTATCTTGCTTATAAAAAATGCTGTATTTAGATATTGCTATTCACTTGAGCTACCGTTCTTTGATAGGATATTTTCAAATTGAACTTTTGTCTTATTTTTACTATTTATTGCAGGAGAACAGTTGTTGTACCAGGTCCTGGTGCATACTTATGTAGTTGTCACTTTGTGGATGGGAAAAAAGAAAATAGACCTACATTGTTTAGGTATAATAGGGAGAAGCAATTGAACTTTCCATCGCCAGAAAGAAGAACCCATAAAAATAACAACAATGTGAAAATTGAACTCTATAATATGTTACTTCAAATTGGGCCCTTTTAAGGGATGTATGTAATAATTATGTGATCTGCAAAAATAAAAATAGTTTAGATACAACACATGGCATCATAAATTATTTTAATGTAGAGTTCAGTACTCGTATAGGTAACTTTCACTCCCCTGGCAGGCTTAATCTAAGCGATATCACAAATATGTCTATACCAAGTTACGATTATACTGTGCAAGAGTACTTATCTTACAAATTTTGACAAGTAATGGTGTCTGTTGTTTTGACAAGTCTTGGAAGTCACAAGTTCTTAAAGCAGCTACATTCTAAATCGATTTAGATCAAAATAAACAACTGCAGTGGCTGTGAAAGTCTTAGTAATTTTGAAAACTTTGGTAGTAGATATGATTATCAATGCTATTTTTCAGCGCTTTGCATATCCTTCATCTGCTTGATAATATTTGCCAATCGAAGGGATAGATGACAAGTTTGTTTACTTATTTTCCATTTATACATACTACTCAGGTGAGATACTACTACTACAAGGTTTTTACAATATTTATGAGTTTGTTGGTGGTAAAGTTCTTCGTTTGGGAAAAATTCAACAGAAGCAGATGAACAATGCGCGCTTTATGATCTGGAGAAAAATGTGCTATCGCTTTAAAATAAAATTTCCTCTATTTTTTTAATGTTGTATGATTATGATCAATCAATTAGAAACATGACATATAATAATAACATCTCAAAAAATTAGACCAGAAGCTTGAAATTATTAAGTACTATAGTTGTTGGACAGTAAGTAATAGTATCGCTTGAAAATCAAATTTTGTAATCTGTTTCCTCTGATTCAATAATAAATTTTTCTGTAATCTATGATTAAGATCATCAGTCTTAGAAACAGGACAGATGTGAGTATCCTTGAAATTAGACATATAATAATAACATCTTTAAAAACAGAATAGAAATTTGAAATCATCAAGTGCTATAGTTTTTTGACAAGTAATGGTGTCTGTTGTTTTGACAAGTCTTGGAAGTGACAAGTCCTTAAAGCAGCTACATTCTAAATCGAAGTACATACATTCTGCATTGAGATCAAAATAAACAACTGCAGTGGCTGTGAAAGTCTTAGTAATTTTGAAAACTTTGGTAGTAGATATGATTATCAATGCTATTTTTCAGCGCTTTGCATATTCCTTCATCTGCTTGATAATATGTGCCACTGTTAGCCAGCTAATAGGTCTACATATTTAGACAAATTGAACTGAGGGTCAAGACTGAACTCTTACTGAACTTCATAGAAGTGACTGACTACTTACGTTTGCAATAGAAACACATAAACTGTAAACACTTCACACAACACTTTCACTATTTGTAGCTGCGATTGCTTGTTCTAAGCTTCTAATTAATCCTTATTAACGGGAGCCTCATTATTAAGATTTCGATAATGTTTACATTCATACATTGTAGGTTAGAAATCGGAGGTGATGCAATCAGACATACGCTTTATATCAATCGGTTGGAAAAGCGGAGCTTTATGCCATATTGTAAAATTATAACATGAATAGGGGCTTACAATCATATTTTTATCGTATTTATAAACCGATGATGATTTCAATAAATTGATGAACGTCAAAGAATAATTGCAGCCTTTGGCGGTAGACATCGCAATCTGTCAAAATAAAAAACTACTAGATTCCTACGATTTTAATGGATCTAGTCCGGTCCGTTTAGACAATGGAATTTAGAAATTTTGAATCTTTTCGAAAATGTTTATTTTCACGCGTAAAAAAGGACAATGGTATTCGGCGTGATCCAATATTGGATGAAGCGATAGTCATGAAGCCGAAAATGGCACGTTTTTGACGTTCCGCTCGCACGCGCTCGCTTTCGTAATACGATCATACCTACATTACCCCGCCTAACAGGAATCCGGGGATCTGGAGGGGAAATTCAAAATTGAAACTTCAAATTAAAAATGTGTGCATATTTTTGAATTTTGTAATCTGCCGAGTTTAAAAAATGCGATCGGGTAACGTGTCGTATGTCGGTTTAATCAGGAGACTTTGGTCTTTCGTTTTGCGAAAAAAAATCGTAGCTACGTCGCTCCGTAACGCAGGTCCGTATCGACGAAGACAAAGTACGCCGAAAACGGTTGTCATCGGTACTTTTGAGGCGCTCAAAATTTACTTTTTCGAAATTTGACGGTAATTCTAACGGTCAGAATCGTTTCGTCAGCTCATTATCGTTATTTTTCGATAGCTGTATAATTTTTACTCGCTCACGTACGGTAGTAATAAGCGAGGACAGAGCCGGATGACAAGGTGACTTTTTCACGCGTCGAAAAGTAGCGTATTGTCGAGGAATTTTTAAAAAAATCGAAACTTTTCAACGTAAACGAATAATAATGATGAAAATAGTATTAAAGAGTGTCCGAAGCATGACTTTCGCACGCAAAATCGTCAGGTTCGTAGCTCCTTTATCTTCGGAGGAGATAGCTGATATACGGCGAAGCAGCGCGCTTTATACGCAAAAAAGTCATTCTTGACGACGTTCGAGATTCGTTTACTCGAAACGGGTACCGTAAACGAAAAAACGTCTCTCCGCGTAATTTGTAGCGCTCGCCGAGATGTACGAAACGCGGCACGCGAAATTCCTTTTCTCTTCGGCATAAGGGAGATATCGTAGTTTTCAAGGCGATTCGTCATTTTTGTCGCTTTTTTTTCGAAACATTTCTAGAAAAAAAACCGAGACGCGGAACCGAACATATTTAGCTTATTGGTACGTATTTCTCGTTAGCTATCGAACGAGACCGATCTCGAGTCGATATTTCGATAAACGGCGAAACGAGTGTGAAATAACGCCGCGTACCGTCCGGAAAACGGTAGATTTTTTCGACTTTACCGGCCGTTTTCGATCCGATCCGTTCGTCTCGCCGCGACGGCTCTCGCCCGCCCGTAAAGCGCCGAGTTTCTAGTTTCCGAAACGGTACCTCCTTCCTTCCGAACGTTTCGCGAACCGGGAAAAAACCGAAAAAACCGCGTCGACTGTCGCCCCGCCCAAATTTCTAACGTCACGTGACCTCTTCCTTAAAACAATCGATCACCGCTTAATATAGTCGACTAGCGCAGTTTCTGGCATGCTAACGCTATGCCAAATATTGTACGTTGATGTCTTTATTTAAAACCTCACGTAGCGCAGTTGCTGGTATGCTAATGCAATGCTAGCGATAACTATCTCTAATCATTTTTTATCCTTTGGCATCTTTGATCTGGTATCTGGAATCTGGTATCTGGTGTCTGGTATCTGGTATCTGGTATTTGGTATCTGTTATCTCTTTATCTGGTATCTGGTTTCTGGTGTCTGGTATCTGGTGTCTGGTATCTGGTGTCTGGTATCTGGTATTTTGTATTATTGTTATCTCTTTATCTGGTATCTGGTTTCTGGTGTCTGGTATCTGGGTGTCTGGTATCTGGTGGCTGGTATCTGGTATCTGGTATCTCGTATCTGGTGTGTTTGGTATCTGGTGTCTGGTGTCTGGTATCTGGTATCTGGTATCTCGTATCTGGTATCTGGCTTCTGGTGTCTGGTATCTGATGTCTGGTATCTGGTATCTGGTGTCCTGGTATCTGGTATCTGGTATCTGGTTGTCTGGTGTCTGGTATCTGGTATCTGGTATCCTCGTATCTGGTATCTGGTTTCTGTGTCTGGTATCTGGTGTCTGGTATCTGGTATTTGGTATCTGTTATCTCATTATCTGGTATCTGGTTTCTGGTGTCTGGTATCTGGTGTCCTGGTATCTGGTGTCTGGTGTCTGGTATCTGGTATCTCGTATCTGGTATCTGGTAATCTGGTATCAGGCATCTGATTGTTTGGTATTGGTATCTGGTGTCTGGTATCTGATGTCTGGGATCTGGGGTCTGGGTATTGGTGTCTAGATCTGTGTCTGGCATCTGGTGTTATGGCATCTGGTTGTCTGGTATCATGGTGTCTGTGTATCTGGTGCTGGTATATGGTATATGGTTATCTCGTTATCTGGTGTTTGGTATCTGGTATCTGGTTCTGGTGTCTGGTATCTGGTATCTGGTATCTCGTATCCTCGTTTCTCGGTGTCTGGTGTCTGGTTATCTGGTATCTGGTTTATGGTGTCTGGTATCTGGTATCTGGTATCTGGTGTCTGGTATCTGGTATCAGGTATCTGATGTTTGGTATCTGGTATCTGGTGTCTGGTATCTGATGTCTGGTATCTGGTGTCTGGTATCTGGTATCTGGCTCTGGTCTTGGGCTCTGGTATCTGGTGGCTGGTATCTGGTATCTGGTATCTGGTATCTCGTATCTGGTGTTTGGTATCTGGTATCTGGTGTCTGGTGTCTGGTATCTGGTATCTCGTATCTCGTTTTCTGGTGTCTGGTATCTGATGTCTGGTATCTGAATGTCTGGTGTCTGGCATCTGGTATCTGGTATCTGTGTCTGTATCTGGTATCTGGTGGCTGGTATCTGGTGTCTAGTATCTGGTTTCTGTATCTGCTATCTGGTATCTGTTATCTTTTATAAGTTATCAGTTTTCATTTTTCATTTTTCTATTTTAATTTTTAATTTTTTCATTTTTAATTTTTCTATTTAATTTTTAATTTTTAATTTTTAATTTTAATTTTTATTTTTCGATTTTTCGATTTTTCGATTTTTCGGATTTTTTGATTTTTTGATTTTTTGATTTTTAATTTTCAATTTTTATTTCATTTTTCATTTTTCATTCTTCAGATTTCAGTTTTCATTTTTTAGTTTTCAGTTATCAGTTATTTGTTATCAGTTACCTGTTTTCTTTTATCTGTTACTTTTTATCTGTTATCTGTCATCTTTTATCTTTTATCTGTTATAAGTTATCTGTTATCTGTTATATGTTACCACCTGTTACCTGTTACCACCACCTTTTACCTCTTATCTGTTGTCTGTTATCTTCCATATAGCATTGAAAATATCCTGTATACAATTGTATAACAGACTCAGATTTATGTGAGATGCCGGCAACGTCGCATGTGTTGTTGTTAATACCATACATGGCGTTATAAAATCTTCCATGTAGCAAATTGTATAGCAGACTTAGATTTATATGAGGATCGTCGCATAAATCTAGCTATAACACGACTTGCAAAAAAATGGCGCTTGACACTGACATATGTCAACCGTGTTCGTCTATGGATAGCAGTGGACTATGCTTTCTTCAGTGTATATGTTTTCTGTTTTGTAATGTCAATGTCATTGTCATAGGTAATTTTTTCTAACCTGGAAAATGAAATGTATTTTGTTTAAAATTAAAATTCAATAACTCCTATTGTGAGATGTGTGCATCTACAACATAATGAAAGGAAAAATTAAGATTCTGAAAGTTAATTCCTAAATATCATAGTAAGGAAATCCGTAAAACTAAAAAAAAGTAAACATAAACACCTTGAGAAAACTTCTTCCGTATCAAGTGGTTAAAGTGGAGTTTTAAAACAATTTTTGTTGAAAATAAGGCCGTTAGTTTACAAGCAGGTATGTAACTAAGCGATCCGCTAATGTGTGGGTATCTTGCTTATGAAAAATGCTGTATTTAGATATCATTGCTATTCATATAAGCTACCGTTCTTTGATAGGATATTTTCAAATTGAACTTTTGTCTTATTGTTACTATTTATTACAGAAAATGGTGCAATGCTGGGCACCCGACTGTAAGCAGTATAATGTTAGAGAAACACGTAAGATGTTCAGGTTTCCCAAAGATCCAAAAACAAGGAATCATTGGATAAAACTTACAAGGTAACACCACAAAGACCATACTGGAATTATCATTTGTTAGGAACATGCGAAACGTACAATTGAATACAATAAAAGTAATACATGTATTGTTTCATTTGATTGCAGGAGAACAGTTGAACCAGGTCTTGGTGCATACTTATGTAGTTGTCATCTTGTGGATGGTAAAAAAGAAAATGGACCTACACTGTTTAGGTATAATAGGGAGAAGCAATTAAACTTTCCATCACCAGAAAGAAGAACCCGTAAAAAGACCATTGATAAACCTTTTAATATTGATGTAGATATAAGGTTAGTTATACAATATCAATTTCATTCACGTGTGTGCAAATTCAGTGTGTTCACAGATCTGAAAGCGAGCCACAACCATCCACCTCAATACAAACTGATGAACCTCATACAAAAGGTTCGATGTCAAATGCATCACTAGATGCTGAAAACTATTATCTTTGGCAGGATCTGGAGCTAGCTACAGCGAACCTTATGCATCTCACTGATAGGTTTTCTTTTGATGTTGTGAAAGGAAATGACAGGCTAGTACTGGTGTATACAGGCTTACCATCAGAGAAAATATTTTTTTTATTCAACCTGTTGAAGGACATTGATATATATTATTATTATAAATGGAAAGTTAAAAAAATGAGAAAATAGATCAGTTATTCATGACTCTTACTAAGCCAAGACAAAATTTCCCTCATGATGATTTAGCTGTTCGATTCAATGTATCACAGGGTCCAGTA
>CAVLJG010000121.1:3034099-3060489 GCA_963669975.1 Acanthoscelides obtectus
TATTAGAATCTTTTTTCTTGTGGTCTCATTTTGTAGGTCTAATAAATATACAGGGTGACTTCGAAGTTGAGTCATTTATTTTAACAGTGAGTAGATCTGATCAAAAGAAATGTTTTTTTCCTTTACCATTTATCTGCTAAAATTAAAGTAACAAAGTTATGGCCCTTTGGAAGTTTGAGTACCGCCCTGTCTCAATGATAATATTATGTGCTCGTGTTTGGCGACAACGGATATAATTCGCCTTATCGGTTCATCGCATCGGAAACAAAAAAAGCGAAAGAATTTGGAACGATGTTTATTTTATTCAGTTCAGTTATACATACAGTCAGTATCAGTCGCGTGTGAATAGTGTCTGTTGCGTGGCTCAAACGAAATAAAAAATGGCACAGGTTTATGCGGATCGGTTTCCCAATCGAGTGCAACCAACCCCTCGTGCCTTTGTTAATGTAGTACAACGGGCTCGTGAATCAGGTGACTTCAGACCTCACAGGGAACCTCACGATCAAATACAGGTCCGCACTGAAATACTTGTCGGGAGGATACTTTATAAAACAAGGTAAACATTTTTTTTTATTTTTTTTTTATTTTTACACACATATTTTGGTTTATCTTCCTTCTACAATCATTATCTGAAAATTAATGACTCAACTTCAAAGTCACCCTGTATAAAAATCTTACATGGAAAGTTTTTTCGTCCCTGTCAACACTTTCGATTGAATTCCAAAAATCACGTTTTCTTATTCTTTCTTGTCAAATAAAAAGTTACAATTATTTCGGGGAAATTTGCTAATATGATTAGACTATCATCTACTACCACTGCGAAAGTGAAAACAATTTGGAACTACTTTGAATATTGCATTCAAAATCAATCTCCTTTATGCTGATTCAAAATGAATGACGTATCATTTACACTAGTATAGCCATAAAAATCAAATTACGAAATATATTGTCGATATCGCTAAAAAATTCGCGACTTGCAATATCCGTCAAAAATTCCGTTTGCGTCACGAACTACATAAGAATTCTAGTTTATACAGAATCAGATATTTCACGAGATGTAAAACGCAGAGTTAGCACCGACATTACATAATAAATCGGATACAAATTCCTACTTTCTCTATCTTTTAACACAGTGCGCACACACACTGTGCGATTTTTAACTGATTCTGGTATAAGTAAAAGTATATGTTGGCAATATATAATGAATGAATGCGTTTTATTAGATGCTCATACTGATTGTATCACAATGGAAGAATCGGGAGTGCATTGTTATATAAAAAATATGATACATAGGTTTTTGACCGATTCACTTACCTCCCCATTTAATTTTTTTTTAAAGTTTTCTGTTGCATCACTTCTAAATGGTTTCGGTGAAAAAATAACGCCTTTTGATTTGGAGGGTTCAATTCAGGATTATGATTCTTTGCATACGTACTGACAGATTCTAGCTCATCATCAGCAGTTTGTATACTAAGTGACATATAAATCCGAACACCAAGTTTAAATGGTTTTATTTTAATAAAAGTTGGTGAATGTATTTATCTTACTGTAAATAACAAGTGAAAAAATTTTCAGCTTTATCAGTTGGACATTCCGGTTTTTATACTGCTTTTTTTTAATTCACTAACGCTCCAAAAATGAATATTTCAGCCGCAGTAAAGAATCAACGTTGGCTAGAGTACGGAGACCTGTACGATTTCGTCAACTTAGTGAGTTTGATAGGGGCCGTATAGTGGGACTTCGGGAAGCTGGACTTTCTTTTCGGGCAATTGCAGTTACAGTGCAAAGAAGTGTAGACACTGTGGTTAGCTGTTGTCAGGCATGGCTTCGAGAAGGCCGTACGCAAAGAGCAAGGGACGCCGCCGTAGAACAACATACCGTGAAGATCGCCGCCTAAGATTATTGGCCTTAAGGGACCGTTTCTCCACTACCAGGTCCATTGCAAATGAATGGTTTGCAGAACACGGAAGACCTATTGGCATGCGAAGTGTTTACCGACGAATGAGAAGTTTAGGCTTGTTTTCATACCGGCCACACTGGGTCCTCCCTTTAACTCGAGAACACCGACGTAATCGCCTTGAGTGGTGCAGACAACGGTCACTCTGGGATCAGGAATGGAACAGTATTGTCCTTAGTGACGAGTCTCGATTTTGTTTAGGCATGCACGATGGTCGTGCCAGGGTTAGAAGGCGACGTGGTGAAAGGAGGAATCCACAGTTTTTTGTTGAAAGACATGTTCATCACACTGTTGGTGTTATGGTTTGGGGTGTTATAGCTTATGGTTCCAGGTCACCTTTAATCTTCTTCAGAGGTAACATGAACGCGCAGCGTTATATTCACGAAGTTCTAGAACCCCATCTTTTACCCTATCTTGACACCCTGGCAGATCCAACTTTCCAACAAGATAATGCCCGACCACATGTTGCAAGAGTCACAATAGACTTCTTTCAACATAATGATGTCACATTGTTACCATGGCCACAGAGATCTCCCGACTTATCCCCAATTGAGCACGTGTGGGATATGATAGGTAGGAGATTGCTCAATTTGCAACGTCCTCCTCAGACTCGAAGCACTTCGAGAGGAGTTGGTGGTTGCCTGGAATGAGATACCACAGGAGGACATTGACCACCTGATCAGAAGCATGCCTAGGCGCGTTGGAGAATGCGTAGCACATCAGGGTGCATCCACACATTATTAAAGGTCAAGGGGCTTTAAAGCAGTGCAATCATGTTGAAATTTTTATCATTTACTTATTATGCTTCATTAAGTACTTATTAAAATAAAATCATTTAAACTGGGTGTTCGGATTTATATGTCACTTAGTATAATTAGAACATTGGTAATGTTTATAAATTTGTGAATCATCGGCGAAAAATCGACTGATTTAAAAAATCAAACGTCAAAATCAAGGACTTCGGAAGACCTTTCAAACAAGCCGTTATCGATACACATTGTCATTTAAAATGTTCAAGGGGATGACCTTGGGGCAGAGGTGAGAAGGGGTGAAGTAGTTTTTCGTTAAAAAGTTTTCACCTTGACAAATCTTTTGACATGTCTCGGCGTTTTTCCTTTTAACCGATAAATCCGCGGTGATAAGTTTTCAAATGAACACAGTGTATATAAAATGAATAACAGTGGCCCACGTGTAGGCCCTCGTGGTACTCCGGAGGAAATGAGGCGTTTCCAGATCGATGGATTGGTAGAAGAGGTGCCATTGAATGGCCCCCAAGATCGCTAGATTTATCACCTTTGGATTCCTTTATGTGGGGTCATTTAAAAAGCAAAATTTATGCTACTCAGCCAACATCATTAGAAGACCTGCGACAATTGTGAATAACTGCCTTCAAATTACTCCTCAAATATAATGATGATGTATTAGTTTTATTTAATATTTAAATCAATAAATGTTCAAACCTACTGAACAGAAGTACATTAATTTATATCATTATAAAGGGAATTGAAATACCTTTAAAATAAGGTATCACTCGACCCCCCTTTCCATTTAAGATTTGGGGGGTGGTGTCACCCCCGCTTAGGGGGCTGCACGTGCTAACGTGATTTTTTGCCAAACTTGTGTCCCCCTCAAAAACAAAATCGACGGGTCTGAGCGTTTTCCCAAAAAAAAAACTGAGCTGCCAGTAAATGCGTCTGTTTCGTTTTCGATGCGCCACCCTGTATTAACAGAAGAATTAGAACAACCAAAAAATTTACACTTAGTAACTCAGAGACGATGACTTATGGTAAATGATGCTGGACTTTCCTAGATGTTATTAAAGTACTTTTTAAGCAAATGATTCAAGCGTTTGATGATAATAACGTAGTTAATGTAACTAAATGGTAGGGATACGATATACGACTTCCGACTTACCGGGGCCTTTCTTGACGTTTTTTTTCTAGATTAAGTTCAAGATCCGAATACAGACGCATAGTATGATGGAGATTGTTTATAACAGCCAGAAATGCTGAATAATTGTTAATATTCCAGAAAAATTAGCATGTTTTGTAAAATTATGTAGATCTGAGTAATCTAATTACATAGATTAATATTATACAGCCGGTATCTATTATTGTGTGTGACAATAAAACATATCAATAAAATATTTATCAGAATCAGATAAAGGGGCATTCACAAAGAATATCAAGATGTCAAGTGTGTACATGTCGGTAATTCTTGACTGATTCGATCGCCACTTAAAAGGCTGCAGAAAAAAACTCAGCTTTTTATTTAAATATAAGAGCAGGGCTTTTGCAATCGTTTCCTCCTCGAAATGAGCTCCATTACGCATGCGACATTTTATTACCGTAAATGCGTAACCTTTTCCTGCAAAAAACGATTTTGTATCGCTTATCGTTTCTGAATTGAAATCCCTAGTGGCAGATATACAGGGTGTAAACTTAGTAGTGAGATAGAGGGCATCAAAACCTATCGTATGGAAAATGAAATTTGCAATTTGGTGGAATTTCGAAAAAAAAAAACGGGATAATGACTTTCCAATCAGAGTATGTTGTTGACAATCTGCTTCAGCAAATGGCCATGAAGTGAAGTATACGTCTACCTCCCTATTACTGCATTTTAACCGGATTGAGTTGGTCTGGGCTGCTTTAAAAACAAAAGTAAGAAAACATAATCAGACCCCTCAATTAAGTGAATCGCTATTGGCCACAATAAGAGATGCAGTATCTCATATTGCTGCCACAAGACCTATGGAAGCAGTGTTCTAGGCATATATTGAAAAAGAAAAACGATATGTGTTTTGCCTCCTGTAAATCCCGTTGTAATTCCTCTACAAGATGACTCTAGAGACAGCTCCGAAGGCGAGGATGATATATAAATACCTATAATGTAAGTCTTTATATACCTTTTTATATACCTACCTGCTATGTAAATTTTGCCTATGTCAAAAGTTGGAATTCTGTAGTTTTTCCATTTCTTAACTTTCAGTCAACATAAATTAAACTCCCAATATAAGTATTTTAATCCCCAAATCAAAAAAATAAGAAGATAGTAAAATCCATTTATTGTGATATAAAAACATTATTATTATCGTTCTAAATAAATGCCGCACGCCTATGATACGTCATGAAATTACAAAGGACGCGCCGACCAAAGGTTTTTATGCTATTTCAAGTGACTTCAGATACACCATACAATGCAGACGAATCAGGGCTTTTTTGGGCGTGTGATGCCTAACAAAACTTTCGTTTCTTGTAACGAAAAATTCGTACCTGGACGAAAAGTAAGTAAGAGCGTGTAACCATACTACCATGTGCTAACGCTGCGGGCACACACGCGCTTAAGGTGACGGTCATTGGGAAATCTAATAAACCACGGGCATTCAAAACATTGATTACCTGTACACTATTACGGACAAAAAAGTGTATGGATGACAACAGACCTTTTCAAAAAGTGGTTTGATGAATGCTACGTACCTGAAGTTAGAAAATGGTTAAAAGATCATAATTTCCTCAAAAAGCGTTGCTGCTTCTTGATAACGCTCCCGGTCATCCGTCTGAAGAAGAACTACAACTGAGGATAAATGCAATCACTGCGATGTTCTTCCGCCAAAATTGCACTGTACTGATTCAACCAATGGACCAGAATATCATTCAGTTTGTCAAGCAAGACTATAAGAAAAACCTACTTCTGAGAAGCCGTATCAAAAGGCCAACCAATAGAAAAAAACTTTAAAAGAATTTAATTGAAATACTTGGTTTTGCTCTTTGTCAGTCGTGGAATGCGTTACCGTCATCAACTATTAAATCGTCTTGGAAAAGTTATGGCCAGATATAGTCACCACTCCTAGCAACGTTCCACAAATCAGTGTTACTTCGGAAGTTATAGAACAAGTCGCTACTGAAACACAGATAAGTCCGGAAGATTTGGAAATCTGGTGCGTGGAATGGATAAAGAGTTAAATGTTTTTCATGAAATGTCTGACGAAGAGATTATAAAATAGAGTTTCTAATTATACAACAAACAATCAGGAAAATAACGACGACGTGATTGCAACTGCTCCACAGTCACAGCACAAGACGCAATTAAACGCCTTTGAGCTAGGTTTACAATGGGCTGAAGAGAATGGTACATCCTACAACGAACTTTTACTTTTGAGAAGACTGAGGGACAAAGCTCTGCTCTCGCATTATAACAACCTTAAACAAAAAAATAATTGATGAATATTTCCAAGCTTCATAATTGAGAAATTCATTAATGATTTTGATTAATAATTCTTGATTATTTGGTACATATGTATGTGCGTTTATGCTTAATTTTATAATAAAACGTAAGCTCTCTATTGTTATTTAATTTACTAAATTCGACATACATAAACTATGTATGATTTGCCCTTCAAAGTACATACATATACATAACATATACAGGGTGACTTTGAAGTTGAGTCATTAATTTTCAGATAATGATTGTAGAAGGAAGATAAACCAAAATATGTGTGTAAAAATAAAAAAAAATTACCTTGTTTTATAAAGTATCATCCCGACAAGTATTTCAGTGCGGACCTGTATTTGATCGTGAGGTCTTGGAGCACCGGCATGCCGTCCCTTGTGAGGTATTAAGTCACCTGATTTCACGAGCCCTTTGTACTGCATTCAGCTTTTTCGTAAACATGTGCCATTTTTTATTTCGATTGAGCCACGCAACAAACACCACTATTCACTCACGCGTTACCGACAGACACATCGACTGAATACAACTGAATAAAATTGTACATTGTAGTAAAACGTCGTTTCAAATTCTTTCGCTTTTTTGTTTCCGATGCTAAGAAAAGATAAGGCGGATTATATCCGTTGTTGCCAACACGAGCACATAATATTATTATTGAGACAGGGCGGTACTCAAACTTCTAAAGGGCTATAACTTGGTTACTTTAATTGACCAGAAAAATGTTAAAGGGAAAAAACCTTTCTTTTGATCAGATCTACTCACTGTTAAAATAAATGACTCAACTTCGAAGTATATTCATTAATATTAATTTTTTTTTATTTTATTTCAGCAGTATCGACGGATGTGGTCATTATCTGCATTTCACGATCTTGTTTGCGTTCACGTAAGTATTTCGATTTATACAAATTCTATTGCTACATATTTCTTTTAGTTCCAGATGACAAACACTAAGCTACGGTAGGTATGATACAAAATCATCGTTACATAAGATTCACTTAATCTCAGTTGAGAATAGGATACACAAAAATTAGAAGAATGGTTCATTTCCAAAAAGTTCATTATATTAGCCATTTTTTCCTCAGTTGGCTGACAGCGTTCATGCAAGATGTCTCGAAAGTGTGTAAACAATCCAGATCAGTTTTGTTACGTGTGTGGTGATGTGACTTTTGCGTCTCAGAGACGGTCTATTACTCCACTAATAACAAAGGCATATCAGCTTTATTTCGGTTGTAAACTAGGTTGATCAAGACAAACAGTGGGCACCCCACATCTGCTGTAATACATGTGCTTCAAGCCTGAGGAGCTGGTTAAATGGCAAAAAACGGTCTATGCGCTTTGCTGTCCCAATGGTTTGCAGAGAGCCTACAAATCATATTAATGATTGTTACTTTTGCATGGTACCTTGTGATGGACAAGCCACAGGTATGTCCAAGAAAAAAAATCGGTTATTAACTACCCAAACATACCATCTGCGATGAGACCTGTGCCTCACAGTGACGAAAATCCTATTCCAAAACCCCCAGAATCCTACACTTGCGAATCAGAAAACGAATCAGATCATAGCGATCGAGTGATTCGTCAGGAAGAAGATATGCCATCAACGTCAAGAGATCCTGATTTTATACCGAGCACGTCATGCCACCAACCGCACAAAATAACACAGTCAGAATTAAATGATCTTGTAAGAGATTTAGAACTTCCAAAATGTAAGGCAGAGTTACTTGGATCAAGACTGCAGCAGTGGAACTTGTTAGAAGACGATGTTTCGGTATGTGTTTTTCGTAAACGCCACAAAGACTTAGAGAACCATTTTTCAATATGGAGAATAACTTGGTTTTCTGCAGTAACATTAACGGCTTACTGGCGGCTTTAAATATAAACTATAACCCAGAAGAATGGAGATTTTTTATAGACAGTTCAACATTGAGTTTAAGGCAGTGTTATTGCATATTGGAAATATTTTACCATCTCTTCCTGTAGGGTATGCAGTTCACATGAAAGAATCATATGACAATATGAAGTACCTATTGACATGCATAAAATACGATGAGCACCAATGGCATATTTGTGGCGATTTGAAAGTTGTTGCACTTTTACTTGGGCTGCAGCTAGGCTATACACAAAGTTTTGCGGTTTTTTGTGTGAATGGGACAGTCGGGCAAAGGCACTTCATTACACCAGACAAAACTGGCCTGTTCGTCAATTCCTAGAGCCATTAGTAGATTCGAAAAAAAATTTATTACCACCACTGCATATCAAGTTGTGCCTAATGAAAAACTTTGTCAAGGCATTAGATATAGATGGGTGGTCTCTAATTTCTTGGGAATAGAAAAGCTGACAACTATAAAACCCTTGAAAAAAATATGCTGTCATCGTATCAAAAGATGGGCTGTAATATGTCTCTTAAGATACATTTCCTACACTCACACCTGGCCTTTTTTCCTGACAATTGCGGAGCCGTAAGTGATGAGCACGGCGAACGTTTTCATCAGGATATTTCAACAATGGAAAAAAGGTACCAGGGAAAGTGGAATCCTTCCATGCTTGCAGACTACTGTTGGACTCTTGGTAGAGATGCTCCAGAAACGATCCATAAAAGAACAGCAAAAAGCCAGCGCATATAGTGATTCTTATAAGTATATGAATCTTGTTACTTTTTTTAATATATCCTTAAAAATAAAAAGTTGTTTTCTAAACCCGCAACTAATTTTTATATTTCATTGTTTTTTTTTTTGATTCAGCGCCCCAAAATTAACAAAGAAGTGCACTTTTCCCACAAGATACAATTAAAAAACTAAAATTTGTTGTCCAGTGCTATTATTTTGGTGCTGCCATAGGAAATGCTCGAGCAGCTGCTCGCATGTATCGGGAGTATGCGGTTAGAAGACGCGTTTTTCTACGCGTCTATAACACATACGCATCGTCAGCTCGGAAGGCCGAGGATACACCCAGAAGAAATAGAAGATATAATAGAAGCAGAAGAGAGAGATCCCTCTATAAGCACCTGACCCGTTGCCCGACGCAGAAACATGTCCCATACATCAGTGCACACAATACTACGCTCGGAGAACATGCATCCTTACCTGTACAAAAAGTACAAGAATTGACTCCAAGCGACTATGCATAAAGGGTTGATTGATTTTGTGAGAATATGTTGAGGAGGTGCGATACGATGAAACTTTTTTGGACAGCATCTTATGGACATAGGAATCCAACTTTAACCGAAATGGAATGTTCCATTCAAGGAATAAAAATCCACACGCTATTCGCCGACACAGCTTTCAACGCCAGTTCGGCGTTAATATATGGACTGGAGTACTCAACTCAATTTTTTTGTGTTTTTTTTTCAAAATCAAATCCTATACCTCTTAAAAAAACACCCGTTAGAAGTCTCGGTGTTTGGCTTGTCCCATAAATCCCGGCTCCAACTCCGTCTGAGTATCACCCTGAATACAATCGATACCTTTCTTCTGCTTGATAACGATCGCCCCCCGTATACGAGTTAAATAACACTGTAACACAGCTCATTACTTGGGTCAATGGAAGCTAATCCCGTAATTTACTGCAGTCGGGAAAAATCCGGTTCAGGAAAGACCCGCCTCCTGCTCGGAGTTGACGTAATTCCCAGACACAGGTGGGCGATCCCTGGTCAATATTCAAGAAAAAATTCTACCTGACTGACTTTCTTTCGCCTGAAGAATTTTAACGTTATGTAACGTCGACGGAGGTAAATATAAACATAACACAATTTCACTTTGTAGCATAAACGGTAATACGAGTTCGATATAGTCGCGATCAGAAATATGTACCGGTGTGGTATGTATGCTAATTAATGATAATAAATGATACATATCGGAGAGGCGAAGTTTAGCCTCACTGTATAAAAAAAGCAAATATGAAACAGAAAAAAAATGATTTAACATATGCACAGATGAAACTGTTTACGTCACAGTGTCTTAGAACTATCCCATCGGCTGTTTCTCTTTTTTTTTTGACGGCGTCAACTTCTATGGTTATCAGACGAATTCAATAATATAGTGTATAATTGCAAGTGTAATTAAAATATATAAATCTATAGTATAAATATATGGGGGTTGTCCAAAATGGACGCAGGAAAATAAACGCATATTAAAACAAGAAAGATTGATATTCAAATCAAGTTGGGTACTTTATTTTGAAGGTTCATTTATACCATTTATGTATGAAAAATAATATCGCTCAATGTTCACCACGACTGGATTACAGACGTCCACGCGATGGTCGAAATTTTCAATGACATTTTGCACATGGTCGGTTCTATGGCATTTATCTCGGCAATGATGTTGTTTTTTGAGTTCTTGGAGGGTGGCTGGTTTGTTGACGTAGACTTTGTTTTTCAAATATCCCCATAAAAAGAAGTCCAAGGGAGTCAAATCGCACGATCTTGGTGGCCATGGCACATTTCCTCTGCGCGAAAGCACGCGATCACCGAAGAAGGACTGCAATCGATCGATATTGACGTTGGTTGTGTGGCATGTTGCACCGTCTTGTTGGAAATAAACATCGTCCATAATCCATTCCTTCAAGTTGCGGCAAAAATAGTCATCACGTGATATCGCTCAGAATTGACGGTAACGGCGTCCCCGGCCGCATTTTCGAAAAAGTAAGGTCCGATGATGCCTTTTGACCACAATGCACACCACACACTCACTTTTTGAGGATGCATCGGCTGCTCTTGATACTCACGGGGGATTTTCGTTCGCCCAGATGCGGCAGTTTTGCTTGTTTACCGTCCCATTCAAAGTGAAATGCGCTTCGTCGCTGAACATGATTTTTGATGAAAAATTGGCATCAATTTGGCGGTGTTCAAGGAGCCAATCTGAGAACGTTCGGCGCGAAAAATGGTCGGCCCGACGCAGCTCTTGCGTCCATTGGATCTTGTGGCGTGTACATTCAAATCCTTGTGGAGATTGCGGAGCAAACTGGTTCTCGAAATGCCAAATTCTTGGGATCTACGCGTTGTTGATTGTTTCGGATCGTCTCTCACACTCTCCTTCACAAACAGCAATATTTTTCCGGTGTGCGAACGCTCCTTGGCCGGCCAGAGCCTGGCAGATTTGCCACAGAACCTGTTGCCTCGAATTTAAGCACCAGACGACCGATGGTTGTTTCGTTTGGGCGGTTGTTGCGACCGAAATGTTCACGAAGCGCGCGAAACGTGTTTTTTATTTTTGCACCATTTTTGTAGTGCTCTTGAATAACTTTAATGCGGTCTTCAATCGAATACGACTCCATAGCGATCAATGGTAAACATTTAACTAACAAAATGACATGTCGGTGACAGAAAACAAAGATGGCGTCTATGTCAAATTGACGTTTACTTTCCTGCATCCCTATTGGACAACCCTTTATAATCTCTTACATGTCTAAGTGGTAAATGTCGCATTTTTAAAAAAAAACTAAATATGCAAATTCCAGATATTAATCGAAAAGGATATAATGTTAGACGATTAAATTTTTCAGGCATATATTCATTAATATTAATTTTTTTATATTTTGTTTCAGCAGTATCGACGGATGTGGTCATTATCTGCATTTCACGATCTTGTTTGCGTTCACGTAAGTATTTCGATTTATACAAATTCTATTGCTACATATTTCTTTAGTTCCAGATGACAACACTAAGCTACGGTAGGTATGATACAAAATCATCGTTACATAAGATTCATTTAGTCTCAGTGAGAACAAGATACACAAAAATTAGAATGGTTCATTTCCAAAAAGTTCATTAGGTCAGATCTTCCAATAGAAAACAGATACTTTTAAGAATGATATGACGTTTTTCAGTTTTTCTGGTTGTGTGAGACTCTCTGTCAGGTTATCAAATGGTCCATAGATCACTCGATATTGGGACAATATCGGACATGTGCAGATAATGTGGCGTACAGGGAGTGAAGAATTACATCCAGTGCACAAGGGCGGATCTGTTCCGAGCAAAGCGTAAGCGATGTATGCGCACCCATTCCTCTCGTGGTAGTCTGATAGGATGTGGCCATGATCCTACACTATACTACAACTATTTAAAACTGTAATGACTCATACGCGTGATCAACACGTGATCAGAGCTCGATCCCGGCTTCCTTCCAGTACAGCCGTATAGCGTACGACATATGTCCTTCTGTGGCTTTGCGATGGTCAACAGCACAGACAGAGATGGAAATAATGGCTTATTGTTCTCCGCCGGTAGAACCAATGAAATCAAAGACGCGCCTCGACCGGCAGACTCATAGGCGTCGGCAACGCATTGCAACGTGTTTCGTTGAGCGATCGCATATTGTGTGCTTTTATAAGAATTGTTGTGTGATTGTTATTGTTGTGGTTTCTGTGGTTACTGTTTGGTTATACTTAACCATGGAGAGTACAAATGGCACGAGTGGAAGTACTGAAAGCCAGGGAACAAGTAGACGGCTTCGTAAAGCACTGAAGAGGGACGCGAAAGAAATCGTGCTAAACGTGTTCAATTATCTGAACAGAACTATGTCGCAGGGAGATGCACTCGCGCGTTGTGAAAGTATGACAGGCGTTCCAGAGTGGACCATTCGGCAGGGTGATGCATGAAAAGAAGAAAACTGGAGCTACTACTGATCCAAAGTTTAATTTGAAGGGACGAAAGGCCGTTAAATTGAATGACGATAGCAAAATGGCGTTAAGGCGAACGTACATTCATCTCTTTAGGAATGAGATACCAACCCTCAAGGCTGTACATGCAGCGATCAACGAAAATGAAATTATACCCCAAATGAGTGTCGAGGTAATGAGGAAATCCCTGCACGAAATTAATTTTCGTTACGAAACGCGTAATCGGAAGTCAGTATTGATAAAGAGACCTGAAATAGTCGCCTGGCGTCGAAAATACCTACGCGAAATGATTGAATATAGGCGACAAAGCAGAAAAATCTATTATTTGGACGAGACATGGGTAAATGCAGGTCACACAGTTAAAAAACCTGATAGACAAAAACGTAGTGAGTAACCGACAAGCAAGCATTGAAGGTTTGTCAACAGGTCTGCGTGGACCGTCAGGGAAAGGTCAAAGATTGATCGTAACTCATATTGGTAGCGATAGTGGCTTTTTAGAAGAGTGTGACTTGATTTTCGTCTCTAAGAAAGGAGGTGATTACCATGACGAAATGAATGCGAGCTGCTTCGAGAGCTGGTTTCAGGGGTGCTTCAGCGAGTTGAGCCCAACTCTGTGATCGTCATGGATAATGCTTCCTACCATAGTCGTCGAGCCGAACGTGTACCGACTATGGGATCTCGAAAAGTGACATGCAGCAATGGTTGCGCGAAAAAGGAATCCCGTTGGACGATTCATGTGTGAAAGCGGAATTGTATGAAAAAATTAAACAGCACAAACCTGCGAACATTAGTTACGTGACTGATGAGATGGCCCGTCAATGTGGTGTCACTGAGCTACGGTTACCGCCCTACCACTGTGAAACTGAACCCAATAGAGCTCATCTGGGCTCAAGTGAAGGGTTATATTGCGTGCCATAACACAACCTTCAAATTACCAGACGTTAAGGTTTTACTTGAGACTTCCATACAGCTAGTAACCGCCCGAAGCTTGGCAGAATGCTATCCGTCATTGTTGTGAAGGAAGAAACAAAAATGTGCAGCTTTGACCACCACATCGACACCATCATAGAGCCAGTTATAGTCAATTTCAACGAGGAAAGCGCTAGCGACAGTTTATTACTGTCAGATGTAAGTGTAAGCGACGATGAATAAAGGTTAATTTCCCAAATTTTTTGACTTACAATATGTTTCAAACACATCTTATTAAGCATGTGACAAATCTAGTTCAACCCATGTTAAACATTAATACCCCGCATAATAACAGCCGACTACTGGTAGTCTAAGTGATGTTCACGTGAACACCGATGAGTCATTACAGATAGTTTATAGTATAGTAAAAGTAGTAAGCATAACAAAACGCCTGGAGTTCAAGGACGTCCTAATTATCACCATGTTAGCGACTTTTACAGAGATAAAGAATTATTGCCTATCGAGATGTTTGTCCTATCGCGAAATTGGCCGCCGTGTTAATTGCATTGCAATGACGGTAATGCGTGTGTGTCGTGTGTGGATAGAAGAAGGTACAGGAACACGAGGAACTGGGTCCACCGCGATATACTACAGAGCGTCAAGAGCTAGCCATACGCGTCAGATCGCTGACCAATAGTCACAGTAGAGCCTTTAAACTTTTTTCATACCTTCCACAGTTAGTGCTTCCTCTGACTGCGGACCACTGTCGTCAACGTTTGACTGGAGCAGAGAACGGCAACATTGGGAGGCAGAATGGCGTAATGTTATCTTCAGCGATTCTGTCTAGGTACGCTCTGCGAGATATTGGATTGGCTGTTGAGAGGCATGTACACGCAGTTGGAGGAATGGTTTCTAGGGCTATTGCCTATGGTAGCCGATCACCCATTCCCTTTGTGTGTGACATCGATCATCTCATTTTGTCGATGAATAGACGTATACAGGAGTGAATTCAGCTGCTAACACATTTGTTTTCATATAATAATAATAATAATAATAATAATAATAATAATAATCAACTTTATTCGGTGGTACCAAGGTACAGAGATATGGAAGTGATACTTGCAAAAGGCGAAGTTCAGCTTTCATTCCTATAGAGGAATGGCTGGTCTTCCACTTAACCTAACAAAACCTACTTAACTAACTTAAAAGCTTAAAAGTAAAGATATACGAGTAGTATATGTTACCCTAGTAATATTCAAACAATAGCCTTTTTGAAAGAATGAATAACTAATATATATAGAAGAAATGAAAAAAATCACAGAATACAAACAAAGACATAAAGAAATTAGGGAAAAGCGTACAATGTAAGGTAGGTATAATCATATACACGGTGACTTTGAAGTTGAGTCATTAATTTTCAGATAATCATTGTAGAAGGAAGATAAACCAAAATATGTGTGTAAAAATTAAAAAAATGTTAACTTTGTTTTATAAGATCCTCAGGACAAGTATTTCAGTGCGGACCTGTATTTGATCGTGAGGTCTCGGAGCACCGGCATGCCGTCCCCTGTGAGGTCTTAAGTCACCTGATTCACGAGCCCGTTGTACTACATTAACAAAGGCACAAGGGGTTGGTTGTACTCGATTGGGAAACCGATCCGCATAAACATGTGCCATTTTTTATTTCGTTTGAGCCACGCAACAGACACCACTATTCACTCACGCGTTACCGACTGACACTGACTGTATACAACTGAATAAAATAATTGTAAAAACATCGTTCCAATTCTTTCGCTTTTTGTTTCCGATGCGATGAACCGATAAGGCGGATTATATCCGTTGTTGCCAACACGAGCACATAATATTATTATTGAGACAGGGCGGTACTCAAACTTCCAAAGGGCTATAACTTTGTTACTTTAATTTACCAGAAAAATGGTAAGGAAAAAACATTTCTTTTGATCAGATCTACTCACTGTTAAAATAAATTACTCAACTTCGAAGTAAAATAATATAGGTATGTGTATAGAAACAAAAAACATTTAGATATTCGATGTTATTAATTATTGTAGCGAGATCTCAGAAAATGGAAGTAGCATTTTGAAAAATTTTATAGCGATTTGGACTTCAAGTACTTGTCAATAAAATTTCATGAGAATGTTATCGTTTCATTCTTGATGTAAGACTACCTTATTGACAAAAAATGAAGTTGAAACACTTCTAAAGTCACCGAGTATATTTATTATCGGCCGACGTTGTCAGGTCGCTTAACGACTAACCGAATTGCGTCAAGGATAGTTAAAAAATTATCTATCGAATACGGAAAAATATGTTTACGCTGAAACTCTCTAATATGTCAAACGGCAGATCACTAGAAATAATTGGTTGCACTTGATAGCACAAATGAGACTACATCGCATAAAATTATTATAATTATATGCCTTTATTAAAGAATTGTCGTACACAATACATAGTTATATGAAACAGGGCGGAGTCTGGCGGTAAGCTACTCTGTTTGTCGCTAAATTGAAACTAAATAAAATATAAGCGAAACGGAAATACAAATACGCAAATATAACACTTGAACAGAACATCAGTGATACAGGGTGTTTCTTAATGATATGCGAATATTTATGTAAATCTACATGAAAAATTATGTTAGTTTGCTTTATAAAACTATGGTCCAAAAATGTTTCCTTACAAAAACTCGGGGTGTTGAAGTTTTTAGGAAAAAATGGAAATTAATTAATATTTTCAGAACCGCTTTAGATATTTGACTAAAGTTGGTGTTGGAAATCGGTATCGGTTACGGCATAGAGATTTTCTTCTGCCCCACAAATGATTATTGTGGAAATTCTGAATGATGCATTTCGAGAAAAATTAGCATCGTCGTGAACAGAATCACTGATTCAATTGCGGATTTTGTGAAATTTTTGAGATACCACTGACAAAAGGTCACACGCCTTGGAAAATCAATGGGAAGTAATGCCGGTACTCTTAAAATATGGTAAGAATATAACAAAAAAATCCATTAAAATTCTCCAAAACAATTTAATGGCAAATATTTAAGTGTCTAGCGATCTTCCTCGTACTCGTTTCAGGATGTTTCTTCGACTTCGTGCAGCACTGCCTCCTCAATTTCAGTGTTTCTCACACTTAGAGGTTAACCTTTTCGGACAGAACCCGTTCAAACAAGACGACGATGAATATTAGAAAAGGTTCGGCTATCTAACAAAGCACGATCGGGATATCTCTGGTGATAAATCCGTCTGGCTTGCTCACCATTACCGTCATCAAGGCCATATACGTATATGCAATTTCCGCCATTTCTGATTTGAATAATTCGCCATTATTAACAAGATTGTAAAAACTAAATAATGAAAGAGATGTCACAGCGAACAGATTGAATAACAGATACTTGTAAGATGTCAAAAGCCAGTGACATATTACAGAGCAACTAGATATTTATTGCTGACTTGCATTCTTCAATTATTACATTATTTTCTCGACAATAGAACGGTTTTTTTATTTGTTTACTCACAATGGCGTATAGTAAGTATACTCTAAAATTACGTCATTATTATCATTTTAGGTATCTAGCAGAAAAATGTAACGAATTTGTCAGTATCCATTAAGCCTCTTCATAGGTTACTGTCCTACTACTACCTCCCATAAAATTCTAGGTTTCTAGTAGGAAAGCCCCACTTCACAGATACGGGTATAATTTCTAAAATTTCTTTGTACACACTTACCAAAGAACCAAATATAAAAAATCAATATTTTGTCCCTAGCTTAAAGAATAATATCACTTTGATGCCCTTTCTACCACCTAAAGTTTTGTTACCGAAATAAAAGATAGTCCAAGTCAGTCTCTGTCTGTGATATTTACGGGCAGGGTTTTCCTGATGAATGCATACGAGAAAACTGATATCCGAATACGCTTGTAATATGTATAAAACCAATTCACGTATTATATCAAATCATGATTCACATAATAATTTAATAGCTGAAAGTTGAGATAACTGTAGGCAACTGTTGTAGATGAAAATATAATCTAATTCTGCCTACATCTTTTATCGCTTTCGCTAGACGACTGTATTCTTTATCTTTCTGGTTTTTACAATAAATTCCGAATATAAACAAATTACATGAACGATGTTTCAATTTTATATACACAAACACTCACTAAATTTGTCAGAACGATAATAATATCTCTATGGTAGGATATTATATCCACAATTTTAACAGAAGAATGTTTATACTTAAAAGTGCTATAAACTACTTGACAATTAGCCTCTAACTATAAACACAGATTTAGAGCGGATTTTCACCAACATTATTGACGATCACTTGAACCAGTGGAAATGCAATTTGTCGGAAGCTGTCAAAGCTCTCTGAAAACCAGTGATTCTATTGAAATATTGAATAAAATCGTGATTAAGCGATTCTACTATAAACAAGAGCACTTTTCGATTCTAACATAATGCTTTTGTACAGAGAAAACAGGACAACTTTCATGTATTTTGCTATTTCTTATCAGTTTACAAATTTCTTCTGAAAGTAGTACAAACTAATCTGATGTACCTATTAAAGTCTACGTTTCAAGTCAATAATCTTCAAAACTACTGAACTGAAGCTTATGTATTTTACATCATTATAAAGGGAATTGAAATTTGTAACATCTTCTTAATAGCATTGATATTCAAAGTTTTAAGACGCAAATTGCATCAATGCAGCTTAATGACATTTATTTCGTGAATGATGTGGATATTAAGTCTCTATTTTTACTGGCCGTCTTCTTTATCTATTCGATCTCTACGCTCCGCTACGCACAAACCTGCTGCGCCCTGGCTCACTCCAAACTTGAAAAATGATTTTTCAACTCAGAGATGAGGCATTCGCTGTCTATCAGCATAACAGATCTGATCAGAATTGGGCCAGCTACAAAGATTTGAGAAATTATGCCCTTGCATCGCTTAGAAGAGAGAAAAAAGCATATATGTCACGTTTCCGGAATCTTAACTCTAGTCAAGCTTGGAAAGGAGGATGAATGTGGTAGCCCAGAAACATGTTGCGATACCTCCCAGTCTCCTTGAGCCTAACATTTTAAATAATTATTTTCTTTCAATTTTCCAGACAGCTGCAGCTGATCCAAATTTGATTGATAGTGATAGACGCCATACACCGGATGCACCTCTGTTTGCTTTTAAACTCCTTACTCAGCAAGACATCGTCAATATAATCTCTCACATTAAGTCTACGGCATGTGGCTCTGATGGTCTAACTTTAAATATGGTTTGCTTATGTTTGCCTGATACCATAGACCATATAACTCACATTATTAATGTCTGTCTCGAAACAGGTTACTTTCCTGCCAGTTGGAAAAATGGTATTATTATTCCAATAGCTAAAACTAATCATCCAGAACAATATTCGGATCTCAGGCCAATTACCTTATTATGCTTTCTATCAAAAATACTCGAAAGAGCTGTCTACTCACAACTAGTGGAGTTTTTCGAACAAAATCACTTATTTCCTCTACATCAGTCAGGTTTCAGAGCTGGTTACAGCACTACTTCGTCTTTATTACATCTTACTGATTCCATCATTCACAATTTAGACAATCACACACTCACTGTTAGATTTCTCGAAAGCCTTTGATATGGTCAATCACCAGATACTACTGAGTAAGTTATCTCATTATGGAATGTCAGATATAGTTCTAAGGTTCTTTGAGTCATACTTGCTAAATCGTCAACAAACTGATCAGGGAATTTCCTCCTCTGAGCCAGTTCCTTCAGGAGTTCCTCAGGGCTCAGTATTAGGTCCCTTACTATATCTGATTTATACGATCGATCTGCAAGACTGTTTAGTCCACTGTAGTATGCAAACTTATGCAGATGATACTCAGTTAGTGTTTGGTTTCGATCCATCAAAGGTTGATGAAGTTTCTTTTAAAGTTAATTTAGATTTGGCTAACATCGGTGATTACTGTAACAAACACTGCTTGAAGATCAATCCAATAAAACTACTGCAATGTTGTACTGTTCGAAGAACTCCTACCGTGAAATGAAGCAGAGGATTTGTGTTTTTTTGGATGAGACACTCATCCCTTTTGTGGATTACGCCAAGAATCTCGGTGTTACCCTTGATTTAAATATGAGATTCGATCGGCATGTCTCTTTCTTATCTAGAGTAACGTATTTGCGTTTGAAACTCCTCTATTCTAATCGATACATCTTGAATTTTAAAACCCGAAAAAAGCTCGCTGAAAGTCTTGTGTTGTCTGTCATTTCTTACTCTCTTGTTCTGTATTACCCATGTTTAGACTACGTCCACAAAAGGAAACTCCAGAAAATTCAGAACAGCTGTTGTAGGTTTATTTTTGGATTGCGCAAGTTTAGTCGCGTCTCAGATAAAATCAAAGAACTCAACTGGTTGCGAATTGATAAGTTATTTTTATATCTTTTGACCGTCTTCACGCATAAAGTTCTACTATCTAACAGACCAGCTTACCTCGCTAGCAAATTAGTTCACCGAGAGTTTTGTTACCAGAGCTCTTAGATTTAATGCTAATTTTAACATGCCTCCTCACAATACCGGTCTTTGAAAGAAGTTACACCTATAATGCTGTCAAGCATTACAATGCAGTCAACAGTGCTATCGATCCAAACAGGTTGTTTCTTTAAGAAATTAATGAAAAGTCAGCTGCTGGAGTCCATTTAGTTCAGTTTTTCTTGTGCTCATGTGATTTTTTTTTGTTTGACTATTTTCTACTATTTTTGTTTCAAATTTAAAACTCTCGCAATACTATCTGCATTTGTCTCGCGCAATCAATGTTGTCATTCTTATGAATTGTATTATTTTTTTTTGGTATGTTATTATTTTGCTTATGTGTTTAAGCATTATTTTTTCCTGTTGTGGGGTTGAGTGTAAGAGTAGCCGTCTAAACTTCGCCTCACTGCAGTTAATAAAGGCATTATTATTATTATTATTATTATTATTATTATATTATTAAATACCTTTAAAATAAGGTATCACTCGTCCCCTTTTTTCATTTAAGATTTTAGGGTTGGTGTCAGCAACGCCCAGGGGGGTGCACGCGTTAACGTGATTTTTCGCCAAACTTGTGTCCCCCTCAAAAACAAAATCGACGGGTCTGAGCGTTTAAAAAAAACTGAGCTGCCAGTAAACGCGTCTGTTTCGTTTTCGATGCGCCACCGTGTATGTAATTTCTTAATATTCAATAAGCTGGTGATGTTTCAACGACAAGCTATCATCTCATACTTTGACAATACTTTGTTTTCAATATTTCACAGCTACTAGATGGATCTTAAAGCGCATTCGCTATATATGACGGGCTGTTACCTTATTGGTAGAAAATAACATTTTGTCGTTTTGTGAGTCTTAGTAATATCCACCTTAAAATAATTAACTAGACGTGATTGACTGCATTCATTTACAGTCCACGTTTTATGTTTACAACTATGTAATTATATAATTTTACAAAGAAAAAAACGAATTTATTGAGAAACTACTTTGTATAGCTTAGAAACAGTATCGCTTAGAAACAGTATCGCTTAGAGTAAGGGTAACGACTTCATACATGTTTATTTTCAATCCGGTAGCAAAAATTATAAAAAGGCAAAATTAACTAACGCTTTTTTTCTCAACGCGCTATACTACAACTATTTAAAACTGTAATGACTCATACGCGTGATCAACACGTGATCAGAGCTCGATCCCGGCTTCCTTCCAGTACAGCCGTATAGCGTACGACATATGTCGTTTCTGTGGCTTTGCGGTGGTCAACAGCACAGACAGAGATGGAAATAATGGCTGATTGTTCTCCGCCGGTAGAACCAATGAAATCAAAGACGCGCCTCGACCGGCAGACTCATAGGCGTCGGCAACGCATTGGAACGTGTTTCGTTGAGCGATCGCATATTGTGTGTTTTTATAAGAATTGTTGTGTGATTGTTATTGTTGTGGTTTCTGTGGTTACTGTTTTGGTTATACTTAACCATGGAGAGTACAAATGGCACGAGTGGAAGTACTGAAAGCCAGGGAACAAGTGGACGGCTTCGTAAAGCACTAAAGAGGGACGCGAAAGAAATCGTGCTCAACGTGTTCAATTATCTGAACAGAGCTATGTCGCGCGTTGTGAAAGTATGACAGGCGTTCCAGAGTGGACCATTCGCAGGGTGGTGCATGAAAGAAGAAAACTGGAGCTACTACTGATCCAAAGTTTAATTTGAAGGGACGAAAGGCCGTTAAATTGGATGACGATAGCAAAATGGCGTTGAGGCGAACCGTACATTCATTCTTCTTTAGGAATGAGATACCAACTCTCAAGGCTATACATGCAGCGATCAAGGAAAATGAAATTATACCCCAAATGAGCGTCGAGGTAATGAGGAAATCCCTGCATGAAATTAATTTTCGTTACGAATCGCGTAATCGGAAGTCAGTATTGATAGAGAGACCTGAAATAATCGCCTGGCGTCGAAAATACCTTCGCGAAATGATTGATATAGGCGACAAAGCAGAAAAATCCATTATTTGGACGAAACATGGGTAAATGCAGGTCACACAGTTAAAAAAACCTGGATAGACAAAAACGTAGTGAGTAACCGACAAGCAAGCATTGAAGGTTTGTCAACAGGTCTTCGTGGACCGTCAGGGAAAGGTCAAAGATTGATCGTAACTCAGATTGGTAGCGATAGTGGCTTTTTAGAAAAGTGTGACTTGATTTTCGTCTCTAAGAAAGCAGGTGATTACCATGACGAAATGAATGCCAGCTGCTTCGAGAGCTGGTTTCAAGGGGTGCTTCAGCGAGTTGAGCCCAACTCTGTGATCGTCATGGATAATGCTTCCTACCATAGTCGTCGAGCCGAACGTGTACCGACTATGGGATCTCGAAAAAGTGACATGCAGCAATGGTTGCGCGAAAAAGGAATCCCGTTTGACGATTCATGTGTGAAAGCGGAATTGTATGAAAAAATTAAACAGCACAAACCTGCGAACATTAGTTACGTGACTGATGAGACGGCCCGTCAATGTGGTGTCACTGTGCTGCGGTTACCGCCCTACCACTGTGAACTGAACCCAATAGAGCTCATCTGGGCTCAAGTGAAGGGTTATATTGCGCGCCATAACACAACCTTCAAATTACCAGACGTTAAGGTTTTACTTGAGACTTCCATACAGCTAGTAACGCCCGAAGCTTGGCAAAATGCTATCCGTCATGTTGTGAAGGAAGAAACAAAAATGTGGCAGCTTGACCACCACATCGACACCATCATAGAGCCAGTTATAGTCAATTTCAACGAGGAAAGCGATAGCGACAGTTTATTACTGTCAGATGTAAGTGGAAGCGACGATGAATAAAGGTAATTCCCAAATTTTTGACTTACAATATGTTTCAAACCACTCTTTATTAAGCATGTGACAAATCTAGTTCACCCATGTTAAACATTCATACCCCGTCTATGAACAGCCGACTACTGGTAGTTCAGTGATGTTCACGTGAACATCGATGAGTCATTACAGTTTTAGATAGTTATAGTAGAATAAGATCAGTTTACAACATAATACGGCACTGTTATAAATGCGACAATGATATTTCAATTACAAATCTACGGCAATTAAGTCGTAAAGTAATCAAAATCTCGCATTTTACTGCCAACGTTTAAATTGAGTGTAATTGTTGAAGTGTATAGCGAACTTATCCGAAAGCTGAATACGATAATAACAAGTTTGCAATTAATATCAGACGGTTTTTAGCGCCAGAAAAATAAAAAAATCGTTACGCCTTCTGTTACGTTATTTTTGATAGTAAATGAGGATTTTTGGGAAAACAAGAGTTTAAGCGAACCGTCGTAATTTGACAGTCATGACAGGTTAATTATTTTGATAAATATACTAAGTGACATATAAATCCGAACACCCAGTTTAAATGGTTTTATTTTAATAAAATTTTGTATAAGTACTTAATGAAGCATAATAAGTAAATGATAAAAATTTCAAAATGATTGCACTGCTTTAAAGCCCTTTGACCTTTAATAATGTGTGGATGCACCCTGATGTGCTACGCATTCTCCAACGCGCCTAGGCATGCTTCTGATCAGGTGGTCAATGTCCTCCTGTGGTATCTCATTCCAGGCAACCACCAACTCCTCTCGAAGTGCTTCTAGAGTCTGAGGAGGACGTTGCAAATTGAGCAATCTCCTACCCATCATATCCCACACGTGCTCAATTGGGGATAAGTCGGGAGATCTTGGTGGCCATGGTAACAATGTGACATAATTATGTTGAAAGAAGTCTACTGTGACTCTTGCAACATGTGGTGGGGCATTATCTTGTTGGAAAGTTGGATCTGCCAGGGTGTCAAGATAGGGTAAAAGATGGGGTTCTAGAACTTCGTGGATATGACGCTGCGCGTTCATGTTACCTCTGATGAAGATAAAGGTGACCTAGAACCATAAGCTATAGCACCCCAAACCATAACTCCAACAGTGTGATGAACATGTCTTTCAACAAAAAACTGTGGATTCCTCCTTTCACCACGTCGCCTCCTAACCCTGGCACGACCATCGTGCATGCCTAAACAAAATCGAGACTCGTCACTAAAGACAATACTGTTCCATTCCTGATCCAAGAGTGACCGTTGTCTGCACCACTCAAGGCGATTACGTCGGTGTTCTCGAGTTAAAGGGAGGACCCAGTGTGGCCGGTATGAAAACAAGCCAAAACTTCTCATTCGTCGGTAAACACTTCGCATGCCAATAGGTCTTCCGTGTTCTGCAAACCATTCATTTGCAATGGACCTGGTAGTGGAGAAACGGTCCCTTAAGGTCAATAATCTTAGACGGCGATCGTCACGGTCTGTTGTTCTACGGCGGCGTCCAGTGCCCCTTGCTCTTTGCGTACGGCCTTCTCGAAGCCATGCCTGACAACACCTAACCACAGTGTCTACACTTCTTTGCACTCTAACTGCAATTGCCCGAAAAGAAAGTCGAGCTTCCCGAAGTCCCACTATACGGCCCCTATCAAACTCACTAGGTTGACGAAATCGTACAGGTCTCCGTACTCTAGGCATCGTAACCGATCGTAAAGGATGTCAAGAACCAAAACCGCCAACGTTGATTCTTTATTGCGGCTGAAATATTCATTTTTAGAGCGTTAGTGAATTAAAAAAAAGCAGTATAAAAACCGGAATGTCCAACTGATAAGGCTGAAAATTTTTTCACTTGTTATTCACAGTAAGATAAATACATTCACCAACTTTTATTAAAATAGAACCATTTAAACTGGGTGTTCGGATTTATATGTCACTTAGTATATTATAGTTTTCCCAATATGTTTTTATATTATTTGCGATTATCTTAAACTTACCCAGCTTTACAAATTCCGGCAACAGAAAATAGAACTGGATAGGAAAAAAAAGGAGTCCCATATTCCCTATTCCCCATAACTAACGGAGCTTTCTTATTTCGAAATAACGACGATCATCAATAAAATCAATAAAAACTCTATTGTTTAGTTATTGAAGTTGAGTCATTAATTTTCAGATAATGATTGTAGAAGGAAGATAAACCAAAATGTGTGTAAAAATAAAAAAAAATTAAAAAAATTTTTTTACCTTGTTTTATAAAGTATCCTCCCGACAAGTATTTCAGTGCGGACCTGTATTTGATCGTGAGGTCTTGGAGTACCGGTATGCCGTCCCTGTGAGGTCTTAAGTCACCTGATTCACGAGCACGTTGTACTACATTAACAAAGGCACGAGGGGTTGGTTGCACTCGATTGGGAAACCGATCCGGATAAATCCGTGATGCCGCGGCAGCATTTTGTAAAGACTCCTCCCCCCCAGTAAATAAAATCATGTCCACAAGTTCAGCATTTTCGTAAACATGTGCCATTTTTCATTTCGTTTGAGTGACACAACAAACACCACATTCACTCACGCGTTACCGACTGACACATTGACTGAATACAACTGAATAAAAACATCGTGATAAGCGTTTCAAATTCTTTCGCTTTTTGTTTCCGACACGATGAACCGATAAGGCGGATTATATCCGTTGTTGCCAAACACGAGCACATGATATTATTATTGAGACAGGGCGGTACTCAAACTTCTAAAGGGCTATAACTTTGTTACTTTAATTTTACCAGAAAATGTTATAGGAAAAAAACATTTCTTGATCATATCTACTCAATGTTAAAATAAATGACTCAACTTCGAAGTCACCCTGTATAAGTTTTATTGCCTGTATAAAACAAACGTTTAACATTAGGCAAATGCAAAAAATTACTAAACATGCTGTTATCATCCGTCCGACCATAGACTGTCAATCAAGGAAGCTGTTTCCTTTTTTTTTTTGGTAACACATCAGCAAGGTCTAGGCTTGATCTCTGCATAACAACTATCCTTTATTCGAGGTATGAGATCTATCGAAATAAGAGCACAAAGTGTCATCTATTACCAGAGTCGAGTACTGCGAGTCTATAGCAGTTATCAGTTGTGTCAAAATTGGAGTTGTTTAGTCATGATGACAGCAGCAGAGGAAAATGTTGATGCGCAGCACCTGAAATTCATTTTCTGCGCAGTGTACCCACCAGCGAGATGCCCTATGCGCAGATCCTGAAATTCGTTTGCAGCGCAGTGTACCAA